>JAQHUG010000052.1:7533125-7631610 GCA_028555095.1 Dicrostonyx torquatus
TATGCTAAAGTTAAATAAAACCTTCCATTTTATTTATATAGAAATGGGGAGATGATGTAGATTTCCCCTCTGTACGTTGTGAATATGTTTTGTTACCATTGGTTAATGAATAAAGCTGCTCTGGCCTATAGCAGGACAGAATAGAGAAAGGTAGAAACTCCAAGCAGTGATAGAGGAGAAAAGTGGGTGGAGTCAAGGAGATGCCACATAGTCACTGAAGGAGATAGACACCAGACAGAATCTTACCGGTAGGCCACGATCATGTGGTGATACACAGATTAAAAGAAATGGGTTAATTTAAGATGTAAAAGTTAGTTAATAAGAAGCCTGAGTGAATAGGCCAAGCAGTGCTTTAATTAATACAGTTTCTGTGTGATTATTTCAGGTCTGGGTGGCTGAGAAGCAAATAAACAGCCTCTGACTACATCCAACAGGTCCCATGATCACAAACCTTTCCAGTTATGCCTGCTAGACCTCTTCATGGCCTTCTATTTAGTAGAAAACTCAGGGACATGTTCTTTGGAAAACCATTCCAAATATGGGCAGTAGTATGAGGCTCTAGGTCTGATATACATATCTTGGTCCTGGAGATAGTATGAGGTGAACAGACACTGGACCTGACCTAGGCTCTTTTCTGGTACTGTTTTAGATTAGACCTTTGATGCTATCTGAATCAGAGGAATCTAGCACCATGCTCTATATCTCTTTCTGGTGATCACAAATGTGACCTTCCAGAAGGTGATGCTCATATATGTGATTGTTACACTCCATTAGCAACCATTGTCTCTGCTAGGCTGTGTCTCAAACTTGGTGCTAGGTGATCCTATACCAGCAGCACCATTACTCATGGTACACATTGTACTAGGCACACATGCATCATGCTTTCCGTCCAGGTCAATCTCAGTGGTTTAGTTCATTATCATCATGGTGGAAAACATGGTGGCATGTAGGTAGGCATGCTGCTGGAGAAGGTACTGGGAGATCTCTCTGTGATCTACTGTGATACTGTGTATGGCTCGAGCATAGACCTCAAAGCCCACCCCCCACCCCCCCACCCCCATCCCGCACAGTGACACACTTCCCCCAGCAAGGCCACACCTACTCCAACAAGGTCACACCTAATAGTGCCACTCCCTTTGGGGGCCATTGTCTTTCAAACCACCAAATTCCAAAGACTTGTAGCAATGCCATAATGCAAAAATGCATTCAGTCCAACTTCAGAAGTCCCCATAGTCTATAACAACCTCAAACGTAAGTCTTTTCTGGGATTCATGCAATCTCTTAACTGTAATTCCCTGTAAAACCAAAATTAAAAAAAAAAGCAGATCACAGACATCTAACATATAATGCACAAGATGCCCATTACCTTTCCAAAACACAGGGAAGGGAACATAGCGAGGAAATACTGGACCAAAGCAAGACTGAAAACAGCTGGGCAAACTCCAAACTCTACATCTCCATATCTGATGTCAAAAATGCTTTTCAGATCTCCAACTGCTTTCAGCTTTGTTGACTGCAACACACTTCTTTCTCTTGGGCTGGTTCCATTCCCTGGTAGCAGCTCTCCTTGGGAACAATCCCATAACTCTGGCATCTCCACCATCTTGGGGTCTCCAAGGCAATTCAGGTTTCATGAAATGGCCTCTCTAGGCCTCCATTCAGGATACCCCCGACATGTGTCTGACCTCAGCAGCTACCCTTAGTCACAGTTCATCATTTCACACTCAACACCACTATCTTCCATGTTTTACTAGCATGCCCCCACTAAGCAGCACTTAACTACTTTTCTAATTCACAGTCCCATGTTCTATATTCCTTCAAATAAAATCATGGTCAGACCTATCACAGCAATACCCCAATCCCTGGTACCAAATTCTGTCCATTGCACTGAAGAGACACCATGACCATGGCGACTCTTAGAAAGGAAAGGATTTAATTGGGGTGGCTTACAGTTTTAGAGGTTAAGTCCATTATCATCATGGTGGAACCTGGGCACGTAGGCAAATATGCTGCTGGGGAAGGAGCTGAGAGTGAAGTTTGAGCTAGATCTTGACCAACAGGCAACAGGAAATGACCTGAGACACTGGGCATGGATTAAGCATATATAAGACTTTTCTTTTTCTTTTAAACCACCACAGTAAGCTTAGAATTCTCAAAAATAAAGGAAATTAATTTTAGGAATTTGGATAAGTGGTGATGTGGGGATAGATGTGCAGTTAGCATATAAATTTTACATCATAGAGCTAGAAAATGAAAGGAAAATAAGCACTATGCTATCAGAGGAAATAAAAGCAATGCCTGTATCTCCCTCCATCAGCTGTGAAGTGCCCAAGGAAAGTATAAAGGGGGATTCACAGGTCAAAGACACCTGAGGGGAGCTGACAGGTGCCCTAAGAGGGCCAGAAGGAAGGTCCTTCCTCTTTTTTCCATAGGAAGCAGTGGTCTTTTCTCAAGCTTCATTTCAGCCATCTGTCCCAAAGCCAACAAGGGCCGATACTCAGATGCTGAAGCCCCTTTACTGGTAGAAACTTGCCCACAGGTTGCTGGCTGCCGAGGGAAGTAGCAGAGAGAAGAAAGTCAGGCCAGAGGAGGGGGCGTTAAGAGGATCAGGGAGTGACTCAGTCCACACTACTGAGTCCTAAGAGCAAAAGGCTCTCGGTCCTCACAGAGCCAGGTCAACATCTTGTCCCTTGTGCATAGCTGTCACAGAGGCAAAGCCTTGACATAGAGAGACCTGGGTAGGAATTATGGGGTATGCACGGATTGGGATTAGGGGGTGTCCATATTCACTTTAAAGACAGACAGTAGAAGATAGGAAACACAGACCTAGGAAAGCCTCATGCC
Source organism: Dicrostonyx torquatus (assembly GCA_028555095.1). Lineage (NCBI taxonomy): Eukaryota > Metazoa > Chordata > Mammalia > Rodentia > Cricetidae > Dicrostonyx > Dicrostonyx torquatus. Next base: position 7,535,970 of record JAQHUG010000052.1, read on the forward strand.
TTGGGCCCACCCATCCCACTCTAGCCATTTCTTTTTCTTTTTAGGACAGTCTAAAGAAAACTCACCCTTTTCTCACTTAGACACCCTGGTGACATTTGCAGAGAAGGAAGGAAACTGGAGTCTCTGACTCTAGAGCTCAGTGACTCGGATGTGCTTTATCCAACAGCTCCCATAGTCACCGTACCCAAAGGAAGCAGGGAGAAGTGGAGCCCAAGATGGCAGGTACCAGCCATGAAGCCTTAGTTGGCTTTCGCTTGCTGTGTCCAATACCATAGCTACAAGCCATTTGGGAGAAGAAAGGGTTTACTTCATCTTGGAGCTTCCAGTCCATCACAAAGGAGAGGAACTCAAGGAGAAACCTCAAGGCAGGAACTGAGTTAGAGGCCATGGGGAGCCCCTCCTGCTGACTTGTTCCTGTGGCTGGCTCAGTCTACTTTCTTATACACCTGTCTAGAAGGGGCACTGCCCACAGTGGGCTGGGCCCTCCCACATCAATCATTAATCAAGACGATGCATCACAGGCATGTCCACAGGCCATCTGATGGAGGCACCTTCTCAGTCAAAGTCTCCCTTTTCCCAAATGACTTTATTTTGTGACAAGTTGACAAAAATCAGCCAGCACAGCCACGGGAAGCATTTCTTTTCTCCAGTGAACCAGGGCTGCACTGCGCTGAGCCTAGCTCTTAGATCAGGCAGCCATCAGGAAGACCTCGCTCCTGTGTGCCAGCTTCTCTTCTCTGTCCACTTCCAGCTTGTGGGTGTCATCCTGGCTTCTATCTCCCTGCCCCCTTCATTAGGTACGGCCACCACAAAGCTTGCAATCTGCTATCTCCCAGGCATTGTGTGGGCTTCTGAAGCCCACTCCGCTGCAGCCCCAGATCCACCCTTCAGCCTTCCAGGCAGACAATGTGCTCCTCAGAAAAGACATATTGGAGCCAACCTCCTTTTTCTTAGCGACACCCCGTTATATCTGTCCTCCCTCTTATATTGCCTCCTAATCCCTTCTCCTTATACTGTGATCCTACTGCAATCATCAGAAGTTTGAATCTCACAGTCTTTGTCCAGGTGGCTCCCTCCCCTGGTCCTCAAAAGCTACTTGAACTAGAAAGAAGATGCACACTTGTTTTCTTCAAATTTAATGAAGAAACCAATGAAAGATGATAAATGAAAAAGTGGACAAAAAACTACCAAAGGACCTTCTGATGTTTTCCCGCTCTGGGCATCCAATTTTCTGTTTTTTTTTTTTTTTTTTTTGCTTCGGTTTTTAAAGACAAGGTTTCTCTGTGTAGCCCTGGCTGCCCTGGAACGCACTCTGTAGATCAGGTTGGCCTCAAACTCACAGAGCTCTACCTGCCTCTGCCTCCTAAGTTCTGGGTTTAAAGGCGTGCACCACCACTGCCTGGCTAATCACTCACAGACTTTCCCTGCTTCTCTCCTGGCAGAAGTTACCATGCTGAAGGCCTTGTTCCACCAGGGCATAGAAACACATGGGTGCTATCTAGGGCCAGGGTGGCAAGGGCTACTCACTTGTCAAAGACGAAGTAAACATCAAAGTCACCATCACAATACTGCAGAACCTCCTCCTCCTCCTCCACAGCCTGCCTTGACTTCCAGTCTTTATAACCATAGAACCTAGCAGCATCCTCACGATAGGGATTTTGGCCAGGTTGAGGGTGCCGGGAACTCTGGACTGCGACAAGTGGCATAGACAATAGCAGCAGTAGCAGCAGGTGCACTGAACGGGACACCTGGGGACTATGGTCTCGCATCTTCTTGGCTGACCCTGTGACTCTATTAGAAATGGGGACTCTGTGCCAGAGTCTATGCAGGCTGAGTTCTAGCTACTTCAGACTTCCTTCTCGTCTTTCTCTGCCCACATTACAGGACATAACCCTGTGTCCTCTCACCGGCCCTCACTGCTGCTCTCCACTAGGTGGCCTCAGAACCTAGAGACTGCCTCTATCACCCTGACCCCAATACGCTGGGGTTATGATGGACAGAGAGGTTGACATGGTGACTTTGTGACTTGCTCTTTTGCTCAATGCTTTCATGTTGACAGTGCCAAGTGGCAGTCATAGGACCTTGCAGAGATTTGTTTTATTTTGTTTCAGGAATTATTTGAGAGAATATCTTGAATATTTGGTATTTTAGAATTCATGAGATCTCATCAGCACATTGTGGATCTCTTGGCTCACAACTGAGAAATGCAGCAGGGTCCGAGCAGGAGATGAGTGTTACCCCAGGGGCCACTGATGATAAACGTTAGTGTTAGCCCAGGAGCCGCTGAGGAAGCCTCCAGACAATTCTGAGTCCTGCTGGAACTCTCCCCAAGGAGCCCTATCCTGAAATATACCCTGTCTTTCTGAGGACCCCACCCTGCAAATATAGTAAAATGGTCACCAAGTCACTAAGTTTGGCTGGTTTGTCCCACGGCAGTGAATAACTGAACTGCCCCTGCTCACAGAAGATCATGGCAGGACCATATCATCTCCATCTCTAGACTTTGTCAGCTGACTTAGGGACCCACAGTTTCCCAGTGTCCACTTCCTCACTAATGATGACCCATAATCTTGGCCACTTTGAAATACCATCTCGGTTAACAAATGTCTGGATTCCTTGGCTAGGTATGGGACAAGGAGCCTTTATCTGACACCAGATGATCTGTGACTGCCTCTTGGCACTGTCAGCATGCAGGACATTGAGCAGAGGGGCATGTCACAAAGTCACCATGTCAACCTTCCTGCCCATCACAACCCTAGAGTGTTGGGGGAAGGGCTATGCAGGTAGTGAGAGGCAGTAACCCCCAGGGCAGCTATGTCCTCAGTCCCTATGCTTTGAGGTCACCGAGTGGACAGCAGCAGTGAACTTTGGTGAGAAGATACAAGGGCTATTATTCCTAAGTGCAGGCAGTGGCAGCAGAGACAGAGAAGGAAGTCAGAGGTGGCCTGTGGTCCACCTATCTGGGACCTTTCTAAGACCACCAAGAAGATGGTGGGCTGCTGCCCCCAGGGATCTCCCTCTGTGTTCCTGTTCCTGCTGCTGCTGCTTCCATCTCTGCTCAGCACAGGGAACTTTCTGTCCCAGTACCCTGACTGGGAAAGCTACCCTGGCCTGGCCTTGGGCTCCAGAAATTTCCACCACCATGAAGCCCAGAACCCAAGGCATATGTGGCATCGAAGGAGTTCGAAGCAGAAACCATGCCAGGCCACCCCTGACATCTACTTCGTCCTGGATAAGTGAGTGGCTTTTCCTTATAGGGCACACTGAAGGCCCAGCCTCCCTAGAAGCCATGGTGATCAGAACCCAGTCTCTGTGACTGACTTATTTCCTGAGGTCAGAGAGGCCACCATGGTGCTTCCTGGTGACTCTGTCTATAGTGTCTTGTCCCCATCTGGGTTTACATTGTCCTCCAGCCCACTGACAGTTAGGAGCTGACTTCTCAGCCCTGTGAGGAGCCCACTCAGGGGCTCTACAGAGATAATTGCTGCCACCATGTGGCCTTTGCTTAGCTATCCTAAGTGATCAACTTTCTCTTATACAAAGAGCCAGAGGCAGTCCCTGTGCTGTTTGCCTCAGCATGGCTCTGGGTAGGAAGGGGTTGTGGGCCAGAGCTGGGAGAGCTAGTCTGGATTCACTACTGTGTACTTCCTGGTAGGCTGGGCCTGAATTTTCTGCCCATCCAACCAGAACCAGGTTGGGGAAGGCCTGTCTGGGCTCTCTTGAAGGCTTGCCTCCTCAAACATCCTGGGCTGCAGAGGAGCTTGGGGCTTCTATTTTGGAATGCACCCTTGGGTTGGCAAGGTAACCTTGGTGGTGACAAGACTGGGTTCTGCTCATCAGTTCAGGCTCGTATCTTCTCATTTCTGTCATTCTTCTTGAACACTGGTGGGTGATAGGACATGGGCCTAGCTCCTTGTTTCTAAGCTAGGACAGCAACATAGAGAACCTTCCTAACCACTCAGTGAGAAGCCTTTTCTCTGTTCAGCCCAAGGACTCTGAAAAGAATGGGCACATTCTGTTTCTTTGATAGTTAGCACTGTTGAGGTTGGTGTTTTCCCTTGGGTATCAGGGTCAGATGAGGATGGGCCCTATGGGGCTGTGGGACTGACAGCCTGATGGAGTCAGACCTTCTACAGAGTGGCCCTTTCACGGTTGGCCTGTTGTATGTGTCCCACCTACTTCTCTAGGCCCCCTGTGGGGTGCAGAAAGGAATGAGCCCTTCTCCATGATGCATGGAAAGGACGATGGGCACAAATGGGTGCGGAAGATAATTATGCAGCCCATTAATGTAGCCTGCTGGTTCACAAGAGAATGAGGGTAAATTTAATGCCAACATTTATAAAAAGTATCATAGCTCAAGTCACCTGTCAGACTTGTCACTTCTGATCTCACTCCCTCCAGGTGGGTACATGCATGTCTAGATCTTTCCTGTTGGTATTATGGCCTTGTCTGCGCTAGCAGGATTATACCGAGTACCTTCTGTTTCTGTTTGGAGTTTATAGCTCTTCTATCAACCAATAGCTAAAGGAAAAGAGTCTTTAGATTTTTCGTAGCTTGCTTTTCCTGAAAGATTCTGCCACACCCCTTCCCTTCCATGTTTATATGACTATGATGTTTAGGTCTCAGATTTCAGTACAAACGGCATTCTCAGACACCAGGTGATCACTGTTTCATTTAAGGATCAGCATTAATCCACAAATGAGGCAGTGTACTGAAGTTCTAGGCCCCTGTATATCATATGGTCTTTCTTCCCACTGTCCTTGAACCCTCAATTTGTCTTGAGTTCTGGAATCAAGATTCTCCTTCAGTATAATCTCAGACTGAAAACTTTCAGAGTTTGTGAGCAGGATAGATACTCTGGGTCCTTGTGACTCTTCACAAGGGGACAAAAGGAGAAGCCCTGTCACCTCCTATTAGGGAAAAGGACTAGTCTGCCACATTGATCTGGGATGTCCCCAGAGCACAGCGCTGTGTTCAGTTTCTAGGGTCAAAGCTTAGCTATTCACAACTGAAATGAGCTATTCCGGAAGCAACGAGCAACACATGGGATTTGGAGAAAGTTCTAGATTCTCCTGTAGCTGGTTAGAATGCTGTAAAAACCGGTTCTACCTTTCAGAGCTTTATTCTTCTCTCTGTTGTAGAGTTGAGCTGACATCATGGGGTTTATCAGTAGGTACGTGGGTGCTGTGCTAATATCATCTAGCAGTGAGTTTGCCTGGCATCTCCACAGAGGTCAGCTGGGTAGAGACAGCAGCAGGGTGTGAATGGGGTGGTTGCTATTTGGCGTGGAAGTGTGATAGTTAATATTGACTGTTAACTTGACAAGGCTGAGCGTCACCCAGGAGACATACCTTAGGGAATGTTGATGGGGGAATTTCTAGACTGGGCTGAGTGGAGTGGATAGAAAAGGAGAAAGCGAGCTGCTAACTAGCATTGGTTTCCTCTCTGCTTCTGGGCTGCGCTACAGCATGACCAGCTGCCCTCTGGTTCTGCACCCATGGCTTTCCTGCCTCCGTGATGGACTACACCCTGAAATCTGAGGCAGAATGAACCCCTAAACTGCTCCTGTCAGCAATTTTCTTCCAGCTACTGAGAAGTTGAGGAGTTGCTGTGACAAACTGTACTATGTGATTTTTAAGACTTTTAGAACTGATTTGCAATAGAAAATATGAAAGAATTTGGACATTTGGACTAGAAAATCCCTACAGTGCTGTAAAACAGAGCTTCATGGGTCATTCCAGTGGCTGTTGGGAAAGACCAGAAAGCCAAGATGTATGTGGGAATGGGACGGATCTGCTCCTGAGGTTTCAGAGAGGGACAGGGACTCTGGGATCTGGAAAAGAATATGTCTGCATTACACTTATGTTCTGAGAACTTGAGAGAGAGAAAGTGTTTAACTGAACTGGGTAGCTTGGTCAGCAGAGCACTTCAGCTAAAATGCACAAAGCCCTTGGCTCCATGCTCAGAAGCACATAAAAGAGGCTTGGTGGTGCATAGCACTTAGGAAATAGAGGCAAGAAGATCACGAGTTTGGGGTCATTCTGCATAACAAGTTTGAGGACAGCCCAGGATACATGAATGAAACACGATTAATAAAAGCTCAGGGTCAGAAATTGGGGTTCAACCTCCGGAAAGTAAAACAGCCAGCCACTGGGTCTTACCTCGACCTAAGTCTGAAATGGTGACCCTGCCTCCCGGAATCTCAGAATGAGACTGTCTTTTGAGAGCTGTTTCCTCCCATTTTATAATCCTCTCTAGGGCTGGGATTAAAGGCGTGTACCACCATCATTAAAGGCATGTACTTCCCAATTTCTATGGCAACTAGTGTGGGTACTGGTATTAAAGATGCATATCATTGTGGCTACTGAGATTAAAGGTGTGTGTTACCATTACCTGGTCTGTAAGGCTGACCAGTGGGACTGTTTTACTCTCAGATCTTCAGGCAGTCTTTATTTGTTAAAATACAATTGAAGTACCACTATACATGAGACTTTTTTTTTCTTAAGTAATCTACTAATTTGTTTGGTGGAAGAAATTTCAAAACAGGATAGCATGGATAGTGCCCATTGTTCTTGTCTAGGTCTCCAGTGAAAGATATCAAACACGGGAGCAAGATACACACACACACACACACGACTTATGGGGAACAGAGAAAGTTCAAGTTACAGACAAGGTGGGTGCTGAGAAAGCAGTTGGAATTGGTATGAAAACAAGCATCTTTAAAGAAAGACCTTCTCTGCACTGAAACAATAGTAAAGATGCCCCAAGGACAAAAAGGCTACCTAGCAAAGACGTGGTCTTCTGAAAAATACAGATTCACCAGAAGGGGGCATCTACATTGGGAATGCACTGCAGTAACTCCCTGTTGGAAAACAGCCACCCACTGAAGTGTTTCTGTGGGGCCAGCCTACAGGGACAGATGGTCTAAAGGAGCAAGGTTTAGTACACAAATGTTTGTAGACACAAAGATGCTAGGTTTCAGTGTTCATGGTCCATGGTGCCATGGTTCTAGGAAGCCATTGAGTCCAGACAACATGTGGCTGGATCAAAATGCATGAAGCTGAGGAGGTGAAGTCTAAGTTTCAGTGGAGATCCAAGGGGCATCTGCTGAGGAAAGCTGAAGGCATGCGTGTTGAAGGCAGCAGAGCTTGTGGGCCAGGGCTACCCTAGGGAGATGATTTCAAGACATCAGACGGTGGACATAATGTTTGCCCTGCTTGGTTTTGGCTTTGCTTTAGTCTGATCCTTGCTGTGTCTCCACTCCTCCTTTTTGAAACAGTAAATCTTTACTCTGTGCTAGTATATGTTAGAAATATGTAATTTGTTTTTGGATGTTATTGGAGCTCACTGTCTTAGTCTCTGAAAAGATAATGTGCCTACACTTCTGAGCAGTACTGGGACTTTAAAAGGCTGCTGAACTTTTGGAGTTAGACTGAATGCATTTTTTGTCTTCTGAGATAGCCACGAGTTGACAAAGAAAGGGAGTTGGTTTTGTTTGGTGTCAAGTTGACAAGGGTTGGACATGTGATGGTTAGCATTATCAACCTGACAGGATCTAGGGTTGCTTAGGAGACACATTTCTGGACATTGATATTAGAGAATTTCTATATCTGGCTACCTGAGGTGGGAAGATCCATGGTAAATGAGGGTAACACTGTTTCATAAGCAGGAGTCTCAGACTGAATCCAAAGGAAATAGCAAGCTGAGCACTGCATCCATCTCTTGTTGCTCTTCTTTTCTTCCTTCCCTCCTTCCTTCCTTCCTTTCTTTGTAGCCTTGGCTGTCCTGTAACTCTCTGTAGATCAAGTTAGCTTTGAACTCATCTCTGCCTCCTGAGTGTTAGGATTAAAGGTGTGCACCACCACCACCTGGCTCTCTTTGCTCTTTGACTATGAATGTAATAGGTTTAACTGCCTCATGCTCCTGCTTCTAATACTTGTTCACTGTGTTATACAAGCCTTCCGTCCTTCCTTCCTTCCTTTCTTTCTCCCTCCCTCCCTCTCTCTCTCTCTTTTTCTTTCTTTCTTTCTTTCTTTCTTTCTTTCTTTCTTTCTTTCTTTCTTTCTTTCTTTCTTCTTTCTTCCTTTTGGCTTTTGTCTGATATTGTGTCACAGCAGCAAGAGAAGTGACTAATTCAGGGACAGTTGTATGGACATAACCTTCAAGAAGGTCACACTCATGGGCACACATGTCACTGGAGGTGAGACCATTTCTGTTAGTAGGTGCTTCTGACTCAGCATTCAAAACACACGAGCCAACAGAATTCAGAGTCTATGCCAGCCTCAGATTCGCTCCACGCCACTACTCAGATTTCGTAAAGAATAGACAGTCATTGAGCACTCTCCAGTCTCACATCTCAAGTACCTTTTGTGTCTTCATGGAAGTGAAGCCCAGCGAAGCTGTGGATTAGAGTCCCTTGTTTGGGGGATGTGGGACAGAGGTGAACCCTACAGAAGGCCACAAAGGCCACTTCCTTTGCCCTTTTGCTTTCCATCCAGGGACCAAGTTGGGGTGGAGGTAGGAACAGAGTAGGGACTTGAGTGTTAGAACTGGAAGATTCCCACAGCTCTCTTGAGGACGGGGAACTATGATATTATGGCAGCAGTGACTGAACCTGCATCTGCCTCTCCTGGCAGTGTTGGCTGGAGGAGCCCTTCTTAGCCCAGGTTGACTGGGTTCTTTCTGTAGGCTGATTGAAGGCTAGGTTCCGAAACAGACTTTCATGGCCACTAACCATAGCTAAGGACCATCTCCCAGAGAAAATGCCTCTTTTGTGGATGCTTGGAAAGGTGGGGGAATTTGGAAAGAGGGGAATTTCATGAGAAAAGAACACACAGGTATGAAAAAGGATCCGTATATGTTGGGGAAAATCTGATGTTCAAGAACTCAGGAGTATAACAAAGAAAATATGGCCCAGGCCTGAGCCATCCTCTAGGCCTAGATTATAGCATGTAAGGCCTCCTGGCAACAGTTGTGTCAAGTGATGAAAAGAGAAACAGAAAACCAAGAGTAACTGGGGACCCCAGAGAGACTAGGGACCCCAGAGAGACTACCTACAAGCTCTCAGGGGCTTTTCCAAACAAGGGACCCTTCCCCATTTCAAGACTACAGTCCAGGGCTGGAGAGATGGCTCAGAGGTTAAGAACACTGACTGCTGTACCAGGGGTCCTGAGTTCGATTCCCAGCAACCACATGGTGGTTTACAACCACCTGTGGTGAGATCTGGTGCCCTCTTCTGGCCTACAGGGATCCACGCAGGCAGAACACTGCAAAGATAATAAATAAATCTCAAAAAAAAAAAAAAAAGACTACAGTCAGAACCTTGCTGTGCTCAGCCAGACATACCAATAAGCCTCTAGCATGGGGTCCTTTGTGTTCCACCAGATGGGAGTTCTGTAGTCACCCTCTGCCCATTGCTGGCCCTGGAGAAAGTTACCTCTCAGGCTGTTCTAGTGTGGTTGGCACTATTGGTGCAGAGGCCTCTAATTAAGAAGTCTGTGGAAAGCTGGGAAGGGAGGAAGTGGGCTGATCCCCTGGAACCCTGTATCCACTGAAGGATATCTCTTTTGTCCTCAGGTCTGACCGCATGTCAAACTCCTGGCCGTACGTTTACAAGTTTGTGGCAGATATGGTGCAGAGGTTATCTAAGTATGACTTGATGGTGCAGGCTCCTTTGTGATGCAGGGGGCATGTCCTGTCGGGCAGAGAACACACTTTTTGGATTTGGGAGGCCCAAGAGGGAGGATCTTATGGAGGAGTCTTGGCTTGTTAAGCATTGGTGGATGTGTATGTGTGTGTGTGTAAGTGTACGAGTGTGAGGCATATAAGTGTGCACGTGTTTGAGCCCAGGGATGGAGTAAGGGGTTGATTTGGCTGCCTCTCTTTCTCAGGGGTTACATTTCCATAGGGTTCGGAATCTTTCATGAAGTTTCCTCAGTGTCACTATGCCTGCTAAGGCCTCAAAGGGCAAGTGACGAGAACAGGGAAAGAGAATTTTGTTGAGTACCTTCCTTGACATCTTGATGACATCATGTCGAGGTGGTGGCTTCTCATAAACACCTGCTTCCTCCCAGTCAGGATCTGCGAGTGTCCATCATCACCTTCTCCTGCAAGGGCAACATCATCCTGCCCATCACTGGAGACAGGTACGCGTTCATGTGGAGGCTGACTCAGGCCTGACGGTTCAGTCCTCCGTGGAACTGAGGGCTTGCAGAGACCTCCACAAGGGCTTCTACGTATGTCCACAGTGGCTGTTGCCTATGTCCAGTTATTCTCTGCTAACTCCAGCCTGTCAGCCCCTTGAATTCCGACTCCACTGGAACCATAACCTTGTGCTTCCGAAAGTTCTCTCCATTCCTGTTTGTCTGCCTTCCAACACACTTGAATCTCCTCTGGGACCTGGCTATGACAACACATGGGGTTGAGGAGGAGTGGAACGGATACATGGAGTCCCCGGCTTATATAGAGCCTGTTGGTCATCCTCCAGTGGGACAGAGAGATAGCTGGGAACCAGGGCAAGGTTCTGGGATCCAGGGAAAGGCAGCTGAGATGCACTTTGGGAAGGGTGAATCCCAGGGTGGGAGCATGAGTTCAAGGCATGCCTGTACACTACAGGCAGATATGCAGAGCAGGTACATAAAAGGGAGGTGACCCACTTGTCCTCAGAGTACCAGAGAAAGGATGTTGAGGGATTCTGGGAGGAAGAACTTTAGATGCATGGCCTGGAACTCCATATAGAGCAAAAGAAAAAGAGAGAAAGAGGCATGGACATTTAGGATTAGGGATGTGCAGAGGTCTAGGAACCCCCTGTCCAGGGCCTGGGAGAAAAGCCAGGCTCAATGAGTGAAAGAGGACATACATGTTCCACACCTATGAAGATGGCAGCTCCATTCCATCTGGGAAAAGGAGCAGGGGTACTGGCCCCAAGAATCCAGGGGAAAAATGATGTGCCCTGTGGCTTAGGCTTGGAGAGACCTGAATGGGTTTCAGGTGGCAGAGAGAACACCTATGGAAAGGATTTGTGTAGGAAGATCAGAGAGGCAGTAGGAGCTGGGCAGATGGACTGAGGTTGACAGGCTGTGATTTGACTCCACTGGGCCTCCTGGATGTTACCCTCATACTGCCCAGGCTGGGCTAGGCTGGGCTAGGCTGGGTTAGGCTGGGCTAGGCGGGGCTAGGCTGGGCTAGGCTGGGCAAGGCTGGGCTAGGCCAGGCAAAAGGTCTTCAGAGCTCAACTCATGGTAAGATCTCTTTATCTCCAATAGGAAGCCACCTTAGAGTCCACTGGGAGTCATCTTGCTGTGTCTGTGCAGTCTTGTCACACTGGATTATACTCAACCCCCACTTCCTGTCCCAGAACAGCCACTAGACCCAGCCCTGCCTGTGTCAGTGTGCTCCATCTGTTTTAACAGCACCTGACAGGCCATGCTGCTTTTGTCCAGGGACTAACACAGATACCTCGTGGAAAGCCCCCATGGAAGCCTTCAGGCTTCTCTGTTGGGCACTTGTGGAGTCCACAGCTGGGCTCATATCTAAGTAGACTGGCTGCTGCCTTTAGCAGCCTGGAGGGAAGGAAGTCAGATCTGGGCTCTGCAACAGTGGAGACGGGAGCTGGCCAGTAGCTCAGCAGGGTGACACGCCCCCCCCCTCAGCCCTACCCACTGAGTAAAAGAGTGCTTATGAGTATGGCCTAGGCATCAGGGTTTCAATCAGGGATATGGGTCCCCATGAGAGTGCTTGGCTCTGACACTGGCTGAGAACTTCTCCGGTCCCCACCCCTGTCCTAAACTGCCTGTGTACTCATGGCATCAGAGACAAAGAAAGGCCCAGGGAAAGCTTGAAGATATTTTGTCACCACCCATAGTTTTCATGTCACCTTTATTTCTGATTTTTTTTTTCCAGAGAAGAAATCCTTAAGGGCATTGAAAGACTGAAGTATAGCATACCCGCAGGACATGAACACATTTACCTAGGGTTGTGGAAGGTGAGTAGGGCTGGAACTACCTTTGCTTTGGGGACCAGCAGGCCATCTCACACTGACTCCCATTTTTTTTCTTTGCAGGCAAACAAGCAGATAAGAAAGGTCAACTCAGGAGGTGAGCTGCCTGCACTTTAGTTGGGTGGGACCCCACAGAGCTGGGGTACCCTGGAAAAGCCCATGTGCAGCTCCCCAGGCCTCTTCTAATGCCTTTCCAGTGCTAGCAATGACTCTGTGGTCCCTTCTCTGAGCTTCAGGACAGCACAGCACTGTATTTGTGGTGCTTCTGAGAAGGGTAGGAGACCCCATGTGACTATGTGTGAGTCTTGGTCATACTGAGGTCTTTGTCCTACAGATGGCCCTGTGAACAGGAAAGGGTAAGGTCGGTGACCCATGAATGAAACCAGGGCTTGGTGTCCCCTTGGCTGCCAAATCTTCCTTTTCCAATTCTTTCTTCTCCTGACCTGTCTCTTGTACCCATGTGTCAGGCAGTACAGGAGGCAGTGCATAGCCAGGACCCAGGACAGGGAGTTATAAGCCCATAGCACTTGTCTGGAGTAGGCAGGAGCAGGGGGCGTGATGCTGAGAGTGGTGGGGTCTGTTACCTAACTCCTTCTGACCTACAGTCCTGATTACCAGGCCCACTCTTACCAACAGGACATCCCTAGGACTGTGCCCAGACTTAGCACCAGCTTCTTCCACCTCACTGGGCATCCTCAGCCTCAAGGATAGGCTGAGTAGAGACTGGGCTTCCCAGTCTATAGACTGCTCCTTGGAGCTGGAGAGATGGCTCAGTGGTTAAGAACACTGGTTGTTCTTCCAGAAGTCTTGAGCTCAATTCCCAGCAACCACATGGTGGCTCATAATCATCCATAATGGGATCTGGTGCCCTCTTCTGGTGTAAAGGTGAACATACCGATAGAGCACTCATACAAAGACTGCTCCTGACCCCACTACCTCCTAATCTGTAGAACAGGTAGTGAAAAAAGTTTCTTCTCACTCTAGGGTCACTGATTGGTGGGTTCTGGGTCTGGGTTCCTGACCCAAGTGACTAAGGGATTGAGGAAACTGGGCCTACATTGGGTAGTGCTGGGTTTGATAGCCTGGAAGGTGGGTCCCAGAGGTTCTGCAGGCCTCTCCTGGAACTTCAAGCACCAAGTCACTTGCTTTCCTGCAGATGTCCAGCGTCCCAGCATGATCATCTCCTTACTCAACAGCCCTCTGGACGATGAAATCTATCAGTATTCGATGGAAGAGGTGAGCCTAGCCATCTTCAACTGCATCTTTTGAGCACCGTATATGTTGGTGGCTTATATGTAACTTCTGTCTTTCTCTTAGGCTGACGACGCTCGGAAATTGGGAGCGTCTGTTTACTGTGTGGGTGTGGGCCACTCTGACAAAAAGCAGGTAACAGTTTGAGTCCCAGTTAAAGCAAGCTCTTGTAAAGGTAGTCATCATATATCCCAGGTATGGGCAACAGGTGGTCACTGAATATGCAGTATGCAGTGGCAAACATTACTGAGACTCTTCCTCCAGGAAGGGTGAGAAGAGAGCTTGCTGTTTCCAAAATCTAGGCTGTGGGCCAGAAGCCAGTGTCTGAGCTAAGACTGAATCCAAAGATTCACGACTGGATGCTCAAGTAATGTCTCTTTTTTAGATACTAAGACTTGCAGATGAACCAGAAAATGCGTATACAGAAAAGGAAGCTGAATACCTGAACGACCTCATTTTCCCAGTGAGTGCAGTGGGTATAGGCAGAGGCGTGCCATCTCACAGGATTCCTGCAGCTTACTCTGCTAACCTTGTTTACTGTTCTCTATGTTCCAGATAGCTTCCAAGGCCTGCCCATCCCTTAAAGCTTCAGATACACGCATTATATGCATCAGAGGTAAGGGCTGAGGGCACCATTGTAGGCAGACAAATGTGTTGTGTGCAAATGCATGAGGTTTGTGATGTGGGGGTGATATGCGTGCAATGAGTATGTGCAGCTTCTGGATGGCGTGGAGTGTTTTGTGTGCATGTGGTCTATATGGGTGTTGTTATTGTACGTCTGTATGTATAGATTTTGTGTTATGCATATGGTACATGATATGTATATTTGGATGTGTCATGTGTACAAGAACTTTATGCGTGTTGGAATATGGGTAAGTGCGGTATGTGTATATGCGGGGATGAGCATGCATGGGGTGACTTTGATTTGGGTATAATGGAATGCACATTTGGAAGGTATACGCTATGAAGGCACAGCAGTATGTGCATAATTTCTGATTATTTCTCTCATAACAAAAGTGTAATTGTTAAGCTAGACAAAGGGCACAAAACTCTCAGTGAAGCCCAGATGAAGCCCACCAGTATACCCAGAGAAGCTTGGTTCCTTCCAGAAAAGCCAAGCATTCAACACTCACAAAATGAAGACAGTAGCATGGTGATCACATTGAGGAATGAAGAGAAAGAATTGGGAACAGAGGATATCCACTATGTTACTAGAAGCATGAGGGACTCTCAGTGTCTACAAAAATAGCTATGCTCACCTCAGCATTGAAATAGTAGATTCCTGACCCCATGGACTGGAGCTGACAAGGGTGGCATCTATCCATTCTAGTCCCCTCCCCCAGTCAGTTTACAGAGGTCACACCTTTATATAGTCTTGGGAGACAGCTGCCCCATCCATTTCAGCCTCCCCCAGTCAGTTTACAGAGGTCACACCTTTGTATAGTCTTGGGAGATGGCTGTCCCATCCATTTCAGCGCCCCCCCTGTCAGTCTATAGAGGTCACACATTTGTATAGTCTTGGGAGACTGCCCCCCTTTGTCAGGATCATGGTACATTCAGGCTAGGTCTCCACAAGGCTGGCATTTGTGTCCTGCAAAAGAAGTCAGGACAGGGAAGAATGGCTCTGCTTTCTTCAGTCTAGACAGATGGATCCTGACATCTGTGTCCTCCCAGGGCTCTAGACTTGGACAGACAGGACTATGATCATATCTGAGCCCTGCTCTCTGTGACAATCAGCCTAGGTGAAAGAGGGGTTACAGTGTATCCTCTTATGGAAAGAAATGGCATGCACAGGCTGTCAATGAGATTAGACACAATGGATAGAAAGATGACGGGTCAGCATCCGGAAGATGGTAGGTGCTAAAGACAGAACTTGAGCCTGGTATTTCTATTCTAGTATTTGGTTCTACTCTGCCCCTTGTCCTTCCCTATGCTGTGTAAGAGAGAGGAGACAGCTGTGTGGGAAAGTGAAGGGAAGAAGCTGCCTTCCCTACAGGCTCTCGTCTGCTTCTGGATAAAGAAGCCCAGCCATGCAACCTTCCTGCATGTTTCTGATTGTCCCAAAAGGCCTTAGTGTCTGGGCATCTGTGGAAAACCCCAGAAGAAAGCATGAGTTGTCTCCAATGAGCCAGGTGCCTCCAGGCATCAACCATGGACCTGCAAAACTGTCGGCCATCTTGTGCGAACCTGGCACATACAGAGTGCCTGTTGTCTGGAGGGAAGCCCTAGGCAGGATGCTGCACCCCAAACAAAGCAGAACGGGTCGCTTCCTATGGCTAGCTCTGAGTCAGCCGATGTTCCAGGGGTGTGAAGAGGGAGGAGCATCCTTGCTCCACTACCCTTGGGTATCTATCTGTGCACTTCACAGTGCACTCTGTGCAAGGAAGGGTACAGGGATCAGCTGTCTGGGCCCTGAGGCAGCTGGGCAAGGGCTTGGGCTGAGGAAATTCTGCCTGGCTCTTGTGGTAACAGTCAGCCTGCTGCCTACTCTGTGTCTCCTATATGTGAGCATCAGTGTCCAAGAGCAGCTCCCCTGCTGTGAGGAAGAGTCTGTCAACAAGTGGGAACCAAAACGAATGCTGGTTCACACAAAAAATCCTCCCTTGTTGGAGGCCACCTGGAAATTCCATTTTAGGAAGTGGAGAGCCCTGAAAAGGTAGATTAGAAGAACGAAGCATCCAGATCTCCTCACGGTCTGAACATTGTCCTTACAGAATCAAACCCAGTCATACTTCGTGGATATGGCTTTGATTTTGCTGTGCGCAAAGAGGAGGTTATTTGCAGGTTCCATTTCCACGACATGGATGGGAGCTTCAAAGGTAAGTGGAGTAACTTCTCTTGGTCATGTCTCTCCACCCTGGTTGACTGTCCTGCTGGAAGTGGAAAGTGTGTCGAAGCCTTGGCTGAGACACCTGGGACGTCCCCTCCTTTGTCGGCACTTTACCAGTATTCCTTTAAACCTATTTCATACCAGAAAAACATATGTTTTTATTCTTTTTTCTTTGCCCTACATTCATCCAATTCTTATACATTTTTGTTATGGGACGACCTTTCAATTTATTCCTAATTTTCTATTATTTCCTATACTTCTTTAAACTTCTACTATCTCCCTATACCTTGTTCCCTCTCCAGTTCCTATCCTGCTTTGCTTTGTTACTGTTACACATATAAAGATACAATGTGCTGGATCTACCATTGTCACCTATGCATGACTCCAGGGCTGGGCCACCCGCATTGGCTCTGCCCTGGGGAGACTTCTTCACCCTCCTACTCTCAGATCCCTTAGTGGCCTATAGATTTTTGCCTTGGGTGGCAGTCTTTTTTCTTTTCTGTTTTCAGGTTTTCTCATTAGTGAGAAAATTGACTCCTCCCACTTTTTGCTAATCTCACACTATTTTCTTCTCCCCTTGTCCATGCTTTTTTCCCCTCCATTCTTCTAGTTATTTAAAAACTTCCTTTCTCTCCTTTCCCCATCTAAGTTCTTTATCTTGTTTACTATTCTGATAATTATTCTAAATAAATATATACACAATGGATTTTTCAGCTATAAATAAGAATGAGATCATGTCATTTTTCAGGAGAATGGATAGAAGATCATGTTAAGCAAAATAATACAGATCCAGAAAGACAAATGCCACATTTTCTCTCACAAGCAGATTCTCTCTACCCACTGTGTATGTGTGTGTATGAGAGAGAGAGAGAGAGAGAGCGCGCGCGCGCGAGAGAGAGAGAGAGAGAGAGATGCTCTCTCATGCACACTTAGCTTATGAAAGGGAAAGTTGATCTCAGTCCCCAGTAGGTGAGCCCTGAGGAGCAGGGGTTCTTGCTGCCTGCTTCTCCTAGGCACCAGAGTGCTGTTTGGTGCTGGGGTGCTGGGCTGAGTTGGGCCTACCAGGATGTCTTTGGGTTGAAGAAGGTAGAGATGAGATTGCAGCAATGCTGGACAGACACATCCATTGACAATTTTTGTCATTTTCTTTTAGATGTAAAAGCCATCAATTTAACCAAGACTACTGTTACTTGTCCTGGACCAATCGTAGACCAACCAGGAAAGTAAGTGCCCCTTGCTGGAGGGAAGAGTTCAGTGGTTAGTATTGACCGGTGTAGTGTGGGATATCAGGTGGCGAGCACAGTACTCTCCCACCTGGCCTTGTTGGTGGTCCCCCGTGGTGCTGAGTGGTGCACAATGCCCAGGCTCTACTGAGGGCAGGATGCAGGAGATGATGGAACTGACAGCCAGAACATGTTCTCTGACCATCTGTCTGGGACAAGCCAGCCTGGTGGTACTATGCATACCTCCCTAATGCCGTGCAATGCAGCTGCCTCTCATGGTCTAATCTGCAGCTCTTCACTATCATTGCAGAGGCTCAGTCCTAGTTCCTCTGGAAATGAGCTCTCTTTACCCACAAGTCCACTCTCCAGCAGTTCAGAGTGTCTGCAATTTAGGATAACCCATGAGAAGAATTGGGATTTATTTTTTCAGTCAAGCCCAAGGTCCTTGTAACCGGGCTGTTTCTAAGTGTCTGTCTCTGTGTTAGAGTGATCTATATTCTACTCAGCCTGGACAATGGAAGAAACTTCCTGAATAACAATGCATTCGTTGCCAGCAAGCTATGTGTGAGTACCAGGGTCGGGCTGTGATCCCATCTGTGCAGATCTACCCTCTAGGTCAGAGGGGCAGAGAGGGGGTGGTTCCAGGCAGGCCCCAAGGGCAGCTTGTACACCCAAGCAACTTAGGTGACCCAGCCCAGTTTCCAGAAGGACCAGTGAGGCATGTACCAGGTTGTCTGCCAGGGCCTGTCCATGATGTCCAGGGCATGTGGCCTTTCCACGTGGGTGTTCCAGGTCCAGGAATCCAGAAGTTCACTATTGCAGTCAGGGTGGGTGTGGTAAAGAATGGGAGCCCTGGACACTAATGTGGCCCCAAACATTCTCTAGACCCCCTGTCCTCAATCATATTTGATGGCACAAAAGTCCAGTGCAGTGTGACCAGGAAAAGGTTGTTTCGCTCAGCTTATAAGAAACCCATAGAGTTGGGTGGCATCTCTGGGTTTCCCTGGCTCATCCCTCATATCCACACATAGGTCGAGAGAGTGAATTCAGATTTCTGTCCCTTAGGCTCTCACCCGCCAACATCCCCACACCTAAATACAGAGCCAGAGAAGCCCCGGCAGCAGCTCTTGTTACACCTCCCAAGTGCTCTCTGCTTTCAGTCAGGCAATCACGGGGCCCAGGCAGCTCCACTCAGTGATTTCTATAGCTTGCCCTTAACAAGCCTCTGACTCAGTAGGGTTGGACAGGCTGCAACCCACTCTAAGACGTAACTGGGAGAATAGTCCCGATTGTGAGGTTCTGTGACTTGAACCTGAACCAGGCCTGTGAACTCTGACCTTGCCAAGTGCCCACAAAAGTGGGCAATGTTTGTCACAAGATGGAGCTATGAGGGAGAAGAGGTGAGTACCAGGCTGTGGAGTTGTGAGGTAGGAAGAGAAATCTTAGTCTTGTAGCCCCGCCCATCTCAGAGCTGCAGCCTTTCCTAGAGATTTGGTCACCCATAGCCCAGTGCACTGTCAGCTGAAGCCACCATGAAGGTCACGATCTTCAGACCACAGAGGATTCTGAACCATTCTTACCTGGGCAAGAGCCTTGGAGCAAGGCCAGAGATAGGTCATCTATCAGTTCTGAGAAGTTCAGGAATAAGAGGGAATGAGGAGCCAAGCCGAGAGATAGGACGTCCTGGTTATCTATTAGTTCTGAGAAGTCCAGGAATAAGAGGGAATGAGGAGCCAAGCCGAGAGATAGGACATCCTGGTTATCTATCAGTTCTGAGAAGCACAGGAATAAGAGGGAATGAGGAGCCAAGCCGAGAGATAGGACATCCTGGTTATCTATTAGTTCTGAGAAGCCAAGTCGCAGATACCTAGGAGGGCCTTGCACAATTGCCTTTGGTCTCTGTGGGATGTGCTTCTGGAGGTGGTGGCATCTGACCTTTCCCTCTCACAGGGCAAAGACCCATTTACAGTTAAAACCACCACAACTACAACCACTAGGAGGCCCACAACTAAAACAACACGAACCACTACCACCAAGATGCCATCTACCACAACCACAGCTACATCAACCACGACAATTTCACCAATGACCACTGAAAGTCCCACCACCATCCCGCTGGAACTGAAGCCAAGCGGCGATATATTCATTTTTGCTCCAATACTCTTGGGCCTGTTGCTGACTCTGTTGCTGATTGGTTGTTTATGGCAGCTATGCTGCCTTCCGGTGAGTTCCCTAACCTGCTCAGTCTGGAGCCCAGGAACGCGCCCTCCATCCAAGAGGCATAGACTCAAGGTGGCGCCATGACCCTGGGGATGACAGAGGCAGAACTGTCAGGTCCCATTTCTATCCAGAGGTGCAGGCAGTAGAGAAAGCTGATGTTAGCCTGGAGGTCAGGGGAGACTGCAAGACACTGGGACTATAGGCACTGATGCAGGTGGGGCTAGGGCAAGGATGTAGTATTTCAATTGCTGGGTTTCACCAGGATCAGCACCTCGACCCGGCTCATCACTTCCCTGCCTGCAGAGAAGAGTGGGGGCTCTAGTAGATCAGGTGGGGCCTGCTGTGCACTACTGCACAGGCAGATTCCAGGATATGTGCACCCCAGCTGCAGATCAGGTATCCCAGTCTGCAGAGCTAAGGCAGAGCCCATTCTACATATACCAGCTTCTTCTGTTTGTTTTACCCTCCAGCCTGTCGAGGAGCCGCCCCCACCTAAGCCCCAACCGCAGGTAAGTCATGCGTTGGAGTGTCTTTGACACTCTGTCATGTGTCGAAGGACAATGACCTTCAAAAGAGGTTTTGGAAGACCTGTCCATACTCAGGAAGGAAAAAGGGCGGAGGATCTGAAAGGGTCTAGGAGGGGGCTCATGGTGACATCACTCAGACTTTTAGGGCCTGCTGCCTTGGCCACACAATCGACACCATGGGTACTGTTTCAGTGGGAGCAACTGTTTCTATGGACTCAGTGGCTTTCAGCAGACCTCAAAGGACTCTGATGCTGAGGTTGCAGCTTCCTGAGAACAGGCTTCTCTGTCAAGCTCTGGTCACCATCCCTATGTTGGAGGTCCTCTTGCTCCATTAGATCTGTCTTCATCACTGTCTCCTGGCAGGGGAGAGGAGCTGGATGGGATCAGCCTAGGAACTTGGGGGATAAGGATAGTGAAAGAGTCCCAGATGGCCTTGAGCTGTGAGGGATGTCACCAGGGAAACACAGGAGCAAGATAGATGAGCATCTGTGGTTCATGTCCGGTGAGAATCAGAAGTCATAGTGAGAGGCTGGGGCTGGTGGACCTATGATTGGGCTGACATAGGAACAGGCTCCCTGTGTTGGTGAGATTGTGCTGGCTGCAGAGTGGCCTGGGTGAGGATGTCTATGCAAAGGCCAGAAACGGTTGGGACAGTTGCCTGCTAGTGTTGGTTTACTATACATCAACCAGGCCAGGTCTCTACCAGCCAGGCTGGCCTCAGAAGTGGGCTGCTATTACCTCATATCTGAAACTGTGGGGAGGGAACTCTCTGCTTTCCTTCTGGTGGAAGACCTTCTCAACTTGTGGAACACACCCTTCCATCTACCCCAAAACAAGTGCTGAGTGGCCC
This sequence comes from Dicrostonyx torquatus, assembly GCA_028555095.1. Lineage (NCBI taxonomy): Eukaryota > Metazoa > Chordata > Mammalia > Rodentia > Cricetidae > Dicrostonyx > Dicrostonyx torquatus. The sequence continues at coordinate 7,556,869 of JAQHUG010000052.1, forward strand.
CACAGTGCCAAGTATGGGGCAAAGCACAGACGAGGATCAGACAGGTTTTTCTCTCTCCTATCAGCCCAGAAAGAAGCAACAGTCTCCTCCTCCAGTATCTCCCCAACCAGCGCCACCCGTAAATCCATCCCCCACTGTGATCGTCTGCTGCTGCACCTGTCGTGGCCTGAGTGTGAGCAGAGACAAGGAGGTGAGAGGACCATGAGGGCGGTGACTCCCTCCTGCCTGGTTGTGGGAGGGTGCATCTCTAGAGAGTAGGATCTGAACTGATATGTGTCTGAGGACAACCACATGGAGTCCTTCCCTTATCTTAGGGAGGAGAGCATGCAGGAGGATCCCAAGGCCACTTGCTCTCTTCCAGCACCTGCCTTCTTCTTTGGCAGCATCTAGGCTTTGGGACAGTGTTGTGGGATATCAGTTTAGCTAAGCAAGGCTGTATTGCATCTGTTAATGCTGTGGAATATTAGTTTAACTATGTAAAGACGTGTTGCATTTGCTTATGAAATACTTGTTTAACTGTGCAAAGATGTATTACATTTGTTTACCTTGCCTGCCTAAGGCAGCTAATGGGGCTAATAAAAAGCCAAATGGCCAATAGCTAGGCAGAAGGTATAGGCAGGACTTTCTGGCGGAGGGAATAAGTAGGAAGTAGGAAGAGGAATCTAGACTTGACAGAGACAGGGAGAAAAGGAGAAACCAGGGAGATGCAGGAAGCCAGCTGGCCAGCCATGGACAAAGCAGGAAAGCAGGACACAGAGAATGAAAGGAAGGTCAAAAGCCCCAAGGCAAAATGTAGATTAATACAAACAGGTTATATTAAGTTATAAAAGCTAGTGAGACAAACACAAGCTAAAGGCCGAGAGTTCATAATTATTAAATCTTGATGTTGTTATTTGGGAGTTGGTTGGCGGCCCAAATAAAATTCCAACAACAGGAAAGTGACCACTACTGCCTTATTTGGCCAGTCCTTGGTCCTCAGGGTCATTTTCTTAGCTCTGACAGAGCCTCTCATGCAGGTGGATAAGTCAAGATATACTGAATGACAAGGAGATTTGCAAATCTAGGGACAATAGAAAAAGAAAGACCAGTCCCCAAAACACATTCGCCTACCATGAAAACTGGGGAAAACCCAGTGTCCCTGGCCAACTAGCTCCAAGTTCTATGAGTCCACAGAAAAGAGTTGACTCAGTGGTTCTATTGCCAAGACAGGGCAAAGAGTTACAGGTTGGCATGGAGACCCTAATGGGTGTCACAAGAAACCTCCATAGAGTCGACCCCTGGTGAGCAGACAGTCCAAGCCTGCTTTCATCTATGTGGTCTCTGTCTGAAGGAGAAAAAAGTTGGCCTGACAGCAGCCTGGGGTCTCTAGTTTCTTCCTGGATAGTCCTCTTCCTCCTTGGCCTTTCCTCTGAGATGGTTCCTGCTTGCTTCTGGAAGCTTTTAGTTCCTCCGTAGCCTCCCAGGCTAGTGGAAGCCCAGTCCTGCCTACCTCCTTCCTACAGCATAAAAAGAAGCCAACACAAGTTTTCTAGAGAATGAGGCAACCGGCCATGGGGCTAACCTGGCATAGAGTGCCTGGCCCAGCCCCCCGCAGCAGACTTACTGAATGTGAACTTTAGAACTGAGGCTGTGGGGTTCCCAACCCCTAGAGCTAAGGCTCTTCTACCCTCTATGCTTCTGCCTTGGTCTGTGTCACCTGCCACTGAGCAAGCCATAGGCTGTTTACCTGCCTTTCCCGTGTGTCCCCTCTCCATGTCTGTGCCCACATCAAGGCTCTCCTAAAGGCCTCTGCTTGCCACTACACACCCCTCCATCCTCTAAACTTCTCCAAAGTCAGCTGCTGGCTTCTCTTCCTACAGAAACACTTACTTTGTTTCATCCCAGATTCTTAAACTGTGTCCCTCAGTGGCGATCCCAGGCACTAAAGATCGTAGGCTCCTCTCTCCAAGAGCACACTTTGGCTCCTCTGAATTCCTTGAGCACAGAACAAGGATTCTTGTGCCTTCTGGGCCAGAGCCCATGCCCCGACTATTCCTCATGACTATATGTATCTGTTTTTCAGGGCAATGTGACCGTATGCAACTTCAACCCCCTAAGCTGTCACCAGTTGCCATTGGTGTGGCCTCAGCCTGGTGACCAGGTAAGTGGGACCGAAGGCCACTATAAAGGGGCAGAATGACAACTTCTTTTGCCTGTGATGGTAGCTTTCTGGAACTGTGGCTCAGAACCATGTCCCAGCATGAGCAGAGGAAGAGTTCTCAAGACATTAGACCTGGTACTCAAGAGTCTTCTAGAGCCTCCATGAAGTCAATGACTGGTCACTTTGGCCATGGTTGACAGTGCTGTCTGAACAATAGTGACCCCATTTATCAGGTAGGAAAGGTCTTTTGTGTGTGTGTGTGTGTGTGTGTGTGTGTGTGTATGTGTGTGTGTGTGTGAGAGAGAGAGAGAGAGAGCAAGAGAGAGAGCATACACATGTATAAGCATGTATTCTTGCCAGTGTATATGAGCAAATGGAGGCCAGAAGTCAACAATGCATGTCTTCCTCTCTTCTCCCCTTAATTTTTGAGACAGGGTCTCCTATGAAACCTGTAACTTCCTGTTTCTACTATACTGCTTTGCCAGTGGTCTCATGGAATCTGCTTATGCCTTGCCTGGTATTGGGGTTAAGAACATACATGACTATGCCCAGCTTTTATGTGGGTGCAGGGGATGTGACTAAGGTCACTCTTCCAGGGTGGCTTCCAGTTTGGGCTCATCCTAATGACACTTCCTGGGCTTTGGCTGCCCAATTTATTGTCTGCATCACAGACAATAATTGTGGTTGGAAGAGAGGCATGTGAATCCTGTCTTGAGCCTTGAGAAAAGAGGGCCCTTTGTTTTCTCCAGTCCAAGGTCTGTAGCTGCTCTGGAGCTAGGAATGTGGCCTGTGGCAGAGTACAAGGTCTGAGGACATGAATTGAGCTGCCTGTGGGTCTGTGTATAAGGTCTCTAAGCTGCATTATAAAATATAGTAAAAGTACCAAAGAAAGTCAGGTGGTGGTGCACACCTTTAATCCTAGCACTCAGGAGGCAGAGGCAGGCAGATCTCTGTGAGTTTGAGCCCTGCTTGGTCTACAGAACTAGTTCCAAGACAGCCAAGGCTATGCAGAGAAACCCTGTCTTGAAAAGCCAAACCAAACCAGACCAAACCAAAAAAGTACAAAGAGAAAGGAATTGTGAGACAAGATTCATTTTGGAAGACACTGACTTGAGAAAGCTTAGTGCCACCAAGAAGTTTTATCCAAATGGCTTCATCTTACATCTCTACCCACGCAGCCCACACGCAGGCCTGACAATTCTTTGGTCAACCAGACTCATGATATTTTTCCACCCTTACAGAGTGTCTGCTCTTGCTCTGATACACACAACAGTACCCGGGGGAAGAGGAGGGAGGAAGTGTATGAACGGGGCTTCTTGAGAAATGCTACCCTACAATTCCTGTCAGCTTTCCATTGCTGGAGCTCACTCCCTTAGCCATCTTGGGACATGTCACTGCCCAGCTGAGCACCCTGCATCCTTTAGCAAAGTCTGCTTGGTGTTGCGAAGAGGGTGCATGACATAGGGTTCCTTGACAACCCCCTTAAGAGCTGAGTTACACAGACAGCAGAGCAGGGACAGGCTTAGAAGCGGCCCCTCTACTCTGATTTGGGGTAAGCAACATGGAAGACTTTTGTAAAAGGCCTAATAAAGACCTCCAGTCAGTTATCTGGGCACAAGATGCTGGCAGAAGGACATATAGGCAAATGTGGAGTGAATCCAGTCTGTGTGGCTCAGGGCTTCCATGTTGGTGTGTGTGTCCGTAGTGGTGATTTGTGGGAGGGAGATCCTAGGACTATGCACAGTGGGGGTAGAAATAGAATGAGATAGAGACCTCTGGGCTGAGAGGCGGTGTATTGAAGACCACCTGTTCATCCTCCATCTGGCTTCCTTGAACCTACTGTGTGAGAAAACAGGGTCCTTCCCTTTGAATGGCCATGCTTCAAATTACCTGTTAACATTCCTGAACCACCCCTATTGCTTGTCCCTGAGCATGCGTGGCCCTTGTATTTATCACAGATATTGCACACTGAAGTGTGAAATGACTTCAGTGAACTAAAACCAACTTGTGTCAAGGAACCCATGCTTGCTGAGGTTGTGGGAGAGTCCATTTCCTTGCCCTGACCCTAGAGCTAAGGCTTCACCTTCCATAGTGTCAGGAGCCCCCTGGCCATCTCACCACTGGCACTGTCTCCTGCTGGGGTTTGCATAAGATCCTCTCACATCTCTAGCCCCAGTTGCCACCCCCAAATCCTTAATCACGTTTCTTCTGCTGGGTAAGACATAAAGGGCAAAGTTTTTCAAGGTCAGACCCTGCGGATCTCTCTGTCTTCACACCATTCAGACTCCTGCTACCTGCAGATCTGGAAGGAGAGTACAGGTGGGAGAGTAGGACCCAGGGGAGAAGAGGGGTCACCCAAGTTTACCTTGTGGTTTTGGTGGTGCTTCCTGCTACCCGGTAACCAAGCAACTGCAGCTTTAGGGCCTGTTTGCTGTGGTATCTCAGCCTTCTGTCTCTCCTCTCTCCTGCAGGGGCGGTGCACCAACTTTGCCCACCTGAAGGCCCTTTGTGCTCAGGACTCCTGCAGCCCCAGGGTCAGCCTGCCACCTAGCCAAGAGTATCTGCCTCTAGCTTCCTGCTCCCAGTGCCACCAGTTCCCAGTCAGCTGCTCCAGGTTTCCGTCCAGGTTGCCATCGGTCACCCATCCTTCCTGGGTTCCTAGAGCTCGGATGTCAATCCCACCCATGTACTGTACCTCTCAGGTGCCACAGAGCCAACATTGAGAGCTCTTTGCTGCTATGTCCTATGTATCAGGCTAGGAGTTTAATAAAAGAAATAATAGATTGGAACTTATTACTCATTAACAAATTCATTGCCCAGGGAGATGCTCTATTTCTTGAGATATATGCACCTGTCAGGACAGGGATCTCTTGTATCATATGACTAGACAAGGCATTGTTATTTCTGACAACTTTATCTGTCCCCCTCCAAAGGGAAAACATTTCTGTAAAACTTCCTTTCTCCCAATTTTTGAGTTACAAAGACTAATTTAGTCCCCTTCCTTCAATTTGTATAAAGGAAACCATTTGAATTTCTTTGAATTCTGTGATGTTACTTGGGTTGAGGACACAAGTCAAAGAATCCCAAGTTGATTCCAATTATATTTCTTTATTGTAAGGGGCAAACTCATGAAATAGGAATGGGAAGTCCAACCTCAGGTGTGTAATGCAGGAACGAGAGAGAGAGAGAGAGAGAGAGAGAGAGAGAGAGAGAGAGAGAGAGAGAGAGAGAGAGAGAGAGAGAGAGAGATCCATCGATCCCTGGGCAGGCTGGTGGTTTTCTCTGGGTACCCAAAAGGTCACACCCTAACCTGGTCCAGCCTCTTAATGGTTATTGGCTGAAGGCGGTTTCCCATCACTGTGACCCTGGTCTCTAGCTTTAGGCTACTCCTGCTTTAGAAACAATCTAGAGTGGGGCAAGGCCACTTCAGGACCAAGACTTCTCTTTCCCATAATCCACCATGCCATCCCTAAGTCCAGCAGATTTTAGAGGATTCTCTGGAGGAGACAAATATCTATTGTGTCCTTCATCTGTATCATAGATGCTCCATGAGAGCGGTACCTTGTGAGAAGTACAACCACCCAGCATGCCCAACTGTGTCCACGTGACTACCCAGCTGCTAGGCACACGGAAGAGGCTAGCAGTTGCTTCACTGTGGATCTGAAGCTGATACACTGTGGTTTTTGCATCTGTGTGCATAACCTCTTGGAGGATGAAGAATTTCAAGTTGGTCCCATTTTCACTCATTTCCAGAGCACCTGTAAGAGCCTGGTTAGGTGCTGGTTTTAATCAACTCAACACAGACTCACAGCAGGCTTCCATGGGAGAAGGTAAGACACAGGTAACAGGGTGACCATTGAGTATTTTCTTTGGCCTCACAGGCACTCTCTGGAAGAACTGGCCCATGAGACAGCCATTTCCAAAAGCTCACCCTCCACCTCCCAACCTGTGCTGGCTTAGCCACCAATGATCTGTTCATTGTTCCTGGGCTAGGTGGAGGATGGAATTCTCTTTCAGAGGGAAGATTGCTGGCCTGGCTTGGGAGCTGAAGCCTAGGACCATGATTTCCAAGAAGGAGAAATGAGAGAGAGGGTGGCAGAAGGAACCCAGACCAGAAGAAAACCTCCATATTGTCACCAACACCTAAAATGCCCTTGGGCATACTAGGAGCACCACACCCAGTACACTAACCGCCTGGGGTGTTGAGAGGTCGCAGACAACAATGAAGGAAGCACTTAGGCCAGCCAGGACTTCCTGAGCTTTCTATTGGCCGCCCTTCTGCAGTGCTTCAGCTTGCTCAGGAAGGAAGAAATCCAGGCCACTCTTTCAAATCCAGTCCCCATGCCCTCCTTTGACAGCCAGGAAGGGCCTGAGGGTCAGTATAGTCTACCCAGCTCTACTTTTAGACAGATTAGACTCCTCTTAGGACAGGAAACAATGAAATGCAGAAAGCAAAGGTGTTGTAGGAACGCCGCTAGTTAGTTCCTGGCTGCTTGGCAGCTCAGACTCGAAATAACCACACAGAAACTGTATTAATTAAATCACTGATTGGCCCCTTAGCTCTAGCTTCTTATTGGCTAACTCTTATATCTTAATTTAACCCATTTCTATTAATCTGTGTATAGCCACATGGCTGTGGATTACCGGCTAAAGTTCTGACCTGTGTCTGTCTCCTGCGGGTCCATGGCGTCTCTGACTCTGCCCTTCTTTCTCCCAGCATTCAGCCTCGACTTCCCTGCCTAGTTCTGTTCTGCCCTGCCATAGGCTCACAGCAGTTCTTTATTAATCAATGGCAATCATAGCATACAGAGGGAAATTCCACTTTACAAAGGCAAGGGGCTCTGAGCAGTAGGGAGAAGCCACAGCAGTGGCTGCTATGTCGGCATAAACCCTGGTGGCCTGCCCAGATGGCTAAGAAGGAAATTTCTGGTAGCCAATGGGCTGAGCAGTATCAAAGACCCAGATGGGGCCAAGATATTGGTACAGTGCTCAGAAGCCCCAGAGTGGGCTCCTTGCCTTCAGGAAGTAAGTTGGTCACAGAGGGCTGTGATATGGGGTCTGATCACAATGGCCTTGCCTGTTCTATAGAAACGGGGGTCCCTGAGCTTCTGTGACAGTACAGTGACAAGGAGAGCAGCTCTTACTTCACCAGAGTCACTTGGAGGCTCGACTGGGCAGGCATTTGCTTGTCCAGGACAAAATGGAGGTCTTGGTAACCTGACATGACTTCTGCCATGTCTATTGGTGTCAGTTCTGCCCTGGACCTTTGCAATGATAAAAACTTCTGGAGCACAGGCTCTAAGATCTACTGTACTTTTGTTATTTATTTAACATGTATGTTCCTTTTTTAAATCATTTCAGTTCCTTGAGGTTTATTTTGCTTTTCATTTTCTAATATATTTGGTTAGATTTCCAGTTCATTTATTTTTCCCCTTCTTGGTTAACATAAACTTTTTGGGTTACAAACCCAATTTCTTCTTTCATAGAATTTTTATGTGCCTTGTTTTGAGTGATTTCTCATGAGACACATAATTATATGTATGGATTAAAGCTTTAAGTTTTATGTATGTGTTTATCATTCTGTTTGCCATAATTTTCCACACTAATTTCATTGTGATCAGACAACCTGACTTCCACTGTTTTAAGTTTATTTTTTTGAGGGGAGGGGAATTTATCTTAACACATGATTAAGGGGAGCCCCATTGAATAGAACCTAGTAATTAATTGTCTTACTGTTTAAATCTTCTAAATTTTGGTATGTGTTCTGTGTTGTATCGACATTCAGTGTAATGGAGAATTTGACAAAACACCCCTTTTTAGATATAATTTGCTTTCTTTATAGATGCATACACATTTAGAAAGTTTGTTGTTTTCTTGGATAAGGAATCACTTTCATTAGGAACTTGTTCTCTTTAAGTTTACAATGTTGAAGAAGACTATTTCTTTTGGTCTGCTCACCATCCCTGCCCTATTTATGACCGCTTCTTGTTTTTATTTTGCTTGTCCTTAGGTATGTCTCTTCTAAATGTCTGCAGCTTGACAAAAATGAGTTTTACCTGCCCATCTGAGTGTGTCATTCAATGTCACCATTTGGTTCTCTCTTCTGTGTGTGTCATTTAATGTCACCACTCAGATCTCTACTCCCACCCGTGTGTGTGTGTGTGTGTGTGTGTGTGTGTATGTGTGTGTGTGTATGTGTGTGTGTGCGTGCCTGCATGTGTGTGTGTGTAACTGGAAGGGAGTATTACTAGAATCTACCCCATTCTCTTACTCTACGACACAATCCCATCAAACAGACCACCTCCCAGGCTGCTTCTAGCCAATGGCTGGGCCCAGCAATCTGGAAGTCAGCCCATGTTAATAGCTTCATTTTTTTTTTTTTTTTTTGGTTTTTCGAGGCAGGGTTTCTCTGTGGCTTTGGAGCCTGTCCTGGAACTAGCTCTTGTAGACCAGGCTGGTCTCGAACTCACAGAGATCCGCCTGCCTCTGCCTCCCGAGTGCTGGGATTAAAGGCGTGCGCCACCACTGCCCGGCTGTTAATAACTTCAGATGCTGTATCTGCCCTGGTTACAACCTCCTTGCAGTCAGTACTCTGCATCTTCTTCCCCAGTCCTGTTTCCTTCACTCCTTCCTCTTCAAAGAACTTTCTAACTGATGCTAATATATCATTCACCCAGCTTAGTATGCTTTTAGCCTCTTTGCACTCCATAGCTTTTTCCCCCCCAACATTGGTGGTGGCTTCGCACCTCTAAAGATATCTTTGCTTTGTGCTCACTCCTGAGTAACAGTGCAGGTGGACACCTAAATGTAAATATGTGCATTGTTTTCCAAGGCACCCAGAGACCTTACAATCTGATGTCCACGAGCACTAGTGGCTATTTGACAGTCGGCATCTCCTGGGTAATCCATGTTTTGAGCTTAACTGCTTCTAAAATGTGTTTCTCTGGCCTTGATGATTGCCTGTATGGGTGCTTGGAATTCTGGTCAGGTGCTTAATTTCTATTCTCCTCTCTATTAACAAAAAGATTTGCTGTGGTGGTTTAAATAAGAATGGCTCCCATGGGCTCATGTATTCGAATGCTTGGTCACCAGGGAATGGCACTATTTGAAAGTATTAGAAGGATTACAAAGGGTGGACTATTTGGAGGAAGTGTGCCATGGGGGATGGGCTTTGAGGTTTCAAAAGCCCATGCCAAGCCTAGAGTCTACCTCTCTGCCTGTGGACCTGGATGTGGCTCTCAGCTACTGCTCCAACACCTTGCTGCATACTGCTAAGCTCTCCACCATGATAATAATGTACTAAACTGTAACATAAGGGTCTGCTTGTTGGGGTTTCTGTCCTGCCCGGTTCCCCAGCTGTTTAGTCCCAGAGAAAAATCACACAGAGAGTCTGCATTAGGTTATAAACTGATTGGCCCATTAGCTCAAGCTTCTTATTAACTCTTATAACTCATATTAACCCATTATCCTTATCTATATTAGCCATATGGTTCGGTACCTTTCTTAGCAGGGCTGGTCACATCCTGTTTCTTCAGTGATCTGGGCAGGAGTGCGGGAAGAGCTTCCTGCTTCCCAGAATTCTCCTGTTCTCACCTCTACTTCCTGTCTGGTTTTCCCACCTCTACTTCCTGCCTGGCCAATCAGCGTTTACTTAAAACATGATTGATAGAATACAGACCACTAAACCTCGGAAGCTGTAGGCAAGCTGCCAACTAAATGCTTTCCTTTCTAAGAGTTGCTGTGGTCATAGTGTCTCTTCACAGGAATAGAGCATTGATTAAGACCTGTGATTTTAAGGGATGTGCAGCTCCATCCTTACCCACCTCCCATTTACTTTGGTAACAGATTCCCAAAGCCCCTGGGGAAGGCTCTGGAGAGTCTGCTGTTTATCTCGTACATCCTGGATCCCTGGTGGCCTCATAATAATTGTGTCAATGAATGAGTGAAAGAACTGGGTGCGTTTTCCTTTTAGCTCCCCAAAAGAGTCTCCTTTCCTACTGATTTCAAGATGATTAGTGACCCAGGTTCAAACATCAGGGCTCACACACAGGAGTGCTGCAGCTGGGCCAAGTACCACCCTGCCCCTGACTCTACCCTATCTTCCCGGAAAATCCCTGGTCCTGCAGAACATGGCCTTATGGGCACCCATTTCAGTTATCTCTCTCACAGAGACCCTTTCTGCCTGTCTCTACCCCCTTTTCCAGAATAGTTTTCTAGAGGACACCTGCTAATTGATGGCAGCCAGGGACCTCACCATTGTCCACAACTTGGTAAAGCAAGGGGGCAGCGGAAACCCCAGTGAAGGCCAGGAGAGCGCTGTGAAACTGCAGCTCAGGAGGCTTTATGGCGGTTAGGGGAAAGCAGTTTGAGAGCCGACGGGTCCTTGTACATCTCATGCAGGGCACGTGCCACCAAGCTGTCACTACAGCCAGGGCCAGGAGGATTCAAGTGCCTAGATGCTGAAGTGCACTGTGCAACAGCTTAGAGGTGAGAGAAGACACGACTTCCAAACGCAGCAGGACTGAGCCTCAAGCTCCGAAACCAGCCAGCGGAGTCAAGCTCCAGACCTAGGTCCTTGGGAGCTTAGAAGGGCTAGGGGTGGGGACCCTATGGGCTAGCGACCTGAAGGTCCCGCCCCCGAGGCGGGGCCTGTACTCCCGAGGGCTCCCCTGCCAAGTTCAGCTTCTCAGGCTGGCCGCCCTGCAGCTGGTACACGGCCTGGCTGATGACGCGCAGAGCTCAGGTAAGACTTGCGCCTGCAGGAGACTTGCCAGCGGGAGAGGGAGGTGGCGGAATGCCTCTCCATCCCATGGCCTTTTCCCGGGCAGAATTCTCAAGTCCGCCTTAGCAATGGGGCCGGGATTTCCCTGCCTTCTGTGGTCTGCTCCTACATTTTTCTCTAGTCCACTCCGTGGGGCCCCTCTTCTTGTGTCTTCCTCTGTCTCTCTCCTCTCACTTCTTTTCCTTGTAGGAATTTATCTTTATTGGCGGTTCCTCCTTGCACTCCCGTTTCTTTCCTTTCCTTTTTCTCTTCCTCCTCTTTTCTTCCCTCTGTCTCCACTTCTTTTCTGTGCATAATTCTGTCTGGTTTTTCTCCTAGACTGACTTCTTTGTGTGTGTATGTGCGCGTGTGTGCGTGTATGTGCGTGTATGTGCGTGTATGTGCGTGTGTGTGTTTGTGTGTGTTGCAGGTCTTGATTTCATGCATGCATCCCTGTACTCTATTATTCTCAGCAGGGCTTGTGCTGAGTGCCGTGGTAAGAACCAAGACGCAATCACAGATGTGTTCTTCAACAGATATTTACCAAGATCTGGAAAGGTAACTCAGTTTCTGGTGTGGAAAAATACATAAATGTCTGAGTCTTCAGGGTGAGCAGAAAGAAAATACCTTGTTTTGATAAAATGCTGTGTCCTTTCCTTGAAACCGTTTTCTTTCCTAATAGGCACAGACAGCATGCCAGGAAAGCCAAGTAGCGTTGAGGGGACAGCTGCAGTCATGCATGCCTTTTGGGCATGCTGTGTCTGTCAGGTTCTGGGGCACCCAGGCAGTGGCATTCTGGGCTGGACTGTAGGAAGACAATGGGAGCTCAGGGCTGGGTGTGTTTTGTCTCCATGAGGTAGAAGGACAGCTGTGAAGTCATTTCATGTTGCCCTCAAAGATTACCTTACACACATTTTCAACGGAAGAAATCTAGGAGAGTCAGCCTGCTTAAATTGTTAGGGAACCAAATGCAGCATGCATACCAAAGCAATTTTAATCACTTTGTTAAAGGTTTAGTCTTGGCAAAGACACAATTTCATGTTTAATAATATATATGGTATGTCCTTATATTAAAAATCAATACAAAACATACACAAACTTGCTTGGTTTTGAATATGTTAATTACCCATTAAAGTTGGCAGCCTTGGCTTCTTAGACCTTGCAATTTATTGTGCCTCTGATGATAATTCTGCCAGCTTAACTTTTCACTGATGCAGAAAAGGAAGCTTGACAATAAGTAAACCACACAAACCTGAGCGGAAGTAGAATCTGGCCAATGAGGATGGTGGTGTGGTCGGTAGAAGTATTCAATGTTATAGTAAAGAGTTCAGGACAATTAGTGAGCACGATCTGGGAGCTTCGGTTCCGAGACTGTGAGTGCAGTTGTCTTGTGAGTCCTCCAACCACGGATGCCAGTGAGACAGAGCTGGCAGTGGCAGTGGTAAAAGGGAGGCTGGTCGGCTGATTTAGAATCGCATGGCAATTTTATTTGGCAGATTTCTTTTTCAGAAATCCAGGAGTTGGTGACGTATATTTAGAACAGATAAGCCATTTAAAAAGTATACAAAGTCTTGATTCTCAGGGTTTTAAGTTTTATTTCCCTTCATTGCCCAGTCTGTATCTTTATAAAAATGTCCCTGCCCTTTTCTCTTTAGACAGTGCTACCGCTTGAGTATAGAAGGGTTTCTGTTGAACAGCCTGGTAGATAAGCCATGTACTTTATCCTATGAATGCTGCTCCGGAGGTGAAACCCTGGCTAGGGCAGGACACTGGCTCTTCCTTTCCAATAGTACCAGCAGCAAGAGCCTTCTGTATTGAGAGCTTACACACTCCCTCATTGAATCCAACTAGAAGTACCCTGAAGTAAACATCACTATTCCAGTATTATTTATAAGGTGATTAACACCCTGAGTGGCTGTCCTGGGCCACGCACCTAGTAAGTGGCTAGGCTGAGACTGCAGCTCAGGCTACATCTTGGAATCTGAGTCCATAGGACTAATTCAGCCCCGAAGGTTCTAATTAAAATATCACCCCAGATAACACTACTTGCTGGCCAGCTGATGTTTATTGGAGTACTGCTCCTTGCTCTAGTGTCCTGGCCATCCTTGGCCATAGCTAACCCTGAATCCACCTAGTAGAGCCCCTGTGAAGCACCATTTTTGTCCTCTGGGTTCATTGGCTCTGTTTCTGAAGATTCCTGGGCTTGGAGGGGTGAAGATATGTCATCTATCTCTTTGTGGCTTCACATGGCCAAGCTGGGTTAGTACTAAGTCTGGCTTCACTGTAGTCCTGGGAACTGACTTTGCTTGAGTTTGAACAGCATTACTCTAGAAGACTAAAGCTTTAGCTGGACGTGGAAACCCCTAGAAGCTGGCTAGGAAGCCCTCTGCTCTGCTTCTCTATGAAAGCCTGGAAAGCTCTTATGTTCCCAATGTTTCTAATATCCCAGAGCTAGCAGATCCTAGAAACATGAGCATCCCCACAGGAAAACACAGGTACTCACCATTGTTATACAGATGTGAATACATGATTGTATTCTGGAAAGGGAAGATTCCAGAGACTAGAGACGCCCAAAGACTAGAACACTTGGGTTGTTTTATACCTTGTTTTGTTTCAACTGAGAAGAAAAGCAAATACATGAGACAGACTAGCAGGGTGTATGGTGTTGTGAAGCAGAACTAGCTTCTGAACTGCAACTCAGATCCACGAGAGTTAATACAGTGTTCAGCGGACTTTCAGACTCTCAGGCACCCAGTTTAACAAGAATCTCATTATCTTTAACAGAGCCAAAAGGAAAGAAGTGCCCTTGCTATTTGCTTATTCGTTCAACAACACTGTGTGCTAGTTTCTTTGAGTTCACAAGCAATGGAAAGGTAGCTATGAGGTGACTCTGTCACTTTGTGATAAGCATGACACCCAAGTTGTCTTCACACTGAGTGCTAAGCCAGGTTCCTTGGCACTTTAGATATACCATTGTAACCAATCTTCATGGCAATCCCTTTTACAGAGGGGGAAGCAGAGGTCCTAGTGTGGAAAATGGCAGAGAATGATGGAGTCCAGGTCTTCTGTCCCTAGAGTCTATGCACTTGACTTTGATGATGTAAATGGGGCTCCACAGTAGCAGGAACAACAAGGCTGCATGGGAGAATGTAACCAGAACCTTTTAGACATTGGACCGATGAGGCTGTAGTTTGTACTCAAGCATGAGTAATAAGACTGGAAACAGACTGATCTCTCAAAATGTAGCACTTGCTGTGTTAATCAATAGCAGTACCCTGGTTGGCAGCTCACAAGACAGGTGCTATAGGGAGAAATATCTATGGCAGGAAAGATGGGCCATGGTAAGATATCTACCTTGTTGAGCTGGGGATCCTGATGTCAGAAAGCACTCCAAATCATAGGATTTTCATATGATCTGAGGACTCCGAGAATAGTGGGAGGGTCTTAGGATGTCATCTCCCCCCCCCCCCAGATAGAAGAACATGGAGTGAGTGGTTCTGAACCATTTTGTTCAATTTGTGCCTTGTGGACACCAGAGTGAAAAGAGCCAAGAATGATAAGAAAAGCCTTTTAGTGGAACACATACAATGATGGAGTGATGAGCACCCATAAAGAGTGTCAGGATGGAGAGCCCAGGATGAACTGAGGCCATTGAGGACAGCCCAGGACAACAAAGAGTCTTTTCATATGGGTGCAGAGCAAGGAACAAGGGCTGCATAGATCTGTCACTGCCTAGGGCAGCTGGCGTCTGTGGGAGGAGAAAGGGGAAGGAGCAGCTCCAGTCTACCCAGAAAACAGCTGCGTAGGGCGCGGGTCCACAGACGCACAGGGCAGTGGGGGTGCAGGTGAGGTGGGAGACGGGGTCAGGCTTCCGACCCACAGAGCTCTGTGGTCGGGATGTGGAGATGAGCTCCCCCATCTGTGGTGGCCATCTGGGAAGCACAGGGATGAGGGGATGCAGATGTGGCTGCAGAAGGATGAGACTGACCCTGGCCCTCAGACAGATGCCGGTGTTAAAGGAAGGGCTGGGAGTCCATACAGGAGAGGTGAGCACATGGAGGCAGCAGGGTTTCTGCAGGAGTAAGCCACAGCAGCCTCAGCAGCCTCACATTATAGTCCATTTTGAGAGGCTTCCATCTGGCAGTTTTCATGGAGCATAGATGTGCGAGCAGGGCCTGAGATGGGCTTTATAGGAAATCCCAAGACTTGCCTGCAATTAACCCCAAGCAATGCTGATTCATGAGCCAGAGGTAGTCGCAGGGAGGCAGGCAAAGATTCCACATGTCCACATACACATGCGCACGATCATGTACAAAGGCATATACAGCCAAATGCACATGCTGATAGGTGTGCACTCTCATATAAGCACACACACACAGCTCACACATGTGTGCACGTGCACACACATACATACACACATATAGATACATATCCTTCTTTGTTCCTTCTTCTATTTAGTTTTAGTTTGCTTTTGTCTGTTCCAATTCTCCTTCTGCTTTCTCCTTATTATCATTTATTCTCCCCCCCCATTTTTAAGGATTGGGATGATGGCATCGATGGGACGTGCGATGGGATAGGATATCTAACTCAGTATCTGGCATTTTCCAGATTCACAATTGGTGTCAAAAGCTGCCCTATGGAGTTGAGCAAAATGACATGGGATAGGTTGGCAAAAAAAATGTTGTGTAGAGAAACAATGCACCACAATTTGTGTGTGTGTGTGCGTGTGTGAAAACTAAGTGAAATTAAATGCAAGGAATTGTTGGTCTATACACACTTAAACAGAAGGTTATCACCACTTTTCATTTTATATAGTGGAGCTTCTTGGTGGCCGACTCTCTGGTCTGCATGTCCCTCAGAGGACGGCAGTCATATCTGCTTACATGCCACTGAAAATTCTGGTTCCTGGGATTAGCTGTCTCTGGTTGTAAAATGCTGCCTGGACCATGAAGGCAGCACTATAGGGTCTCTGCAGAGGTGGGAGTAAGTACAGTGAGATCAGGGAATTTCGATGCAGGTTTTTGAACATCCTTGGCTATAATTTTATCTGAGTTATAGCCCAGCTGAGTTTGGAGAAGTGTCTGAGATTAGAGAGGAGACAGTGTGTGTTTTAGTGTATCATGGGAGTGTTTGTATTAATGTGTAGGAATATGTTTGTGCGAACATGTGTGTGTTAGTGTATGTTTGTGTGAAAATATATGTTTGTGTTAAGTGTATGTGTTAACTGTGTTTGTGTGTGTGTGTGCAAGTGTGCCTATGTAAATGTATATGTGTGTCTGTGTGAGCTCATGGAATAGAAGCTTATTGGTGGGGATTCAAACAGACCTGCTATTATTTGAGAGAGGAAGGAGCAATATATCCCTATTAATTATACCTGGGAGATCAGGAATGGACTTGGAGATGTTTTTAGCCCATTTTACAGGTGGAGACCTGGGACACTGAGGGGCTGACTACTTTGCTCAGGGTTACCCCGTGCCTGCTGTCACCTCTGCGCTCTCAAATTCTGGTCAACATGATGTCTGATGCTAGAAGCAGCCCACTGAAGCTGTGGTTTAGAAAGGATGATGAGGTGACCCATTTCATCCCTTTAGCACACACACAGTATGCATGATGAGGGACTTGGGGACCCAGACCCACACGTTGGGGGACTGTGTTTGCATTTATTTTCGCCACAGTGGCTGTGCAAAAGCTTTAGTCAGAGAAGAATGTGTTGAGGTCCCCTTTCCTGCACTTTGGGTAACTTCTGTATTTTAACTCTCTCAGAAAGTTGATGCTGGTTTAATCTCTTTGGGGACTTCTGAAAGAAAGGGGCAGGTGGGAGATGCATGTGCTGTGTGCTCCTTTCACAGGGAGGCAGAGGCCAGCTAGTGGATGCAGCTGCCCCACTAGCCTGAGTCCCTGGGAGTAAGGAGCCTAGTCACTTCCGCATCACTCTGGCTCAGGGGAAGTCGTTCCAGTGATGAAACCTCTAGAATGCTGGTCCAGTCAGCACTGTGGCTCTGCCAGTACCTGTGAAAGGAGAGGGTCTGCTTCTATTTCTTAGTTCTGGAACCAGATGGCTGGGCCTACAGAGATAGGGCAGTGCTGAAGGCCTTCCTCAGAGAGCTGATGGCATTGCCTCCTAGGTGTCTCCCTCTCAACCATGGCACCTCCGGGGCACAGTCAGAAGCTAGTTCATCTGTGGATGCCCAATGGGTTTGGGACAAGTAGACAGTGGACATGGGTAGAGGAGAAGTGAGTGGGGTTAGTTGTGGGATGGCTCAAGAGTGAGTCTGGTGAGTGGCGAGGAGGAGGCTCTAGACAGGAACAAGGCCAGGTGGAGAGTGGACTGTGCCTCAGTGTGAGGTGAAGGCCGGACACAGCCCACACCCACCCTGTCAAGTGTTCCTCTAACCCTCTGGTCACTCGCGCCTACAGAAGTCCTTGCCTGTCCCTCAGTACCTGAAGTGGCCTAGCACACCTGACAACAGGAATTAAAATCAGCCTGCCAACCAGCAAGAAAACCTGCTAATGTGGGTATAAACTCATTAGAATTGTCAGAAAAGTGAAGTTGGCAGCTGACGCTGTCTAGACTCGGCTAATACGGTAGAGGCCGTCCCAGTACTGACAGCTGTAGGGATGGTGCCACTGGGCGGTAGCCTCAGCGTGTGTGTGTGCTCACACGTATGCACATGTGAGTGTGTGTTGTGTTGACACCCTCCCTGATAGAGTCCTGGAGGTGAGCTCTCAGAGTTGGGTGGGGTTGTCACTTCTAGAACAGTCATGTGGCAAAAGTCAGCTTTGGCCAACTCAGAGAAGGAATTTATTAGGATTAGGGGCGAGAATAAGTCCCACCATCAGAGGGATAGCTGTAGACTTGGACTTGAGAAAGATGGGGACCGAGTAGCAGTGGAGAACCTCAGTAGTAGCAGCAGGACTTGGCTGGGAAGATTCCGGGGGGCACAAATGATCTGCTCTATTGTCCCAAGAAGCAATAATCTCCCTCCTCTCTTTGGCTGGCTTGGGGGCCTTTTGGTCCAGTACCTTCTGATTGCTTGCTATGTGCCTCACCTAGGACTCCTCTGGGGGCTGCAAAAGGTAGACAGCAGCGTAGGATCTCTCTTCTGGGCTGGAGAGGTCAACAGAGTAGAAGTGGCACTCATTCTGCCCAGGGAAGGCTGTGCCTAGGGCTGCAACTGGGCAAAATGGTGACTAAGGCAGAAGAGGGCAGGGTGCTGATGGAGGCCATGACTTCGCTTGGTAGTCAGGCTCCTGAGCGACCCTCATATCTGCACACCAGGGGACATCTGCAGCTCTCAAAGGAAATGGTGCTGAGTTATAAGCTGCAGTGGGAGCAAAAGTCACTTCTAAGCATGTGTTTGGTGCTCAGCTCCCCCAGTGTGGAAAGAATGTCCATAGGACCCTGCGCTGGCATCCCTTGGGACTCTGGGGCCTTAGTCCTCTGCTGTTGCACCCCGCTGTGGCTGCCCATGTACCTCCCTTCCACGTGTACTGTGAGCCCCTTTATAGCTTTGCTTTTTCTGACTCAGGGTGAGGTGAAAACGAGGTCTCTATGAAGCAGCCCCAAAGTCTTCCCCCATCCTTGGCTTGTCTATCAAGTCCTTGACTCCCAAAGGACTCCACAGAAAGCACTCCTTATCAGGGACCAGAGCAGGGAAAAGAGTGCATAAAGCTAGCAGTGGCCACTGCGTGGTCTCAGCCAGAGCAGGGTCCACAGGGAAAGCAGCCTGATCATACAAGGCTTGGGTGGGAATAGGGGTAAAGCAGGGACAAGGAATCTAAGATTGGTCCAGAGGAATCCAAACAGCCAGTGGAAGCAGGCTACGTGACGTAGAGAAAGGGGCTGCTAGTGTAGGAGACAGGGAAGGAAAGGCATGCCACAGGCACCAAAGTAGTGAATCCATGAACCATGCACATTGCCTCCTCCTGGTGCGGTGGCTTCCCCTGGACTCTGGATCAGTCAGAACAGCTTCTGGAGCAGAAGCTATGGTACTCTCTTCCTCCCTGCAGGGTCAGCTTGTTGGTAGGTATCCAGGATCTCCCGTTTTCTGCCCCAGAGCAGGCTCCCTTCCCAACCTCTCCAGCTTCTGTGGTTCTGAACCAGACTTGTTAACCAGTCGGTGTTTCTGAGGCTTTGCTGCCTTTCCCTGCATGGAGCCATGGCATATTCATCTGGCGTCGCTGCTCTAGGGCTCTCTCTGGCAGAAACCTGCCTCTGCGCGGTGCTGGAGTCTACACTATCTGAGCTCGTTGTCTCTCTTTCTCCTCAGATGACCCTGCTCCTACTTCACAGACATCAAAGGAAGGCCAGAAAAAGTGGGTTTGTCTGGTGTCAGCCTACATGGGGTGCTGAATGACCAGTGCCTGCCTCACTGTCGCTCTCTTTTTCTGCAATGGTCAAGTGCATCCAGTCCGGGTTTCACTGAGGACTTTCTGGTCACATTAACTTCTCCTTGAGCTAGGGACCAGTCCTTTGGAACTCCAAAGCCCTATAGACTAATGGCCGCTGGAACATCCACCTTGCTTAGCCTGTCAGGCCCTGCTGATCACATGGCTGAGGAAAAAGGGGCTTCTCTGAGTCCTTCAGTTGACAAAAGATGGAGGCTCATGGGACCTAAGCAGATTCAGGCAGGGCTGCTCAAGAAAGCAAGCCTCCTGGACTCTGGAGCTGCTGTAGGTAAGGGTGGCCAAGATCTGGCCCATTCTGAACTGAGCCTATCAAAAGCACTGGACAAGCCTGGATTGAACAGGCCTCTGGTCTACAAGGCCTACACAGAACAGAGGCAGGGTTCCTTCACAGAGCTGTCATGTCTCCAAGAGAGGCCAGGTGACATTCAAACCCTGAAGAGGAAGCCAGAGGACCCAGAAAGCCAGCTTGGCACTCAGCAGCTGCCCCAGGATCTCCCCAGAGCCTCAGCTGACGGCACAGAGTGCTCAGTATGGTCGGGCGCAGCCCGGAGTGGGAAGAGAAGCGCTTTCAGGAGGCCAGCCATGCGTCCTGTGGAGAAACCCAGGTGCTCCCCCGCGTTTCCGGACAGTGGAAATGCAGAGGGCCCCTGGGAGCTCTCGGGACTCATCACCACTGTGGATATCCCATGTTGGGCTCAGCTGTCAGCTTTCAAGCTCACGGGAGATTTCTGGAGATTGCACATGCTGTCACAGAACATTTTATTCTGCAATGCTTTCCACGGGGCTCCCACACCGTGGCTGGACCACACCCAGGTGCAAGCATCCACATCCTCGACACCTCCCGCCACAGCCTGTCGGGTTCTCTTGCCACCCACACTCTCATCCCCAGGCTTGCCCACTCAGAACTGGTGTGCAAAGTGTAACCTCGCCTTCCGTCTGACGGCTGACCTGGTCCTCCACATGCGGTCCCACCACAAAAGGGAGCATGGAGGCCCTGACCCACATTCTAAGAAACGCAGAGAGGAAGTTCTCACTTGCCCCATTTGCCATGAGTACTTCCGGGAGCGCCACCATCTTTCCAGACATATGACGTCACACAGTTAGTGGGTGGCTAAGGAGGAACCCGATCATGGTCATGGTATCCGGTGCTCAGTGGTGACGCACGGGTGACTCCTGGGCTGCATTGAGAAGGTGGTCACACGTGTCTTCAAGATTGTTCCTTTTGCTTCGCAGAGGTGAATGGCTCAGTTATAATTTGTCAGATGTCCCGGCCCTTGTGATGTGTTTTCCTGGAAAGCCATTCATTGAAATGGCGAGCTTCACTCACGGGATAAGGGGACCCATGACTTGGTGCAGGGCTGTTCCTGACTGCTCCTGGCTCTGCTCCCATGGAGCACACGGACACAACACCCTGGCTTTTCTGGCTAGCAAGCCTGCATTCAATCTGGACTCTTTCACCACTGAGCTGTAAACTTGGATATGTTTAACTTGCCAACCCTCAGTTCTCTCATTTTAAAATGGCGCACTAGCAGAATGTCATCGGTCTTGAGGAAGGTGTGTGGAAAGCGGCCAGCTTGTTTCCTGGTAGGTTGTGAGCACTGAGCGCATGGAGCTCATGGTCACTGTTTGTGCTGGTCAGCTGCATTACTTGTGAAATCTCGGGGGTGAATGAGGACTATGTTTCTCTGCCATGAGCCTGCAGCAAAGCTGAGGGTGAGCTTGACTTGGTAGACATGCTCAGGCTGCATTCAAGCCTATTCGCCGTCCCTGCTGGGTCAATATGTTGGAACTGGTAAAGTTGGGAACAACTGATGGCAGCCAAAATGCCCAGATAGATTCCCAGCCTCTGCCTCGGTCACAAGCCTAACCTCTGGGTCAGTGTAAATCCAGGCCTAAAGTGACCAAGTGGAAAAGTGACCTGGCTGAATCCATAATAAGGGTGTGGCTAGCAATTCAACTGTCCTGTTCTCTGGGTTTTCGAACCATGAATATGTGAGGAGAGGAAAACAGAAATACATCACTTATTCAGCATGATTTCTGGGTATCATCCTTCCTTGTGATCCTGAGTTGGGCAGGAAAGAGCAACTGGAGGGCACTCAGAATGATGTCCCCAGGAGGCACTTTATATTTTCATACCATCCCCACAACACTATAGGACAAACTTGAAAAGGTTGATGACTTTCCCAAGGCCACCACTCTGGTGTATTGGTGGAAGAACAAAATCCTGTGACCTCCAGATCTGAGTTCTGTCTCTTCCAGCATGCTGCATGTCTGCTTAGTTAGCGTGGTCATGGAGCATATGGTGTGACTCAAGAATTGGAACTTAGAGTCTTGCCTAGTCTCTTCATGTCCAGTTTCAACTTAATCTTGCTACTTGTGCACAAACACAGACACATAAATACATACAGAGACACACACAGACACACACACATAGACTTACATAAACACACAGATACAGACATACAGAGACACACACAGACGCAAACGCACATACAGATATCCAAAGACACACAGGCACAGACACACAGAGACTTACATAAACACACACACACACACACACACACACACAGAGAGAGAAACACACAGACACATAGGTACAGACACACAGACTTACATAAACACACAGATACACACAGACACACAGGCACAGACACACAGAGACTTACATAAACACACACACACAGAGAAACACACAGACACATAGGCACAGACACACAGACTTACATAAACACACAGATACACACAGACACAAACACACACAGACAGATATATACAGACAGACACACAGACTTACATAAACGCACAGAGACACACAAAGACACAAACAAACACAGATATACACAGGCACACAAAGACGCACACACACACACACACACACACACTCACACCCCACTCCAGTACTTTTCTCTATCCTGTATACTAGGTAGCATAAAGATCTGACTTGTTCACTGTAGTGCTCCTCACTAGAAGGAGCAGGAGTTTTGCTGTTTGTTCCCTGCTGTATTCCCATCACCTCAGACAAAGCAGACAGACAATAGACACTCAACAGGTATCTGCTGAAAGAAATAATAAATGGATAAGTTAATAAATGAATGATCTGCCTTACTCTGCCTTTGTTCCTGACAACTCCGGTTTGGCATTGGGGGACAGGAGGTGGCATCTGTCAAGAGCATGTCCATGCTTATTTCTGGAACAGTGGATTGACCCATGGTTTCTATGCCATCTCTTTGGAAGGGCAATGGTTCTGCCAAAAGGTGCAGACGATGCTTAGGACTGTTGCCAACACAAGCTGTTTGGTAGTCTTTCAGATTTACAAGTTCAAGGATGTTCAGGAGCTCATGACTTAGGATTTGTTAGTGACACAGCTCCTCAGAATGAGCATGCTGGGCTCCCAGGCTTCTCGGGAAGTCAAGGCCCCTCTCGTGTCCTCCTCCTTCATGTCACTTCAAACTATGACTTCCTAAGTTATCTCTTTCCTAAAAAATAATCTGTGTATTTTTCATTCCTCAAAATTCACATTCAAATCCCAGCTCCCTGTTTTCTCTCTGGCGTCACGGCTAAAAAGAACAACCTGAACAGAGGGGGCAGTTGCTTCTATACCCAGTTCACTCATTGCTTCTAGGGTGTAGGGATGACTCAGTGGTCAGCAGTTCTTCTTGATCTTCCACAGGACCCAAGCTGGGTTCCCATCACCAGTGCTTAGCTGTCCCAAGGCCTGGAACTCCAGCTTCAGGGAATCTGATACCCTCATGTGGCCTCAAGGGTGTCAGCACCCACAGAGCACAACCACTCCCACATCCATAAATAACAAATAAAGGAATTCTTGGGAGAATTAAGGCTTCTAAGAAATCCTTAGGGACAAGGGGTTGTGACTCAGTAGGAGGGTGCTTGCCTAGTATGTGTGAGATACAAGGCTCAGTTTCCAGCCACGCAAAAAGAAAAAAAGAATTTGGAAATGAGACTGAAACAGGCATTCTGAATTAAACTTACTAGACAAGGTCTTTACCCAGTTCGTATCCTGAGCGCAGACCACCATTGAGGTTTTCCTTTACTATCATCTTGGAAACAGCTACAACCACTATGATGCCAGGTCCTCATTCTGAGCTTGTTGCACATTCCTGGGTCTCTAGGTCAGGGATCTAAACGCAAATGACTGTATATGGTTAGGAAAACACATATAGGCGAAGGTGCCGGAGCACAGCTGTGGCACACCTGGGTGACAGGTCTTATCAAGAGCTTGGGTAGGTTTCCTGGGGAGAGCCTCCTCAGGTCCAGCCTGGAGTCGGATAAAAGAGAGAGCAGCATAACTGGGTGCCACCTCCAACCCCTTGACACCTCGGTGGCAGCGAGTTCCCATGGGGCATGGCCTGGAATAGACTAAAAGAGAGAACAGCAAGCCAGGAATTAAAGTAGTTGCTGACTAACTCAGCTGCTGTTTAACACAGATGGGCAGATAAGTGCCTTCTTGTGGTGACTCAGAGGAGGGCTTCCTGGACTAGGACTGGGATCTTGCATACTTTGCTTCCTTTCTGTGCATCCTGGCAATGCCAGTGACTTGGGCAATGTGACATAGACTTGCTGATCCATGTCAGTGTAAAGGATGAAAGACCCTTCACCTGATGCCCCCAAGTCCGATAGACTTCTAGCTGTTGAATGGGCTAGGGGCTAGGCCCAACCTTTCTAACCTCACTCCTGGCCCTCTCCTCATGAGCTCTGGAAGAAGGCATGCTACTCAGGATGAAAGTGTGAAAAGCCCAATTACAACCCTTGCCTCCTTCATCCCACCACCACCGCCACACCCCCCCCCCCGCCTCGGGAAGTGGTGGCGCCCCCTAGAGGCATCCGTAAGCCATTTCTCCAGAGATTTCCCTTATCCCCACCATTTTCACAATTTTCTTTTTACAAGTCTTGTTACAGGTTTAATGGTAACATATTAATTGAAATATAAATCTGCTAAGATAGCCCCTCCCCCTTTAAGGAAGTTATTCTGTAATGTGATATGATTTAAGACACTTCTTAGGTGAGACTGTTTAGAAATGATTTGCACGGGGGATGCGAAGGAAAGGGAGGAGGTTTTAAATTTAGCTTTCTCTCTTTCATCCATGTTGTGTGTCCCAGGGCTGGGGGCAGTGGACCTCTGGTGTCTGGTCCCCTTGCTATTCTAAGATCCTTAGATTAAGAGACTATTTTTAGCACTAGCCAGCAAAGCAGAGCTGAGGTCCCTAGCCCAGGTGGCAGCAGCTAAGTCCCTCTGGAACCAGTAGGTGGTAGATAAGTGGCCTTCTGTGGAGACTTGAGGGAGAGCTTCCTGGCCCAGAAGTGGGTTTAACATGCCTAGCTTTCTTTCATTTCACATGGTAATGGCAGTGACCCTGGGCCTAGTAAGGTAAAAGGTCAGGGTCTTCTCCTCTGCTGTGTTGACCTAGCCTCAAGATAGGGGTTCTGTGGGGATGGCTATATGGTCTCCTCCCCTTCCTTGTTGAATGGAGTGTGATCCCTGATGCTTTGACAGAGAACAACAGAAGCCCCTTAGGCCTGTCTCTCCCCACAGCCAGTTTGGAGTCTAGGGCTCTTACAATCTCTAACCTTGCAGGTGGCGGGAACTCTGGGAGCAAGTTGTATGAATCCCTGTGTACCAGCCAGAGGCTCTGCTCCCAACATCACCTCTGGGCCCGAGAGCTCCTGGCTTTAGATAAGGTGTCTGGGGGCTGCAGCTGGAGGGCAATATAGACTTGCATCCTGTCAGCCTGCCATTCAGATGTGATGACTGCACACCCAAGACCACGGAGCAGATGAGAACAAAGGGGACAGTGTTTGGTGGGTCAAGACATAACCACAGGGTCATGGGGGAGGGATGGACTGCATAAGGAAGGGCTCTAACCTCAGAAGCCATGAGCTGCAGGTGGCCGCCGAGTACCAGAAACATACAGATGTGCAACAGCCTCAAACTACACAGCGCAGTTGAAAGATCACACAGAAGCCATCTACTCGCCACCATTGTTATTCTCCAATAGTCACAAGAGGTTATTGTGGATACAGGAAGTCAGATAAACGACTCAGATGGGCTCAGATTTAGGGCGGTTTGATTTGGGTTATTACTCTACCATAGGCTTGTTTGGGTACTAAAGCATCCTGACTCAGTGATATCATCTATTAAGGAGGAACTTACAGAGGATAGTGCCATCCCAAGTTAAAGAATAGCTGAAACGTTGGAAAGTACTACCAGAATTAAGCACGTCTTTCCTTGGCTTCTTGAAAAGATGGCTACTACAGAAAGCTACTCTCACATGCGCTTTACATTCGCGGCTCGTGATTGGCTCATGCTGGAGCCCCAGTAGTGGCCCAGAGGACCTGCCACTGCAATGCTGGCTGTGGAGACCCTTCCTGGTGATCCTCAATTTCTGCTTCACACTCCCAGGGCCCGCTGGAGGGTCTCCTTGGCTCTTGTAAGGGCCACTTCTGAAGGAACAATCACATCAGGAGTCACACCCACCCCTTCCCAAGAGCTGCCATCTGCGGCACCCACAGAGCGAGCTGTGGGGATGGTGATATAAAGGTGGGTGTCATCCACATGGTAGGTCTGTGGTGGCTGGCAGCCTCCACTGGTCACTTCACCAATGACCAGTGCCCGGCCCAGCCTCTTCATGATGTAAGTGAATTCCTCAGCGGCACCGGCTGTCACACCACTCGTGAGGATGGCCATGTTTTTCTTGGAGCCGTAGCGTTCACCTGGAGGACAGAGGCCCTTCAGCATGAGAGCAAATCAACACCCTACCTTTTCTGCACTAATCAGATGAGATGAAGAGGAACACAGGGTTAGTCTTGCTCTTTTGTGTCAATATGTGGGCCACTGGCCTCAGGCTGCCTCTGCGATTCAGACAAGGAAGGCTTGCCTTTTCCTGAGTTTTTGGCATGCATCTGTGTCCTGAGTAATGGTACCCCCAACTCTAACCTGAGAGTCTCTTTGGGCCCCCAGAAGAGCAATATTTATTGCTTTATTGCTTGGTAGTTGTTTGAAACTTTTGAGTAGCTACATTAACAAGTATAAAAGTAAACAGACAAAATTAACTTTAATCATGACTTGATTAGACAATATGTCAAAGATACATTTATTTAAAATGAAATCATTGCACTGAAGCACAGAGGTTCAGTTCTCTGCTTCTCCCTCCCCACTTCTTCTGTTAGGGCTTCCCCTATCCTTTCTTTCATTTCTGAAGCAGGTTTTCTAGATCTGGTGTGGATGTTACAATGAAAATACATCTTAATAAGGACCACTCACATTTAGGATCTTAGTGGCAGAAGGTGGCTGATGGGTCCTGTATCGGGCCCCTCAGTGTTCTAGAATCTTTAAATCTGAGTTTATCCTAACCTTCTGGTTTTGAATCTCTGTTTAAATTTAGAATTCACCTGATTCTGATTGTTTTTCTCCTTGAGAGTTTTCAGTGTTGTTGGATAAATCCTGGAAGCTATGGTGACAAAACACTTATGTGATGAGAAAGTGTAGAAATGAAACTGGCCCGATACATCTCTGGTCAGAGGTACCCTATTGACATCCCTGATGACCTCTTGGGTGTGGGAATACAGGCTCCACACAGGGCCCTTGATTCTGCATGCTGGGCAGAGGGAGGGAGGCCATTCACCAAGAAACATGGCTTTGAGAATCAGGGGTCTATGAAATCCAAGGTTGCTTCTGCTGCTCTGGATGTTCTCGGGGCCCAGACAAGTAAATAAAGGCCTGTTAGAATCTGGATGTTTCTCCAGGCAGTTGCAATGAACTGCTACCGAGAGTTCAAACAAGATGAGCTCTGAAAATACCCATTTGATTAGCAAGGTGTGTGTGGGTGTCCTGGTTCTGCATTTGTTCTGCAGGCTGCTACTGTCAAGAGTGGGGGACATGCAGGTGTCAAGCAAAGTAGCATTCGAATCTTGGCTCTTTCACTTGTCAGCTGAAGGATGCTAGACAAGCTATCTAAGCCATCTAATGCCCACTCTTCTTCTCTAGACATGTGCTCTCAGATCCTGAGGGGTGTCCTGGTATTGTGTCCAATGGACCAGAGTAGACACCTTATGATCTGTATTGTTATTTTTATATACTCTCAAGCTGTCATTCTCTGTTTTTTCCAGGAAGGTTTTAGAATGAGAACAGGGAGAAGGCTTCCTGTACCTGTGAGCTGAGTGTGGGTCCAGAGTTCGCTGACGGAGTCGTTGGGTCGGCTGTAGATCTTGTCCAGCAGAGTGGGGGGTGACTCATCAAAGAAGTAGGAACACAGGGCTGAGATGGAGGAAGTAGGGCCACCAATGTTGAACCTGAGGGAAGCAGAGATGAAGATGGGTTGGGCTCACAGAGAGGTGCTCAGAGTCCCCTAGAGCTTGGGTCTTTGTCCTGTGCAGAACGGTTTTAATTTCAGGACATATCTGCCCTTTGTGCCTTGTTAATGTAGCTACTCAAGGGGAGCCTTCACAGTTCCATGGGTGACAGGATCCAGGGGATTCCACAGAGCACAAGCCTCTTGAGACTAAAAGAGTCTGTGATCAATTACTTTCAGAAAATACCAGCTGGGTGTGGTGGCTCGCACTTTTAATTCCAGCACTTGAGAGGCAGAGGATAATGGATCTCTACAGGTTCAAGGCTGTCTTCATAGTGAGTTCCAAGACATCTGGGACCACACAGTGAGACTCTCTCTCAAAACAACAATAGCAGTAATAACAAAAGAAATAATAAAAAAGAATGAAAAGAAAATACTGGATTTGGAGCCTGGTCATGTATATTAGTGTATTAGAAGCTTTGATGAGTCCTGTAATTAGGAATTTGTTGAAATTGTTTTCCCACATATCAACCATGGGCTGCTCCTCTGCATCCATACTGCGTATGAATAGAACTCAGACTCCATCAAGAGCAGCAACCCAAGTTACTCGTGACCCTTGATAGGGTAGTAAACTTAAGATTGTGGGAGTACAGGGCGGTGGGTTGCGGTCAACCTTGCATGACCCTTGCCTCTCTGGGGACGACCATGCATCAGGAGACTCTTCCAGCACAGCCAGGAGCCATCAGGGCCCTTGCCCTCAGCATCTGACCCCCAACCCTAGGTCAGAACAGTCTAGGCCAAGGGTGTCTGCAGCTGGGATTCCCCTTAAAAAATGAGGAAGATACTTAATTTTTTTTAATATGTTTGTCCTGGTGGTGGCTCTGGTATTCGTTAAGTGTCTAAGGAATAAAGTGACCAGTTAAGTTTCTAGGTGTGTAGAAAACCTGGCCACAGAAAATGATCTCGCAGGGAGGAGGCCAGCCTCGCCATGATTCAGCGCCACCTAGTGACTGTTAACAGTCATGCAAGAGCTGCAATTACAACAGGCCTGGGTGCTTAGGTCCGCAGCTGCTTGAGTCTTCCTCCAGCAGCAGAGAAGTGGAACAGGTTCCCATGGGAGACAAGCAGCCTGATCTTTCTCATACTGGCGGGTGGTGCCCGGGGCATACCCATCGATAGGCCTAAAACTGGAGGGAGGCCTGAGTCTGGCCACTGCCCGAGGACTCTTCTGCTTGGAGGAGTAGGGTTGGTGATGATGGGAGTCTATGGTAGGAACTCACCACATAAAAACTGATTTTGTTTCTTTTTTTTTTCCTCTCAGAAGCAAAGGGAGGTGAGTGGGTGAAGATGTCCAACAACCACTTTGTCATGCAAAGATTTCTTGTTACAACAGCATCTGTTCATTTCCAAATTGTCCCAGGGACCCTGGCTTTGTGGTGCCCAGGAGAATGGCTGTCTTGGGAGTGATGTTGCAGAAATGCAACCACAGTGGAGGGCTGACAATCAGGATTATAGATTATACAACTCCCCCCACCCTACCCCGAGCTGGCAAGGGGCCACGGATCAGCAGTTTTTATCTTTCCCATCCCTGCCCCCCTCATTTTATTTCTTTTGCCTGGCAACAGATGTGGGGTAACTCTTCATCTGAAATACACATTGGGATCATTGGGGAGCTTAAAAAATTACCAGTGCTGAGGTCCCTACAGATAATAAGATCTGAACCTCTGAGCTAGCTGGCCAGATCACTGGCAGGCTGGTAGCCTGGTTCCTTTCAGCTCCTTGATTGTGTTGGGAGTTTCCCCATGCCCTCAGCTTTGGCCTGGAGCTCTGTCTGTCTTCAGCCAGTGCTATGGCTCGGCCTGGAATCACTGCCTCGTGCACTGACCTCATGTCGATAATCAGGGCGTCCGTGTGCACAATCTTTTTCCAGACGTGTTCCACCAGCAGCTCAGAGACCTGGGTAAGCAGCTCACAGTCCCCAAACATGTCGAACCTCAAGTAGCCAATGTTATCTTCCAGCACATTTGTGTGGAAAGAAAACTTGATCAGATCTTCGAAGGCTTCCGGAGAAGGAATCTGAAAGAGTGGAAGCCTCACTTAGATCAGGAGAGCAGTAAAAGGCAGTACCTGGGAGAGCGGTGCCATGGGCTACTGAGGAAATGGGAAAGAGTTAGTGGTGTCTGGGAGGGTGGCCTGTGGGCGATGGGCTGGGCTGGGAGCCATGTGTGACATCCTCACAGCGAATGCTCAGTCTACCAGTCCCTCAGCAAGTGTCTGGAGAGGTATGGTGCTTCCAGCTTCACCAGACACTCCTTAAGTCCCTGGGACTATCTCTCTGCTGAGACAGGGAGAGAAGAAATTAGCAGTTCTTCTCAGCGGCCTGGCTCTGGGACAGGCACTTTGTAGCCCTCATCACATTTGACAGTCACCCTGTAAAGTGACACTGTTATTCTCATCTTTCCAGGACAATTCTGAAGCACAGACAAGGTGACTAACTTGTCTGAGACCCTCACAGACAGGAACAGGTAAAAAAGAATCCACTCCAAATTCAATCCACTCTTTCACTCTATGACCCTGGCTGTGCTGGCAAAACAAAACAAAACAAATAAAAAAGCAAAAAACCCCGACATGAAAATTTTGGAAATTGGGATCCTGGAAACCTAATAAAGACTCCTTCCCCCCATCCCCAGTATGGCTCTACTTGTTCTCCCCCAAATACTGTTTGTTGTAAGTGGTGGGACTCAATGACCTAGACAGAAGGCAAAGAGGCTTGTGTGGTCTTGACAGTGGCCCGGAGCCCTTCCTTCCCGGTAGCTCTTGTCTGATTTCAGGCAATTGCTGGGCTGCCAGGCTCCCTGTAGAAACTTGAGTTGTGTATCTTTGTACTCTCTGCCTCTAGATGTTTCCGTGTGGCAGAAGTCTATGTAGCTCTAGCATGCAAGAGTCCTGACCTCCCACCGTTGGAGGACTGATGCTGATAGATCCCTTTCACCTGCAGAGGACTGGTTCTAGGAGGCGTTCCCCACACTTGCCAGGTCCCCTGTGGGAGCCTCAGACAACTTGCTGACTCCCTTTCCCAACACTGATAAACTCATGAGAATTCTTGTCTTCTACCTGGCTAACGTTGAAAGTCCTTCTATCCCAGCTTTTCATGTAAGAAGTGTTATATTCTGTAGGGAGGTCCAGGGGTCATGGACCCAGAGAGGAGAACAGAGCACAGTGAAGGGAAGAAAGGACATGGCTGGTAAGCACTTAATCCCGGAAGCCTGGAGCTACAGTCTTGCATTGCACATATAGGCACACACATGCTGACAACAGGGGCAACTCACTCCCAGGACTGGGCCAGGCCAAGTCTTTCTTGTATCTTACCTGCATGGGCACAATTCCAGGAATGCGATCTTTGGCATCTTCTGGGATGTGTGCTGTCTTCAGGTGTGGGTCCCCAGAGAGCATTTGCAGGTCTGCTCCCAGCATCTCAGCTAAGGCCCCTTCTGAAGTCACCCTTGCATACCGGCTCTGCAGACGATTCAGCTTGGCAGCCATCTCGGCCCCCAACTCAGGGGAGGCATAGTTATCTGCCACTAGTTTCCCAGCTGTCTGCAGTACTGTGGGCACCTTGGCACGCAGGGCTACTATGTCCTGGGCTGTGGAAAGGGCCTCACTCATGGGCACAGTGATGTCAGGTTCCACACCAGCCAAGTCCCAGGCTTCGCCAGTGGTAGCACTCAGGGCCATCTGGGTAGGCATGGAGGCATATAAGGTGCTGTTGCCTACCTGGTAGATGCCGACAGAGAGTGCCCCTCCAGCTGTGGGCTCTCCGATGACTGTAGCCCGCTGTAGGTCCTGCATGGTGTGAGCAAAGGCCTCAGCTGCAGAGCCACTGGTGTGGCTCATGAGGATGTAGAGGTCCTTGTGGGGACCATAGCGTTTCCCAGCAACCAGTGGCAGGGTCCATATCTCTGTGACTGTAGATGTTGCCCTATCAAAAATAGAATAGAGGTGCTGGCGGGGTTTGGCCTCAAAAAAATAGGAGCAGAGCAGGGGCACGGCGGAAGAGTAGCTGCCAGGATTGTAGCGCAGGTCAACCACCAGAGCCGCTGTGTCCACTAGCTTCTGCCACACCAGTCGAACTAGCTGAGGCCCGATGGCCTTCACTGTCTCGAGCTCAGCCATGGCATCAAAACGCAAATAGCCCAGCTGACCCGGTAGCACATCGGTTTTGAACAGGGCTTCGATGAGATAGGAAAGTTCCTCTGGGGAGGGAACAGCAGGGGGTGGCAGAGGCACCTCTTCTGCCACCAGCTCACTAGGGCTGTGGAATACCAGCAGGCGATGGTCCTCGGATACCTCCTGCAGGTCAGCTGTGAGCTGCGAGGCCAGTGACTCCAAGTCCACAGCCGTGCGGTAGGCTCCTTGGGCCAGCTTGGAGCGTAGGAGAGCTCTGGCCTGCCCCGCGACCTCCGGCCTGGCATAGTGAGCCTCCAGCAGGTGACCGGTGCCTTCTACCAAGGCACCCAGGCTGCGATGGAAGTCAAGAACCTCCTGAGCTCTCTCTAAGGCCTCTTCAGCCAATACAATGGCATCCGGCACCACACCACCACCCAGCCAGGCCTCGCCGTGGTTGTCAATAAAGGTGAGCACAGGTACTGTGAGTGCCAGGCCACCCCCTGGCGAGTCCAGCAGTGGCACTGTGCAGGTGTGCAGCAGGCTCCCTGCTGTGATTTCACCTACCAGGGTGGCCCAACCCAGGGACTGCATTAGGAAGGCGAACTCCTCAGCAGCGGTAGCTGTCCTGTGACTGGTAAGCAGATACACCCCACGCTGGTGGCCGTATCGTTGGCCTAGCAACTCCTTGTGGCTGAAGTGTTCCTGGGTGACATTGGTGCGGCGGTCATAGGTGGTGAAGAGGCGCATGGGGCCAGCCTCAGGGCCCTGGAAATAAGATAGCAACAGAGGCACAATAGAGGACGGCCCCCCAGGATTGTGGCGCAGGTCCATGATGAGGTGCTCTGTGTCCTGCAGGGGCTCCCACACCTGGCGCAGCACATAAGGGCCCAGTATCCTCAGCGCAGAAGTGTCCGCAAATCTGTCAAAGCGTAGATAGCCCACGTTGCCCGGCAGCACGGATATTTGAAACACAGAGTCCACTAGGGCCCTCTGAGCAGCTTCGTCCTTGGGCATCTCAGGAGTGGCTTCTGGAGGGTCATCAGGCCCATTCTCAGGCCTAGAGGAGCTTTCTCTGGGTCCAGTGACTCTCACCAGGAGCCTGGGATCCTCGGATACAGCCTGTAAGCCAGCATTGAGCTTTGTCACTAGGTCTTCCTCCGAGACCACAGCTGAGTAGTCCATGCTAGCCAGGCGGTGTAGCAGGCCCGGCACTCGGTCCACCAGTGTGTAATAGTCCTGCAGGGCTTCCTGAAGCCTGAGCACCACCCCTGGGAGGGCACGGCGCAGGGTAAGGATGGCCAAGGCCTTTTCAAGGGCTTTCTCTGCTGGTATCCCCACACAGGGCAGCACTCCACTGCCTTCCCACGTCTGGCCACCTCCTCCCAAGGGCCCCAGGGACCTGGACACGGGCACAGTGAGGAAGAAGTTGGACTGGCCTATTCTCAGCTTCTGGAGGTCCAGGGCACCACCCTCCGTCTGCTCGCCCACCACAATGCCCCTACGCATCTGCTTGAGGATGTAGGCGATGTCCTCAGCCACACCCCTAGTGTGTCCACTGGTGAGGACTACCACATCTTTGTCAGCACTGTATCTCTCCCCTAGGACCTTGGGCAGGGTCCAGATCTCGGTGGTGGTATTGGAGGGGCGATCATAGATGGTATCCACATGCATAACGGTGTTCCCAGGGTGCAAGTAGGAGATGAAATAAGGGATCCCAGAGATGTGACCACCAGCACAGTACCGGAGATCGAGCACCAAGGAGGAGGTGTTCATGAGCTGCCTCCACATATGGGTCACCAAGAACCCCTCCAGCTCACTCAGTACCTCCTGGCCGGGGAGGTCATCCACTCGTAGGTAACCCACATTACCCTCAAGGACCTCATGGTGGATGCTCCTCCGTAGCTGGGCCAGTAGTTCTTCTCGGGTGAGGTTGGTGAGTGCTGGTTCTGGCTGGGGAGCCTCGAGGGTACTGGGCTCATAGGAGATGAAGAGGCGTGGGTCATTCAAGGAACTCTGCACTCCGGCTGTCAGCACGTGGGCCAGCTTCTGAGGGTCTGAGATGCTCAGAATCTCACGACTCTTCATAGCCTGCTCAATGGCTGCTTGCATTCCCATCAGGTTCTCGGGGAAGCAGTAGTTATCCAAGAGGACCTTGGCCAGGTCCAGCACCAGGTTTGACTGGAACAGGTGCTGCCTGGGGTCTGCCAGAACACAGAGGAGTATGGGCAAGACCAGGACCCATTCTCTCATCATTGGGATCCCAGGAGCCCTGGCTCCTGAGTCAGAGCTCCCTTGACTGTGTACAAGACTGGGGTCCTGCTCTCACTGCTGCCTTTCTCCCTTGTCCTTCTTAGCAGGCAGACAGAAGGTCTGGGGCTCAACGTGGGAGTTAGATGTGAGGCTTTCAGCTCTGGTAAGCCTTTAATCCTGTCTAATTCAAGTGCGTGCACCAGGGCACTAGGAAGAAGAGGCCAGGGTGGTTTGACCTGGAAGGAACACGGCATCTCATCTTGCTGAGCCATGTCTGCACAGAGTGACACAAATAATTGTGTTTATTTTGAGCTCCTGCCATGCGTTAGGTCCTGTGCTATGCTTTCCACACTCACAGTGTTTACTAAAGCCTTGCAAATGAGAGTTGTTAATCTACAAATAAATATCATTTTCCCACTACTGTGGGTGACCCATGGCTCTGGGATTAGGAAGATGGAGGTCTGGTTCTGCGGCTTTCTCTTCCATAGATTAGGAAAGTATCTCATTCATTCAGGAGTTATTGCGTAGATTAAATATGAAAGTTTTCACAAAGCATTGCAGTGTCTGGAAGTTACCAATGAGGGCCCCATAACAAGTCTATAACAGGTCCCATATATATTTTGTTTCCAGAGACTTCAGTAGCTAATTGATCCCACCATTTGAGATGGGGACAGGTGACAGGCAATGAGAAGAGGCTAGGAAGGCCACTATTATCTCAGTGCCAAGACTGAGTCTGGGGCCGTTGCTGGCCTTAGGAACTGAAGTGTGTTCCTATACCCTCTTATGCTTCTCAGTACAACAAGGTCCCCTCACAAATTTGCAACAAGATAAATGAAGTGTCTGGATTTCCATATCCAGTGTGACAGGTGAGAGGAACACGGCCTCAATAGTTCCAGATCAGATCAGGTTAACTGTGACATCTAGTGAGCATTGTTCTCTTTGTAAGTGAGGACTCCTGTTGGCTAAAGGTTCACTTTCAGCCCACTGCTTGCAATGAGAAATGAGTGGTTCTTGGTGGTACACAGAGACTTGGAATACACCTGGGAGCCAGTCCCAGATGTGTTGCTATGCTCCACTTTTTCCTCATGAAAGGGCTGTGGATTTTGCTTGTGACTTGCCCTGAATATCTAAGAACACCTGCCATGGAGCCCACTCCTAGAACCCCTTGCTTTGCCCAGCCAGTCTCTTAGTGGGCACGTTCTCTCATTTAGCAGATAACCCTAAGTCAGATTGTAGGGGAGGGTGGGAGTGTACAGACAGGGAACAACAGTTGGTGCAGCCACTTCCTATTCCCTCCCTCTGGCTTCTTGAATTGTGTCTAGAACATACTGGCTGGGCTCAGTGAATGGCAGATAGCCCGGTGGTGTCAGAGCCAGAGAAGGGGGTCTTTGGGATGAGGATGAGAGAGCTTACCCTGCAAGCTGGAAATCCACAGACAGTTTCTGGAAATCGTTATCTGAAGATGTTTACCAAGTAGTTTACAAAGGCCAAAGAGGTCAGTACGCTAAAACGAACATATTTTTAGCTCATTAGGATTTGTTTAATACCCAAGGGACATATGGTCTCATCACTCCCCTGTTTGCAGCCAATGGAAACAAGGAAGATTTACTGTCAGAATCAGACCTGGGTGGGAAGACACAGACCTCTCAGCAGGGACTGAGCCTTTTCAATCTCTGCCTGGGAAGCCCCAAACTCCAAGCATGCTGTCTGTCAGCGTTCCTCTGAGGGTCCGTATCTGTCATTGCTGGAGCCCAAGCTAAGCTCTGGACAGGGAGAAGCAGAGACTATCAGGAACAATTGCTGTTCTGGGGGCAGCATGTATCGCAAAGATGCCCTTCAAGGATAGGAGGCAGAGGGTCCTCGTGTATACAAACGAGCAGCTGTTGAGCGTGGACTGGAAAACTACCGCCAACCCTTTCCACTGCCGGGGGACATGATACCTTGGCTAGGTGACACAAAATCTGGATTAGGTTATAGACAGAGGTACGTCTGTAGGAGAGCTTATCTGTTACATTTGTCTGTTCACCATCCGACTGTCTATTATTTTAATGCTGGGGCCTTCTTGTCGGTCTTGCACCATGGCATCAAAATACCAGACACAACAGACAAGTTACAAGAGGAAAATCTTTCATTGGTTCATGGTTGCAGAGCTTTCTACTAGCTCCATTGCCCTTAGGCTGGTGGCAGAACATGCTAGAAAAGGCTGCTTACTCCATGGTGGACAGGTATGAGGGAGAGAGAGGGAGGGAGAGGAGAGGGAGATTACTTGTAAAACAAAACAAAATTACTTACCCAAAACTTTCCTTTGGCGATCAGGAGCCACTTGGAAGTCCCCAAGCTGTGTTTGGTCAGTATTGAGTCACATCAACAGAGAAATAAGGCAGAGCCCCTTCCCAGGTACTTTCTTCAGGGCTGCCTTGGTGTTCTCAAATCTTGCTTCTTCCCCCAGAAGCACATGAGCTCACAGTTTCTTGGTTTGACCTAACTTTAGTTTTTTTTTTTTGATGACATTATAAAGAAGCCAATTACCTACCATTTTGATTATTTCATTTAAAATGGGCAAGTGGTCTGGGGAGATGGCTCAGTGGATAAAATTCTTGCCACAGAAGCATAAGGACTGGAGTTTTGACCCTCAGCACCCACACAGATGTCAGCTGGGCATGGTGGCTCACATGTAATCCCAGCTCGTAGGAGGCAGAGACAGGGTCCCCAGAGTAGGCTAGCTAGGTTGGTCTAGTCCCTGAGCCTGAGTTTAAGTGAGAGACCTTGCCTCAAGATAAGAGTGATGGACACCTGACACCAACCTTTGGCCTCCACGTGCATGAACAATCCTCCCCACATGCATGCAAACACATGAGAACATGAATACATGCACGTGCATACCACAAACACATAAAAGATGGGACACTTGTGAATGTTCTAACTCCCACATGGTATTTCTGATTATTATTTACTGTTCTTGCTTTATCAAAACTTTGACTCAAAACATGACATAGACTAGAGGAGCCCCTGACCCCCTTCAAACCTGCACACCATTCAACCTATCAGCTGTAGCAAAGGGGCTTCTACAGCCCCCGTCAAGACATTCCAACAGGACTACAGGAAAATCAAGTCCAAAGGGATGCAGGTGAAAGGATGTTGCAGAGACTGACAGTGGGAAGTTTTTTTTTTTGTTGTTGTTTCTTGGTTTTTGGTTTTTTTTTTGATAGCAGGGATGTGTAGTAGTGGAACAAGTTCATTGTCTGAGCAGGATGTGTCCAAGGAAAGCTAAGACAAGCACATGGCTGTCTAGAGTAATCACTTACAAAGCACAGACTGCTATCAATTGAGAAAGGGGTTCTAAACTTGGTGCTGTCTGACCCATGGCAAATCACCTGAGGTGTCTCCTTGCTATCCTTGTTAAAGGCAAAGCTGGGGCAGTGCAAGGCAGAGAATGGCATGTCTTCCAGCTGTTTCCCATTGGGGTGTCACACGGATACAACTGGCTGGTCTTTGAGAGATGGATGGTTTTGCTGCCTATGACTCACAGATTGGAGAAACCCTGTGGGCTTCCTTGGTACATATTAGGACAGAGATGACAGGGTCATCAGACCCCAGGGCAGGTATTCTGCAGCAAAGCACAGATTCTGTCTGCCTAGATTCACGAGGCCTGAGACCACTCCCAGAGATTTGTCCCTCTGTCCATGTGTCTGGCACATTCTCAGCATTTTTCAGCTCTCTCTCCTTGTTCCTGGCACAGATGTAGAGGGTGGCTTCTCCGTGAGCAATCTCCTTCAATGGCTTCAGCATCTCCACGAACACTGCAGTGACCCCTGTACCGTATATAGAAGGCTCTTTAGGAACTGTGTCCAATACAGCACTGCAGGAGAGTTTACCGACCATATCAGTGAACAGAGAATAGACATATTATGTTTCAACCCATTGCCGTGGGGGAGCAAGTTTTGATAAATGCCATGTGAAAATAACCCAGTAACATGAAAGTCAGAGACCCATCGTGAGTCTCTCCTTGTGTGTCCTGTCCTTGTGTACTGGGTCACATGTTTGTCCTGTGACGCAGAGCATGGTGGCCTTCCAGAAGTGACAAAGCAAGAGGCTTATGGTCTTACCTCCAGAGGACTCGTGACCGTGAGGGACCCAAGCCAGGAGTTATGTCAGTTCCCTGTGCTGTGCCTTTGAACTGTGTAACAAACTGTCATGTGCCTGGGGATGGAGATGCTGAAGACCAGGATGTGTTTCTGGAAAGGGAAGTCCTCCATGGCAGCTTTGGAACAGGATCTGAGATGCAAACACATGCAGAGGGGCACCTTCCTAGTGTCCATTTTTTATAACACCAAAGTCAGACTTTATGGTTTTCTGTAAGGGACACCAGACCCAGCTTTGTCTTCTGTGAGGTCCTTTGGGGTAGGGGAGATGCTCCCCTGAGCTAGGACTGACGCTCTCCAGAGCTGGATCACCCAGTAGTCCAGAGTGGGTGGTACTAGAGCTTGGGGTCTCCCTCACAGGTGATGGCATGTGGGTTGTGCAGCTAGAGATTGGGGGTGAGAGTGGGCAGGACATTGGCCTGGGGAAGGAGGACGGGGTGAGCTTGAGAGTAGAGTTAGTCTGGAGAGATGGGCTTCTGAGCATGGTGGACAGACACTGGCAGAGACATGCTTGGGCACTGGGTGGAGATAACCTAAGTAAGATCTTCTGTCTCCTGGAGAGACATTCTGCTCTGATGTGTGCATCTCTGTGTGTTGGGGGGGTGGAGATAAAGCGGGGAAGCTAACTTCCAGCAAACATCTGTCCACAGTTGCTCATACCAGCACACACACACACACACACACACACATACACACACACACAAATGCGTTTGCTGACCCCAATGTGCAGATACCACACACCTTTACCCTGTGGAAGCTCTATGTCCCTCCTGCCTGACTCCCAAACCCCAGGTAAAGTGATGGCACATCTCCTGACTCCCAAACCCCAGGTAAAGTGATGGCACATCTCCTAGGGGCTAATCGGGCAGGTAGGCAGGGCTGTGGAACTGGAGAGCCCTCAACTCTGACCTCACATTAAGGAAAGATACATACCAGACATTAGACTTGATTTCTAAGTAATTTTTTTTTCTCACTCACAGAGAACCATCACTAGGACCCGGAGAAGATATCACCACCCACCACCATCTGGAAATGTCCTGCCACGCTGCCTGGCATGTCTCAGGAATTTATCTTTTCTTCAACTCTACCAATAATACTTAATTGTGGTTTGTGTTAAAGCCGTCCATTGATTCCATGGAAACATTTAATGTAGACCACTGTTTTAAATTATGTAGAAGCATCAATCAATTAGAGTGGTCCAGATCTTCCCAAGTCCCTCTGGACCCTGCCTGGCTGAGGGCATCAGGCTCTTTCTCACCCCATCCAGTCCTATGAGCCACCAGGACAGTCAGGTGAGAGGCTAGGGCCCAGGAATGGAAACACTGTCCTCCTTGGGGGACACAGTACTCAAGGAAGCTGGCAGCTGCTGGCAGAGTCAATGGCAGTAGATGAACAACAGGACTGTCCTCAGACGCCGGGAAACCTCACCCAGTAAGCCATCATTTGAATGCAGGTCACCAAGGAAGGCAAATAGGCAAGCTTCAAATAGTTAACCAATAGCACATTTGGTCCCAACAGATCCAAACCCTGCCTCATCCTCTGTGGAGTCCTCAGGCAGGAAATGTTCCTGTCCAGAGTAGACCATTTCAGAGGCCCAAGTCATAGGCAGTCCCTCCCGATGGTCACGGAATTGGAATAAAGGATTGCACGTGATCTTACATGGCCCCTGAAACACACAAGAACTGCCCTAGTCGTGAAAGCAGCTCAGATCACAGCGAGAATCAGAGGGGAGGTCCTGAACTGCCTCTCCATTCTGTGGTTGCTTGGGGATATTTACTCAGGGGTGGGGTTTGGTCAGGCATCACAGGGTGAGCATGGGCATGGAACAAGCAGATCAAACCAGGACACAGCAATGGTGAGTATGGTCCTGGCTCAGCCCTGCCTGGCCTCATGTTGGGCCTTCCACATCTAATGACTCCTTCAGTACCCCGTGACCTGCTAAACTGCATGGGGTGCTTTGGAAGGTCCCAGGCTTTAGGGCCCTCACACTCAGGGCAGACTCCTACCACCGAGTTATCATAACTTGCTTGCTGAGTTTTGATCTCTACAACTGATAATCAGAGGTCACAGTGCACATCTTAGTGGGGTGCGGAAAATAACATGAAATGAAGCATGGAGCCCACCTCTTCCTTTCCTTCCTTCGTGTCTTGGCTTCCTGGACCCTAGAACTCCTATGACTCCACACACATCACTTGCATCTTCTGCTGGTTTCTGCTTACTTTTCTGCTCTTTCCCCATCCCTCTTTCTCCCATTTCTTTTTCATTATTTCCTTTCTACTCACTAACCCTTCCAGGGTCTCCGATTCTGCCCACATAACCGTATACCCCACTTAACGTCAATTCAGCAGAGGAGACAGACAAGCCACTGGAGACAAGAAGGGCAAGTGATTCTTTTCATTCTCCAGGATGGTTTCAGACCATCTTAGCCCCTGTTGTGCCTGGGAGGTTGCAGGACCCTATCAGGACCTCTTCCCTGTCCTTCATCCCCACCCCAAGTGGCTGCAGGGACTACCTGCACCCACACTCTGCCACACTCATTCCCTCATAGTGGTACTTGAGGGTTGGCACCCCCATATCATCCTTGTAGAGGATGGAGATGGGACTCAGTTTGGTGGGAACACAGCAGGCTTTGCCCACCTTCGTGGGGAACTTGAGATGCACCAGGGTCTGCACAATGGCATGCTTTGTGGGCGTCACATCATCAGCCAGTGGGAAGAAGCAGCCTCCTTTACACTCGTAGGCATCATATTCCTTGGGTGCAATGATCCAACTGTCCCAACCTATGTCCTCAAAGTTCACCCTGAGTGATGTCCTCTGGCAGTGGCTGCTGGCTCCAGTGCTCCTCTTCCTTCTAGTTAAGAAAGGTCCCACAGCTGTGTGCCCATCTACTTCCTCCTCCTCATGGCTCTCGCCTGCTTCCTGGTAACCACTCTTGAATGTCTTCACAAGCACGGTCTGCTGCTCATGGCCGATCATCTCCTTCAGCTCCAGTCTGGTCTCTTTGGTCCCATTGCTGCGGTCATTGGAGAAGACGACAAAGAAGGGCAGGTTTTTGGAACCTGGTGGGACGCTGATGTCCAGTGTGTCACAGCCCTTCCTATGGCTCTCCACTGTGACTTCTAACTTATTTTTGTTTGTGGTGGAGTCTGCCCTGACCCATCTCTTCACAGCACTCGATACTTCCAAGGTCTCCCAGCCTTCATCCTGAATTTCCTGAGATACCAAGAAGGTCCTGGTCCCGGAGGCACCATCCCAAGTGTCATCTCCATCCAGAACATCGTAAACAACCATGTTTCCTTCCAGCCCATGAGTGGAGTCCACGTGATTTTGGCAGGAGACATAGAGCCGGAGCTCAGCCCTGGTGATCTGCTCATGCCGAGGGATGGAGATGTTGAACAGCAGGATGTGTTTCTGGAAGGGGAAGTCCTCTGTGGCAGCTGTTGATGTAGCATCTGAAATGCAAACACACGCGGGGAGCATCTGTCTGGTGCCCATTTTTATGATACCAAAGCCTAACTTTGGTTTGCTGTGAGGGACATCTAGGACAACAGATTTTGTCACTGTTGTCTCCACTCTGTGTCAAGAGTATTCGGGAAGGTTCTCTTGGGATTATTTTTTCTCCAGAAAAAAACAGAGGCAGGTACCTTCAGTTGGGGTTAATAGTATCTACTATTTATTGAGCACCCACTGTGTGCTTGGCATTGCACTATGAGTTTGGGGGGGATCTAGTTATTATCCCACCTTCACACATGTGGAGATCAGTATCCAGAAGTTTTTATTGTTAGCGTACACACAGGTAATTAGCAGTCTCATTTAAGCCAGGCCAGAAAATAGATTGTCAGCTTTAGAATGAAGATTCTGGGACCAATGAAAGTTCATAGTTAGATAAAGTAAAAATTGCAGCATTGGAGTATTTAAATAATTTGGAATTGTGTTAATAGCTTTCATCAAAAGTGAAAGTGGATTTTTTTTTTTTTTTTAGAGAAAAAGCATCACGGGCAAAAGTGGGAAAAAGTGGGGATTTTTCTCTTAGCCTCCTAATTGTCTTAGTTTCCCACTTCCAGGCTGCGGCTTGACCACTGACACTGCCATTTGTGGGTCCCCGCCCACACACCATCACCGCCTATCCTGGGGAGACGCATTCTGATACACCCAGAGGATGCCCGGAAGTACAGATGTTTCTAAGCCTGGCACACAGTGTTCCTTCTGTATGCACGCATGCCTGTGGTAAAGTGCAATGTGTAAACCAGGCACAGTAAGAGCTTCACCAGGAGTAAAGAAAATGAGAATTAAAAATAAAAATCACATTTGTGATGCAAGTCATTTAGAAGTTATGAGTCACTGTTTTTGTGATTTACATTTAATAGTTATGGACCACAGTAGAACCTTCAAAACAGGCCTGGGTTCTCTCAGATCACGGAGACTCCTGTACCGGTCACCATGAGCAGAGACCCATGCTGTGCTG
This sequence comes from Dicrostonyx torquatus, assembly GCA_028555095.1. Taxonomy (NCBI): domain Eukaryota; kingdom Metazoa; phylum Chordata; class Mammalia; order Rodentia; family Cricetidae; genus Dicrostonyx; species Dicrostonyx torquatus. The sequence continues at coordinate 7,599,509 of JAQHUG010000052.1, forward strand.
AAACCTAGCTAGTGGTCTACAGATTGGAAGTCCTGACTCTGCTCCTAATTGAGCTGGTATTCTTGGGAAGTTTTGAGTTTCTCGGTGCCTCAGTTTCCTCTCTTGTAGAATGGGGCCCGTCTTACCTGCTTTTATTAAGGTAGCACATGGGACTTCCAGGCCAGTCAAAAGCTAATAGTTGATGTTCAGTTAATACTTCTGTCCCCCTCCCAACCCCTGCAAGCCCAATGCCTGTGACAAAGCCTGTGGCCTTTACTCAGGCTCTCTGTGGTCTCCTTCTCTCTGTGGTCTCCTCGCTCAGCATGGATGCCCTATTCTGGTTCCTGAATCACATGGCGAAAGCCATGGCATATCAGAACAGTGGGAACTGCGCATTGTATTCGTGGCCTAAGGTGATATTACCGTGGCATACCTCCACAGTGGCCAACAGACCACTGTCAGACATGAGAAATCACATGCTTACTGAGGAGAGACAGATGTTTCCTAGGTCATGTATGTATGTTTGTATGTGTGTATGCACGCATATTGATGCTGCTAGTGCATGTAATAAATGCGTCAAGGACACATGTGTAGGTGGACTGGTGTCTCTGGCTGGGCTTCACATTCAAGCCCATGGAATAGGGTGATTTAGGCCGCAATAAAAACAAAACAACAACTCCCTCCCCAAAGAAAACCTCATCCTTTCTGTAAAGCAGAGATCATAGACAATCCCAGGGGCCTGGTGACCTGAAAACTGTATGTTTTTAAAAAAATGAATCCATATTTTTTAAAGAAGTAAGGCAAATTCCCTTGAAACTTCTGTTGGGCAGTCAGAAACGTAGCAGCACTAAGCATGCCTGTCCTTAGACAGGTACACACTCTGCAGGCTGGACTGATCTGGCCAGTACTGGTTGTACTCCTGAACTGGGACCCTTGGGCAAATCTCTGGACCAGAAATGTGGAGGCCCCAGGTTCCTGGTCCTTAAGAGTGAGATGCCGCAACAGGATAAGGGGAGCTGGTTCTGTGCAGTAAATAGGGCCAGTGTGCCTTGCAAGTGTGCCTGGTCTGGCTTCCTTAGTCCTGGCAACCAAGCTTTCTGTCCAGGAACTCATTCTACCCAGATTCTGGAATTCTAGGACTTATCAGCTATGGACCTCACCTCCATGTTTATTTTCTAGTCTTTTAAAATCAAGGACACTTGATTTTAAAACATATTGGACAGGCAGACACAGACCTACTCTGCTGAGGAAGGTTCCATCTAAAAAATAATGAGGATCTCTTTTAGCATTTTTAAGTTTAGGTTTAAAAAGGATTTTATAATAGAGAAACTGGCTTTTCTTTAAAACTTCAAAACAGACAGGCTTATTTCTATTTCTTGTCTGAAGGGGACAAGAAGGGAGAGGGGAAGAGAATCAGGAAGAAGGGAAAGGGAAGAGAGGGAAGGGGAGGAGAGAAGTGAGGGAGGAGGAATGGGGGAAGCAGGAAGGGAAGCAAAGGAGATGGAAGGCAAAAGAAATGAGGGAGAAAAGAGGAGGAAAGGAAGGGAGGGGGATAGAGGGAAGCAGAAGCCTGGCATCCTTGATACCTGCTGCCTTAAATGAGGCTATGCCCCAGGGGAGGAGCCAGGCTGTCAATCAGAATCTTCAGTGTTGGAGGACAAGCCCCATGATTTGCGCAGCCCTTTAGGGAAACCACTAAGCACACAGAAAAGCTCAACGGCATATTTGCATTTTCACCCTGTTTTAACACTGCGATTCACTTCAGTATAAGCTCCAAGAACTGCTTGTGCTCAGTGGCCAGCCCACCTCGCAGAGCCAACTTGCTGTGGGGGCGGGGTGCCATATGTCCCACCCCATGGAACCCTGGGGGAATTCCCCACTCTACCTTCCACACTGAAGCTCCGAACGATGTTGGAGGCCGGAGTGGACGACTTGTCGGTCGTGTACCTGTTGTACAGGTCGATCATGTATTGGGGTGGCTCCACTCTGGTTTTGTCCTGGGAGGGAATGCCGCTCAAGTTAAGGCTGCGCAGGAAGTCCACCTTCATGTTCTCCAGGAACATCTTCAAGTCAAAGACACCCTCCTCTCCACCTCCAGACAACCCCAGTGAGCTGCGGGCATTTCCCCCGGGGGATGGCTGGACCCAATCCTGCAGCGGCTTCTGGTGTGTGGGACAGACCAGCAGGAACAGCATGAGCAGGGCCACCCAGAAGGCCCCAGGGGACATCTTGGGCCCTAAAGAGGGACTGCCGGGCTGTTGTGGTATGTCACCAGGTGCAGCGAGGAGGAGCCCGGGAGGAGCAGGCCCACATTGTCCTGCTGACTGCTCAGCAGGGAGCGGGGCTGGCTCAGGTTCTCCCCAGCAGTCTGAAGGCCTCCACGCTTCTTATCTGGGTGTGGATGCTATGCTCGGACCTCTTATCTAAGGCAGCTCTCTTTAATGAACACTGTATAAACATCTGACAAGCACTCGGGCTGGTGGGAAGGACGGGGACTACTGTAAAGGATCGGCATTTCTCCGGGGGGTCATCCACCCTAATTAGGATCTTTGTTCATTTCCTTGCTGGCTTGGTCAGAGGACTCTCCAGGCAGAGGGACACTGGCCCCATCCCCGGGACCACAGGAACGAAAAATCCAGGAAATGAGGCCAGGAAGTTCCCCAAATGTAGAAAGCTCACCAAGTACCCAGAAGATAACACAAACTGTGGGGGCCCAGAAGGTGGGGTGAGGTGAGGACTCCAGCAGGGCTGGAGAAGACCGGCACTTGTGCAAGCAGGACCTGACGGTGTGTACCTAGGCACTGTCTTCTGAGGAAAGGGCTCCTGAGTATTAAGAATGGAGCGTGCATGGGCCTAGCACACTCAGCATGCCTTGATGTCGCAGCCAATACAGATGAGGACTCCAGTCCCAATTCCCTTGCTTGTATCCCCAAGCTATGGCCTCAACTCTTTCAGCCTCCCTTTCAGGAGCAGAGAGCTAAGGACTTAGAAGATGTGTTAGCATACATGAAGGCAGCCGCTGGCAGCTCGGCTCCTAGCAGTGGCAGTGGGTGGTTGTGTTCAAGCAAGCCTCCAGTGCTGGTCTGACTGAGTTGGATCTGGGTCAGCTGCTCCTTAGTCCCATAAACATATGCATCCAGAGACCCTGAGCTCCAGCCTGGACCCTGGTCTGTGTGGTGCTGGCAGGTGCGAGTGTACATGTGTAGGTGTGTGTGTGTGTCTCTGTGTGTGTGTGTCTCTCTGTGTGTGTGTGTGCGTATGGGTTCAGGTTCAGGACTTGATTCATGTTAGTGGGGAGGCCATCTGGATCATATCTATCAGTCAGGAGACCCACACAGCAGTTGGGCTACACAGGAGCAGTTAGGTGGTTCTGAGACGGATCCCATGCTCAGAGATGGTTTCTGGATGTGAAGGCTGTGTGTGACAGCTCAAGGACAATGTGTATTTGAAGAGTGGTGTCCCCATGCTTAGCTTCCATCTGTTTCTACCACGAGTGGCATTAATAAAAGCAAAGAAAGAGCACAGCTAAAACTATTTGGAATGAGTGGTGGCCTACTCCAGAGAAGATAGGGCATGATGTTCTGTGCTGTTGGGAATCCTGGGGAGAGGGTACAGAAGGCCAAGGGAATTCAGAGCTTGCAGGATGAACCATGGCAGGCTGTGGTCAGAGGACTGAGTGGGAGGGTGAACTGGCAGACAGAACTTGTATCTACTCTTTAGGGACACCTTCAGGGGAGAAGGAAAGGACACAGTTGAGGAGACACTGTCTGGGGGATGGATAAGGAAGTGTGCTGGGTACCGATTACATGTAAGAAGTATCAGGGCTTGAAGAAGAGGAATGGAACAAAAGCCAGGTCCAGGAGATGGAGCTGAAATGGCAGTGCCAGTGGGCAAGGAGGGGCTAGAGGACCATCTGGACAGTCTCACGACGTGCCATAGCCTCTGGGGTCGACAGGTCCCGTCTACACTCAGAGACTGAGCTCAAGGGCCTCCAGGTGAACAGTAGGAGCTCTGAGCAGTGCAAAGAGCTGCTACTCAAGACATTTTTAAAAAACTTGACAAAATTTCACCCCACTAATGATAGCAGCATATGGTATAGAAAATCTGGGACAGGCCAAACATAAAAGATAAAAATCTTTTATGGCTTCGCAATCCAGCAACACTCAGAGTTACAGACTCAGACATGCACTATGAGTCCCTGCCAAACTCTGGTGGCCTTGAAATGCTTCGGGGATTAAGAAAGCTTCAGACTGTCACCACATCATCCCAGGCAGTTGCTGTGCTGTGGGAGAGGTGTAGCTGAGTGAACACAAGAGGCATATTTGGTTCATCTATGTATTTCAGGTGTCACTGAAGCCTGTTCTCCCAAGGTGGGAACTTGGATCTGTCATTTATGGAGGTGAGAATGGGTTCACCTGAGTTTCCATACCACGATCTCCCTAGGATATCAGACACACCTTTTGTCCCCAGAACACACCTTCTGTCCCAGAACACACACGTCTGTCTCTCTTCCCTGCAGTTCTTTGTTTTTGTTTTTTCAAGACAGGGTTTCTCTATATAGCCCCAGTTGCCCAGAACTCACTTTGTAGACCAGGCTGGTCTCGAACTCACAGAGATCCACTTACCTCTGTCTCCCAAGTGCTGGGATTAAAGGCATGCACCACCACGCCTGGCTTCCTGCAGCTTTTGGGAGACACACTACATACAGTTGTCCAGAGGAACTAAAATATGTCCCTGTGCAAGCTGCAGGGAGTGTCTGGAGGCAGGCAGAGCCAGGATGGATTACTTACCAGATACGGGCAGAACTTCCCTGAGAACCTATTTCCAGTTGGCCCATGATAAGCACAGATTTAGAATGCTCCTGGCCAGGGCCTGTGACAGTGCCCAGTCAGCTTACTGTTTAGAAAGTCTTTCCACTGACCAGCCACACTAACACCTGGGAAGGTGTTAGAAACACAAAGGCTCAGAATAGAGCAGAAAGCTGTGTGATTCTAACAGGTGGTTCTGATGCATGTTCCCAGGGAAACTAGATTTGGCTTTATTTGATGGGGCTCACGTGCTATCCACCCTCCCCAGTGTGTGTGTGCGCTCGCACACGTGGGTATATGTGTTGCCAAGCATTTGCTCTAAGCACAGAAGTTTTGATAAAACAGGAGAATTATATGAGTCTTCTATAAAGTGAAACAAGAAGAAACAGCTGTCTCACAGACTTAGTGGGAGGTGAGTCCCAGGGGTCCCCTACACATACCAAAATCTGAGGATGCTTCAATTTCTTTTATGAAATGTCCTGAGAGATGGCTCAGCAGATAAAAACACTGCTGCTCCTTCAGAGGAACTGAATTCAGTTCCTATCACCCATGTCAGACAGCTCACAATTGCCTATAATTCCAGTTCCAGGGCATCTGATGCTCTCTTCTGGTCTCTATAGGCACCTGCACTTACATGGTGCACACATGTATGTGCGTGCATGCACACACACACACACACACACACCCATGCATGCGTGAGTGAATGTAAATCTTTTAAAAAGCTTAAAACAACTACAAAGAAATGCAGAAATGAAATAGTGCGTGCTCTTATTGATAAGGCAATTTCTCTAATCTAATCACTATATTGTTCATATGAATTAAGATGCTATGTTGCACCTTATAGATATGTGCAACTTCTATGTGTCCATTGAAAGTCAACACATATTTTAAAGTAAAATAAAATTACACCATGTTGTTATAGTGCAGTCTTTAGAGAAAAATTCCTACATACATAGTACAGATGTAGGTTTCTTTTTAATGTTTTCAATCCCAGGGTGATTGAATCTAAAGATTGGGAGTCCACAGAGATGGTGTGTGTGTGTGTGTGTGTGTGTGTGTGTGTGTAAAGTCCTTCTGTATATGTGTTGCTTTTATTGGTTAATGAATAAAGCTGCTTTGGCCTACGGCAGGGCAAAATAGAGTAAGGTGGGAATTCTAAGCAGATAGAGGAAGAAAAAAAGTGGAGTTAGAGAGATGCCATATAGCTGCCAAAGGAGACCTTACTGGTAAACCATGAGTCTCGTGGTGATATATAGATGAATAGAAATTTGTTAATTCAAGGTGTAAGAGTTAGTTAATAACAAGCCTAAGCTATTGGCCAAGAAGTGTTGTAATTAATATAATTTCTGTGTAATTATTTCAGGTCTGGGTGGCCAGGAAACAAACAAGCAGTCTCGGCCTACGGGGGCAGATGTATCATTTATCATGATATTTGACACATAGCAAATGCTAAATATTTGAATAAATAAACAGAACTATTCAAACTTTTTCATTCCCAACCCATACAATCAAGAGTGCTGGAAGAGATTAGAGGAGGAAGCCTAGGATTGGATGGGATTTAAGTCAGGTGGGTGCCATGTAGGGTCCCAAGAAGTAAGAGGTAACAAGCTACAAGCCTCATGGTAAAATATAAGATAATAGAAATAGGTTAATGTAAGAGGTAAGAGCTAGTTAGGAATATGCTTAAGCCATTGGCCCAACAGTGTTGTAATTAATATAGTTTCTGTGTGATTATTTGGGTCTGGGTGGCCAGGAAACCTAAGTGCAGTCTCCATTTACATTTATTTTCAGGTGTTGGTAAAGTAGCATAGACTAAGTTGAGCTCTCATTTCAGTGCTGTGGTGCACAGCACACAGTCAGAGCTTGTGAGCTGGTTTCCTTCTGGTCTCTCAGACAGGTCTCCCTTAACCTCCTTAAGGCACCATGGTCACATGCTCCAATGCAGGTGATACCTGCAATGTTCTCCTCCAGCCAAGACCAGCTCTTCCTTATTCTTTGACCCCACAGTTGCCCCTCCTCTTCTGAAGAACTTCTCCCATGCCTTCTCACCCCTATCCCTGATGTCTGTGTTTCGCCATCATATCAGCTCTGTTTGCATTCTGGCTGCAGAAGCAGCATTAGGTATAGGTATCTGGTGGCTCTCATGGTATGTTCATGAATGACATATGCATGTAGAATTTCTAATTGGAATGCCTCAAACCAGCCACCTGGTTTCACCAAGACTTTGCTCTCACACTCCTATAAAAACAGAACCAAACCCGAAGCTTCTCAAAGTTTGGCTTTTGATCTGATGAGCTACTCTCTAAGATGCTCTAGCCTTTTTTCTAGAGGGTGTCTCTCTCTCCAGACCTCAGAGACCCATGCATATCTAGGCGGTGTTCTGAAACGTTTTGGCTCTTGAGTCAATGTAGTGTTATGTTTTGGTTTTAAGGAGAAAGACGTAATTTTGTACATAAACTCATCTTAGGCTTTGCTTAGCAGTGATTGTGTTCACTGTCATTGAGACAGCCCCACTACACCCTCAGAAGGGGCTACTGGCTGGGAAATTTATGGGTAGTTCTGACCAGGTTGCCCTTGACTCAAGCAGCTCTCAGCATCAAACCTGAAGTTGCCTATGCCTTCATCAGACCCTCGTAAACTCATTATATTGTGCATGGCTTTTTCTTTTTTTTTCCTGAGACATTCAATGGTTGCTAAGCTGCTAGGTGGTTGTGTGGCAGAACAGATGCTACTTCCGAAATAAAGGCTGCTGTTTAAGTTAGAGGGGTCAGCAGTGACACCAGCTCTTTTCATTGTAGTGGGGATGTCATCATTCACACATCTAGTTTACTGCACCTTAAAGTCATTTTGACACGCCCAGAAGAACAGCCCCCCTCCGCATACTATGCACTCTGCAAGGAGCCTATCCCCCACCCATGGTTGGACCCCAGTCACAGTCTCTCAGGTTGCTCTGACTCATCTCAGAAATTTAGGGATAAAGACTCGGAGGTGTTGCAGGACTTTGAGAAACCCAGTGATCTTCCAGAAATTGCAGATGCCAGAAAGAACTAAATGAAGCTATCACAGGTATAGAAAGAGAGCAAACATTTCAATGGGAAATACAATGGGTTTGGAAGAAAGAATGGAATCATTTCAAGGCCCAGTCTTTTATCTTGCTATTTGTATAATTACATTTCACCCTGTTTTGGGGGCATTTGACATGGCAGCAAAGCACTAGTTTGCAGCTCAGTTGGAGACACTGACACCATCTACAACAGCTTTGAAGGACTCATTTAGTTTTATGTGTGCCTCTTCATGGATAAAGGACTAAGTCAGTGATGGTGGACATGGCCCTCAACTGACTAAGCAGCATGGGGAGCTGTGTATACATATGTCCTTGGGCACATGGAGCACCTCCAAGGATAGGGAGTGAGGATGCTGACAGAGTCCATCAAGTCCCCGTATCTCTCTTACTTACCCATTCTGGATGCTCTTGCAGTTCACCCAGAACCACAAGTGCTGGCATTTCAGCCTTCTTCAGAGATTGCCTGGGCTTCCCAGGTTACTGGGGCCACCTGAGTAGAGGGCCATGGAATTGGGAGTTAGCGGTTCATTCTGGGGCAGCCTGGAATTGAAGTTGCTGCACAGCCAACTCCCCTTCCCCAGGGCTCAGCTCATGGAAGGACTATGCAGACAATAGAGCACCTCACAGCCCCAGGTGGATGTGGTGGTTGGGTGGGGGTGGCGTGCACAGTTCCCCATCTTACCTGTATTTCTTAGAACACTACCTTAAAGCGTACTAAACAGCATGCACCCCCCACCCCCGCTGCTTCTCAGCTCACTCCCCTCTTAGCTTTGACAGATTTATAGTCCTTTTGTTGAGGCTCTGACCAATGTCATCCCCCTAGGACTTGGCTGATGGGATTGTGGTGCATCTGCCTCAGATTGGACCTGTATTCTTCTTTAAAAAATGTTCAGCTCTGGGCTTCAGGAATAACCACTGCAAGGAAGGCAAAGACCATGCCAATGCTTGAGTCATTTGGGGTGGAGTCATTTGGGTAGCTGTTTGTGATAGGGCTGTTGGGAGATATCCTTGTATTCTGCAAACATGTAAAGGAGATTATTTAGCCCTTCCAGCCCCTCTTGAACTGGACCTCCTGAGATATTCCTTAACAGCTTATGTCAAATCTCCTGTTTTTATTGCTTCCACTGAAAGACCTGTTCCTGCCACTCAAGACAAAGGCTGCCACAGACACCCACCAGGGATATGAGGAAACTCAGGGAGGTGACTCTACCATCTTGGAACCCTGCCCCATTTTGATGTTAATGCAGGGTAGTGATTTACAGAACGGATAAGGGAACAATTGATATTTTGGAATGGGAGACATTCAGTTTTTCCAGATATCACTGTACCTTTAATTTATTAGCTTTCCATAAAAACACAGAACACTCACAATCTACAGTATACAAAGTATAATTTACAAAAATATAAAATCTTGGTTATTTTTTAGTATTCCAACATATTACTGTATGTGTTATTTCTGTATGCATGTTCAAATAGCCCATATCTAACCTGTACTATTACCTCTGTGGGATGTGGGGGCCAATGCTCTCCTTTTTGTTTTAAAATAAAGAATTCACATATTAAAAGATGAGACCGATCTTGATTGCATGTGCATATTGCATGTATAAAAGCAAAAATGTAAGAGAAAACACACGTTCATGCCAAGATTTAGGCCCTGTTTCTAGTATGCAGCCTGAGGGTTGTAGAATGAGTACTGGAACTGCTATAGGGGTGAGTGCCCCACAATTTGCATAGTCTTTCTGGGCTATGAGATGATGAATGCATGGAGTCGGCATTGTGGGCACATGACATGCTATGTCCAGGCCTTGGAAAATGTGGGTAGGGCAGATGGGCAAACTTCAGACCATGGTTGATTCCAGGCTCCTTCCAGGAACTCAGAGTCTTTACAGAGCTAAGGAAAAATGGAAGAACGATGGCACCATGAACAGATCTTTCTAGGTCCCAGCAGGGTTGTCTACACGTTTTTTCTAGCACCTGGAACTGCCCCGAGTCAAGTCCTGACTCCAAGAATGCCACTCTGCAGGGCCGGGATGGCGCCGGACTGTCTTCCACCTTGAAGCCATCTTACCGACAGGCACAGGTCTCTACAGACATATTGGGGTACACCTTCAGAACCACATTCCGGTTCTCATCCAGGAAAAGGACTCCAAGGGAGTTCATCTTGTCTGGAACACAGCATGGCTCTGGGATGCCAGGGACAATCCCCACAGCTCTGACAATGCTCTGGATGGTGGCATGATTGGATGGGCGGACAATCTGCAAGATGAGAAAAGACTGCTCAGAGAAAAGGGCTTACCATGGTATCTCGAAAAAGGCCATGCAATGGGTGGCCTGGAAGAGAAGGCTTCTGCCCGGAGCCAGATACATGTTTCCTCTGAAATCAGCCACAGGCTCAGTCCTGGTGCCCCTAGGTGCCCACTTTTACTAGTCTAAAAGGAATGTCACATCTGCTACTTGAAACTGACCACTTGGGGGCGCTTGCATGCCACCTTCCTAGAAGCACCAGGAGCTGAGCTGGAAGGAAGTTTCTCAGGCCTAGAATCATGCTTCAGCCAGCAGCCACGGGTCCAGAGCATCCCTGGCCGAAATTAAAATGATGCACTTAGTGCGGCAAGGGCAGCAGACAGGCATTTCAATACGTGCTAGACTTGGGGTGACAGGTCAGCACTAGGACATCGTCGCATCTTGACACCTTATTAATTTATATGGACAGTGTGACCTTCAGCTTACTGAAACAGATACCAAATGACTACCAGATAGTCAAATGACTAAGACACATGATTGAGATGCCTCAGTTAGGAAGTGGCCTGGCTTGGAAACTGGGGCCACTTCTGAAAAGATGAACACAGCCCGCCAAGCTTCAGTTCTTGACTGGCTGATGGGAGCTGTGGCCAACCAGAAGCCTTATGTGTGTGGGAGGGGGGCATGCATTAGAGGGGAGGCAGCAAGAAAAGGGCAAGACCAACTACACGTGTGGGGTTCAGTCAGTTCTGAAAGCGGGGAGGCAGCAAGTCAGCCTGATAACTCAGTAGCTGGGTGGCCACATCTGTCCTGGGCCCATGTGAAGCCCTTTAGCAGACTACCTCTCTTTCCCAGCTGTCTCCCATCCTCTCTCTTGTATGTGCATGGATCTGAGGAGAAGGCCCTTAATCCCAGACATTATATGGCCCTCATCTGGGCCTGGAATTTCCCACTTGGTCTGTTTATCGAGGTTCAGATTGAATTTACACGCCGACTTTCTTTCTTGGAAGATAGACCACAGAGGAGTCTGCAGAGTTAACGAAGCGGGGGAAACTGCTGTGGGTACTGAGGGGTGACGTGGGCAGCCTACTGCCACGTAGGCCGCAGGATGATGATGGATGTAGCTAACCCAGCCTGGGGGAAGGTGAAACTCAGTGCCAGGAAGGTGAAATAATTCAGGGCTGTGTATCTTTCAGACGTCTGTGCACTGTGAAGGCTGGCTTGGCTGTTGGATGTGACAAACCAGGGGAGCCCACTGGGAGAGCCACTGACACCCAAAGCAGCCTGTTCACCAGGATCAGTGCTCCTGGTTCAGACTAGAACAGGTAGGAGAGCCTTGGTCAGGAGGGAACATTGGATACCTGACTTGTCCACAGGGAGGCAGCACTGACTCAGTCTCTGAGGATGTTTGCTCTAGGAATGCCCTTTTTCTTGCATCTAGGAAGTGATGCCTTGCTTTAAAGATTCCAGTTCAAAGCAAGGTATTAGTGAGTGACATATGCCTCTAATCCCAGAAGATGGGAGGCTAACCAGGAAGACTGAAACCAGCCTGAGAGACTGTCTCAGGAAACAAACAAACAAACGAACAACAACAAAACAAAGCCAACGTTTAAAAAAAGCACCTCCAAACCAAATCAAACCTAACAGGTGGTGGGGCACCTCTGTCTATTCCTGCCTATGCAGACAGGAGACATATCACCTCCATTTTGCAAATGATGAAACAGGTCGGGCAAACAGGGATGGCCAACAGGGCAGAGCCAAGGTAGCATGAGACAAGATCAGAACACAGAGTGGTACCTTGGGCATGGGGAACTCACAGGCCCCAGCACAGTAGTAGGCATCGAAGGATTTTGGCGAGATGATCCATTCATTCCACCCGATGTCTGCAAAGTCCACCTTCAGGTACCTTCTGGAACAGACCCGTGGCTCATCCCATTGCCTCCTCCTGGCTTTCTGCATCGTCTTCTCATCAAAGTCCAGCACCTGTGAGGAGGTGGTGAACGTATCCTGGTCCTTCTTCTTGCGGTCTTTGCGCCCAGTGCGGGGTTTCAGTGCCCGGAAAGGGCTGGGCCAGAAGTCATGCTTGTGGTAGTGCAGGGCAGGCGCTGGTCTCTCGTCCAATCCTGGCAGTTCATTGTCCTGCAGGGGTCCAGAGACCTGAGCTGCCCGGCGCACGCGGGGGTCCGCTGAGCTGTTGAGGGCAGTGTGAGGTTCAAGGTCTCCAGCTGGGAAGGGGTCGTATCTCTGCAGCGTCACTGCCACACTGTTGGGCTCTGAGATGGCCAAGTCATTGGCATAGACAAGGATATAGGGCATATGGGGGCTGGGCCTGGGTATCCCGGGGTCCTTCTCCCCAGAACCCAACTGGGCAGAGAGGAGCAGTTCTCCATCTCTTCGGGCAGCCTTGACCATGGATGAGATATCCCTGGCCTGCCACAGGCCACGTGGTGGAGGTGCCAGAACCATGGCCCCGCGGAGCAGCCCCTGTGTGGCCGTGTTCTGTGATAGGCTGCGGAACATTAGGTGCAAGCGAGCTGGTGGACCTGGGGTCAGGAGGCGGCAAGATGCATTCTTGGCTCGCGGCTTGCATAATACCTCACGTGCCCAGGGCCACCGTGGGGGTTCTGAGTAGAAGTGGAAGGTGGCTGTGAGGATCATTTCTGAGTCTTGCATGGAAGTCAAGTTAAAGAAATACACAGGCTTCTGGTTGACCACTTCTGCAAGAGAAAGACCACAGTCTGTTAGATTTTCTCTTGAAGATCATCCTATCCTGTTCTTGGGGTAGTGGTACAATTCCCACCGACCTGGTACTTCCAAGCGGGACTCACTTTCCTTTCCTCAGCTCCTGCAGGCCTTACACTGCAGGCCTGAGAGCTTCCTTTATTATCCTCAATGAACTTGCACAGTTGAGATCCAAAGGTAGGGAACTGTCACCCTTTCGCTGACAGAAATGAAGATTAAAACCAGGAGGAAAGGGGAGGGGGGTCAGGAGTGGGAGGCAGAGAGAGAAAAAGAGAGGAGGGAGAGATAGAGAGGGCAGTGATAAAGTCTCTAAGACACTAAAGCTCCTGATGGTCCCTCCTTGACTACCACTGGCTTTCAAAGAACAAAGGCGTGTCGCTGACACCTTCATTAAGAGTTTGTAATGGTTTGGGTTAGATTCAAGACCTGCCTCAAGGCAGCTGGTCCAGCATTTGCCCAGCACTCTGCACTATGCCATTTTTAAAGGTAACTTCTGTTAAATGTGATAGTTCTTCCAGATGAGGTGAAATATTTTTTGCTATAGCCTTAGGCCCTTTTAAGAAAATATAGAGTTACGGCCACAGTTGTTGGGTGTTCGTTCTATTCTAGGACTTGTACATTTTCACACACACACACACACACACACACACACACACACACACACACACACACAGCCGGGAATAGTGGCCTTGAATCCCAGTACTTGGGAGGCAGAGGCAGGTGGACCTCTATGAGTTTGAAGCTACAGAGTGAGTTCCGGGCTACAAAGCCATGTACAGAGTGAGTTCCAGGATACCCAGTCCTGGCAGCAATGCAAACTCTCTACAAGAAGGAGGTCTAGGATTCACAAGGAGAAAAGTCTTGGGATACGCAGACTAGAAGGAGACCAAAGTGGCTGAGTGGACTTCCTCCTCCTCCTCCTCCTCCAGTCGAAGGCCTGTCTGCTTAATACAGCTGGGAAGGAATCAGAGCTCATATGCCCAGGGGGTATGTACTGGGGCGGGGGAGATTACACTCTCCAAGTAGGACAGGTCAGTCTATATGACACTTGTATCAGAGGATGAGTTGGGATCGTTTTTCAAGAACCATTGGCTTAGGACTGGGAAGGTGCTCAGTAGTTAAGCGCACATAATGCTCTTGTAGAGGACCCAGGTTCGATTCCCAGTATCTACACAATAGCTCACAGCTCTCTGTAACTTTACTTCCAGAGGATTTGATGCCCCTCTCTGGCTTTCTTGAATACCAGGCATGCGTATTGTGCATATGCGCTCACACATAAACTGAAAGTAATAATAATTTTTTTTTTTAAAAAAATCTCAAAAAAATCCACTCACTGGCTCAGTATTTTGTTTCTATTGGGAAGGAAGCATAACTCTATCAAGAATATTCAAGAGCTCCCTTAACGGACCCCATAAAGAATAAAGAAGGGGAGAAACACCTACAGTGGGCTGAGGAATGACTGGAGATGTTCCTTACCTGGTCCCTATGCACTTGGCATGTGCCCCATATGTGATGTGATGTTGGGTCCTGAGGACTTAAAACCTGGCCTCCCAGAACTCTGTGGCTTTGATTGCCATGACTCGAGACCCACATCCTAACTGGCACGTCTCGGAGTTAGGACTATGGGGGAAGTTGGAGACTCACTCACCTCAGGGGAGGTGTGTGAATGTGCAGAACTTCATAGTTGGAAGCTGCAGGGAGGTGTCCCTGCTCTTGGCCGCAGCCTGGGGATCCTGTACAGCATGCATGTAGACATCAAGGGGATAGCCTGTGCCACCTTCTGCCTCCCACCCACTGATCCGTGTCGAGGGATGCTCGCTATGCAGCATACACCTCTAAGCTGCAAACACCCTAGAAAAGAAACTCTAGGCCCTACAGGTGAGCATCATACTCTAAGCCTTATTCTTTCTTTAGTCTCCAAGGAAGACTAGAACCCTCAGCCTGTGTGATCCTTGAAGGACTAAAGAAATGGCACATGCGATATACTTGGCACAGGGGTGTCCACAAAGGTACTTCCCTGCCATTTTTATGTAAAGGTTTATCTTGTATCTAGTTCAGGTATTTCTAAATAAATTATCCTGCTCATTGGTCCAGAGTGGGAGGAGCCTCCAGAGGCCAGGTGAGAAGGAAAGATTCGACTACACTTGACTTGAATGCAAGTGTAGAGGGAGCTCACTGCTCACCGGACAACTTTCTCAAAAAGATGCTTCCTGGTGGGAGATGCTGAGGTCCAGATGGGTCACCCCAAGCCCAGAGTTAGGAGGTGGCCCATACATGCAATACAGGAGCTCCAGGCTGTGACTGAGAGTGGAGGCACCTCTGATGTTTCCAGTTACATGAGGCACAGGGCACCAAGGAGAAAGCAAGCAAAGTCCCTCTGTCCTGTATCCACACTAGAGCACAGTGGCTTCTCTCTCACAGCCAATGAGAAGACAGCTTCCCTCCTCTTGTCCTTCAGTTATTCATTCAGTTTCCCAATAAACATTTGCAAAAGGTCTGTGCTTGCTAAGTGATTGGCTGCTTGGAGTCCTGTCAAGGGCAGTTGAAGGTGCTTGAAAGCCTCTTGAGAACACAGAATGGTAATGATCACAGTTATCCTTGGGTCCAATCACATTACATCTTTGCAGAACATTCTAAACAAGGTACCATATTATGGGAGCGTTTAAATTGCATACGGCTCCCATTCAGGTCCTTGCCACCTAAATGCTCTGTTCTTTAGTCAGGTTCCACTTGAGCTTCCTGCCAACCTCCCCAACTACAGCTGTCCTCCCCACCCCAGGTCCCATTCTCCTGGCCTTCTGATGAGAGGTACATGTCAGACATGGTACTTCTGCCTCCATGGCTTCCTGGTCACCTAGGCCTCTTCCAGATCTCTACTACACACAGTGTCCCCTTTTGGCTTTGCGGCTGAAGATCCACTCAGCACTCTTCACCCTGTCTTTGTCTTCTAGTCACTCATAATATCCTGGTGTGCATTTGTTTATTATTACCTATCCCTCCAGAACGCATACCCCAAGAGGCTTTGCTAGCTGTACTTCATGCTGTATCTCTAGATACTAGCACAAGGCCTGGTGACTGCTGCTGCTCAGAAACAGGTAAGAATGATGGGTTCCTGTTGCAGACCCTGCACTGTAAGAAGACAGGAAGGGCCAGGGCCAGAGCGGGCTTCGGTTGCTTCCGTTAACCAAAGGGGAGCTCTTGGTATGCCAGAAAGAACAGATAACTAGCCTGATGTCTTACAGTGGCCAAGAGGCAGATAGAAGGTGTGACCCCAGGTGGATCTCACCTGAAACACATGCCCTTTGCTCTCCCGTGTGCTCTATTGTCATGGTGTGTCCAAGAGTGTATAAACAAATATCACTGGCTATAAGAAAAAATAGGTAATTTTGATTTCTGTATTTCCCAGGAAAAAGGACTGTTTTTACATAAACAATCTAATCTCTGTGGATCTTAGGGATTCTTGGGGCTGCAACCTCTTAGCAGAACACTCAGCTTTTCCCTGGTGACAGTAAAATGGGACAGTACTCTGATGGCCTCAGCCTAAGAGTAGCAGCTCACACAGATGGCTCTGTCCGATACAAACAGAATTCTAGCCATCCTTTCCTCATTGTCCCTGGAACAGTCACCAGGGACAACAGAGCAGTCATACCATGGTGACGATGCAAACTTCCCTTAGCGGCAGAGGAGAAGGGGGCTGGGCCTGCGCTGAGCATCTGTTTCAAGGGCCTTTCTATGTAGGAGGCTGAACTAGTCATCTAACCCTTCCAACACTGGCAGAAAACTCTCTTTCCTGCCCCCCTTCTGGCTTCACACCAACCTCAGTCACAGTTGGCTTTTTAGATGCTGCATCTGCCTCAATGGCTTTCTTCTCGCTTGGTCTCGACTGTAAGAGTTATCCTAGAATTGTCAATCCTTGATGCCACATACAAGCCCCCAAAGTGTCACCTAAGGGATATGAAGATTAATGTCCTCGCTATGTAAAGAACCTCAGCAAAACCCACAGGACGAGGTCATTTCCAGGGGAAGAACTGCAGAAACCTCAAGGAGAGCTGCAGATGGGAATACCTGCATGCAGAAAACGCAGCCCCATTAGGTTAGTGGCTATGTGCACGTGTCTGTAGACATACGTGCATTGTTAGTGCAGGGCTGAACTGAGTCCACAAAAATATTATTTTAACACTGGTTATATCGGGATGTGTGGTAAGAATATTGTTACTGTGTTAAGAAAAAAAAAACAGCCTGTCTTCTCTCTTCTTTTTTTTCTCCACTGCTTCCCTTCCTCTCTATCTCCCCCTCTCAGGTATACACATGGTACGTTGTTCCACTGTCAGCAGCCAAAATCAAGGTCCTCAGGGACTGGCTGCATTCTAGTTATTTGTCTCCACAGTTTCCTCCTAACCAAATGCCCAACAGCCCCAACACACAATGGACTGTCTCCCTGCTGCATTCAACCCGCCCGTCAACACACTAGGGTCTTTTCTGTCTGTGAAGACCTCACTAGCCCCTCCCTGTCAGTGCTACCCTTAGGGATCCTGCAGTGCACCCCAGCCTGCTGTTACACTAGCACCCCCATTCCACTGCACTGGCCTTTGGGTCTTCCCCAGGTCCTGAGCTGTTTTGGACAAGACCAACACTCTATGCATCTTCATGCCCTCCAAATGAAATGCTTAGGAAAAGCCAGATGCTATGTTTTGGATTCTGCAAATGCAGGGCATTCAGTCTCCAGGGTAGCAATATTTAAAGGTACTGAAACCTTTAAGAGGTGGTACCTAATGGGTAAACGTTAGTCACCCTTTAGATTTCGCTTAGTTCCCAAGAGAGGGGCTGTTACACCTGGTTAAAGGCTACCTGTTCTTCCTGCTTTCTGCTTCTCTGTCTTGTCTCATGACCAGTCCTTCTCACAGGTTTTCCAGCCACAATACATCTGTGACACTATGATGTAACCCCAGGGTTTTCCACCAGAGCCACTACCATGATGGTTAGCCTTCCAGTCTCGGAACGTGAGCTAAGGAAATATCTTTTTCCTCCATGAGCTACCCGACTTCTGGTAATTTTCTACAGCAACAGAATTGGGATCATTCACTCGAGAATGAAATCAGCTTGACTGGGCAGTTTTGACAGCTGGGTGTGTCTGGGAGATGAAGAAAAGTAGCTCGGTATCACATTGGTAGGGGTCCAGCTTGGAATTAAACACAAATCACTCATTGGGAGTGTGGAGGTAAATGGTGGTCTAACCTGAACTTAGAGCCAAGTCAAAGGCTTTTCCTCCACAGATGCAGACCACGGGGGAACAAATTGCACATCAGGAGAGGGGAGTGGAAGGATACAAGAAAGGCTGGTGGAATCACAGTTAAGAGCTAATAAATTGCAAACGAGTACATACCAAGAACTGTTTAAACTCCTTGCCATATCTGAGTTCCTTGAAAAAATGTTATTAATCAGGAGTGGAGTCACAATTTGAAAGTGGAAAGAAACTCTTAGTCATGAGAAGTGCAGTTCTGTAGTTGGATCACACAACTGGGATCAGGACGGTAGCTCATGCTTGGAGCCTGGGCCTTGGCTGCAAAGGAGGGCGAAGCGGCTGTAACAGCTTCTGGGAGTGGGTGCATTTGCTGTCTGGCAGGATGTGCTTACCTGAGAAGCGGCAGAAGGCTGCCTTCTTGGAGCCTGCCAGGATTGGCATGCTCCAGGATCAGGGCTGTGGCAAGGAGTCTGTGCCCTGCTCACAACGCCCCACAGATGGACCTTCCGACAAGAGACAGGAACATCTGAGGCTAAGGGTGGAACAATTTAGATGAGTCAAAGCAAGGCATAAGAAACCAAGCTCCGAGTCTGTGCCAGGCACAAATCTACCTTCTATTCAGTGGTCACCCCCTCTATGTGCACACAAGAAATGATGCCCAGAACAGGCAAGTGATATGTGCCATGGCGCACAGCCAGTAGCCTGTAAAGCTGGAACTTCTTTAGCTCCTTAGTTAACTCTTTAGTTTGTATAGGGAATCAAACTCTTTAGTTTGTATAAGGGTATTTTCAGACCCTTCAGGACTGGACCAGAGCTCATTTCTTAAACATGTCTGTCTGCTCCACCCTGATGCTCTGCTCCCAGACTCTGGGCTTCATTCTGATGGAGAGATGGCAGTGGTACGTGGCAGTCAGAATAGCTATTACTGCCTGACACATACAATAACTTCCTCCCCTGTCCTGTCCTTTTGTCCTTCTCTGTAAAATGGGAGTGCTGAATTTAAGGTGCAGTTTCTCGGCCGTCTGTCGGGGTTAAAATGTCCACTGCTATTTGTACTAGGAAGTATTTCCTCTGATTGGTGAAAACAGACAGAACTTGAACAGGCTGCCACAGGTGCTTGTGCCCAGTAGACATGCTCACTTCTTATTGCAGTGGTGACCTTGGCAACCTTTATCCCTCTACTTCAAGACTTCAAGGACAACAAAGGTCAACAAAGGTCAAGTTCAAGCCTATATGTGCACAAAACGCTCATCATGGTGCTTTTTGTTCCTGGAGTTACAACATGCATCACTACCCAGTCTGACCAAGGGCTCTGAACTGATGTTCTTACTTCATGTCATCGCTTTTTATAGAGTACAAACAAGTCCACACAGTTTCAGGGAATTAGCTCAATCAGGCCAAACGCTTCTTAACTGACTTAATAATGTTTCTCCAGAAATGAACTCCGGGTATTGAATAAAAGGTACCAGGGAAGCCAGAGCTGGCCTAGAACCTAGGGACACTGACCTGGTTAGTATGATGAAGGATGTGCCTCTTTGTGAGAGTGGCTCCCTTACCCGTGTTATGTGTGAATCTGAAGTCACAATGTCACCAGGGCCCTGAATCCAGTGAGCAGCAGGTAATACACACGCTCTGAGCCTACATTGTTCCGCCTCAAACTTGGCCGAGGTTCGATCCTATCGCTCTTGGGAGAGAAGACTGCCAACTGAAGGATTTCTCTCCTGGGGAACAGCCTCCTCTCAGACAAGACTGCACAAGACCCCTGCCCACATTTTCTGGAACATTCTGAAACTCTGAGCAGTCACCATGACAACAAGGGTCTTTTCACCACCTGCTTCCTAGGCTGCACTTCCTCTGCATTTAGGCTCGGGGCTGGCAAGGGATGCTCAACCCGAAGTCAGTGGGCTGGAGCTCAGAGTGACCTTCTCTAAGAAGAGGGTAGGGAGGGAGCATCTGCCAAGCCAAACACTTGGTGTGGAGAGTAGAGACGTGGAGCATGGCCCCGGAGAGGGACAAGGTGCTTCTGGACCTTTCTTAAAAACTGTCTTCTGGCCAGGCGGTGGTGGCGCACGCCTTTAATCCCAGCACTCAGGAGGCAGAGGCAGGCGGATCCTTGTGAGTTCGAGACCAGCCTGGTCTACAAGAGCTAGTTCCAGCGCAGGCTCCAAAGCCACAGAGAAACCCTGTCTCGAAAAACCAAAACCAAAACCAAAAACAAAAACACCAAAAGAAACCCCCCCAAAAAACAAACAAACAAAAAAAAACTGTCTTCTAAAGTCCTGGGAACACAGGCTCTTCATAGAGCACATTGTTTCCTTGTCATCAAAATCATGCTCCCTACCTGGGTTCAGTGTTTGGTACCTGCAGCGCTGCCTTGTAACAGGCTGATCATGCTCCTCTTTCATACAGCAAGTGTCAACACAACCTAACGCCATGGATTGTCCTCCAGTCCATCTCCACTCTGTGCCTAAAGCCTTCTGTGTATGCTAACCTTTGTCCAGTATTATGGAAGCTCCTGGGGGCAGGATGTCTGCCCCCCAAATGCCACTTTGGTCCCCACTGCAAGCTCTAACCAGGTATAGAGAACGGAATGGATTGTCAGTGACAGGATGAAATAAAAGTCAGTACAAGATAGGAGTGGGTAAGCGGAGCCATAAAGAAATAGAGAGAATAGATAAGAGAACTCTATGAATAAGGAGGACTGGGTCCCGATGTATACTCTACTTACCCAGCCTGGCACGGAAACTTCGGACCGTGTTGCCTCCTCCTGGTCGAGCGCCCCGTCGGTTGTACTTTTCATAGAGCTTGAGCATGTGGACAGAGACCATATCCTGGGCGCCTGGGCCCAGCGCGGCTGCTGCGTCTCCAGGTGACTGCTGGGGGTCCTTGTCCCTCTGCAGACCATCGACTGCCAAGGGCAGTGAGGACAATGATGGGCCCCTGTGGCCGCAGCCTGCGCCCTGCAGCAGCAGCAGCAGCAGCAGAGGCACCATAGGCAGCAGTTGGGACCCCAAACTGATCCGAGCAGAAGCCATGGTTGAGTGATGGTGGTGAAGAATCTGAGCCCAGGAGGACAGACAGGGAGGGCTCAGGATTGGCTGCGCACCTCGTCTAAGGTCGGAGGACCCTTGTAGGACCCGAACAGTCCCTGTGACCCGACTCGAGGTAGCGAGATTGGCTCTTGGCGGCAGCGCTGGGCGCAGTGCATCCACGCCGCGGGACTAGCAGTCACAGCTGTCCGGAGCCTCGTGGAGCCCAGCCGAGCCCGCGCTGGCGCGCTCCCTTGATTGCTTTACGCTGCAAACTTTGCAACCCACGGAGCGGCGCCCGGACTGGCGAGTTCGAGGGGCGGGGCGGGGCGGGGTGGCCGACGGCACCTTCGGAGGGGAATCCGGCTGTGTCCCCACTCGCAGCGGCTGAGAACCCGTTTGTGGCCCCGGTGTGTTGTGCCTGAGCTCTGGTGTGCGGGCGTGAGCGCGCCGGGGTGTTCGATTGCAAGTGTGGGGGCCGTGGGCGTGGGCGAGCGCTCTCCCTGCTCCCCCGCCGAGAGTCGGAGACCCAGCCCCGTGGCCGGCTCCGGAGTGTCGCTGCCTGCAGCTGAGCCCGGGCGTCGTGGGGGCTGGGCAGCCTTTGGAGGGGGGCCCGCCTGCGGGGTTGCCCCTGCAAAGGCATGCTATGGCTATGTGGTTGGAAGATGACAGCTCCCCCATGAGGACCCCAGAGGGGATGTGTGCCTAGCTGTATCTGAGCCAGTGTGTGCTCAAAATGCAAAGGTGCAGCCTTGGGAACAGGAGCTCTGGGATTTAACAACAAAAGGGGTGTGTGTGGCTCCAAGGCTCAACCAACCTAACTCAGGCAATGGAAAGCAAGATCTTGATCAAAATACAGAATTAGAATTATCCGATTAACCGACCCTTTATTTGGCAACAGTGATTCCAGTTGTTGAAGAAATACATCAAAGGTCCTTATAAATCTTCGGACAGAGTTGCTAAAAAAGAAAAGCTTTCATGCTTTCAATTTACTTTATAAAAAGTTTCAAAGCATCAGAGAGGGAGGAGAAAAAGTTCACGGTTTTCTCAAAAAGAATTCCCAGTAAAGTGCTGGCCTAGGATGCCCCTGACCCCTGCTAGGCAGCTTAGCCCTTGGGCAGAAGGGCCCCAAAGGTGCTTCACTCCAGCAAAGTTACTTCCCCATAGATAGAGTTAGAGGTCCAAGTGGGGGAAAATCTGGCAGTCGTTGTTACTAACTTTAACTTAGCAGAAACTTAACAGAAACTTAGTTTCTGATGGTACGAAAACAAGCAACCAATCACAGTGGCTAGAAGTATGGCTTTTTCGCAGATTGACACTACTCAGTCATTTCCATTTGACAGGAAAAGTGTTCCAGATTTCCCAAAGCAGATGTTTTGCTTAAACTACATTGAAATTACTGTAATTAGAGAGTTAATGAAATGGAATATTTATTATGTTCAACATGTAACATGAACAAACAATATGAAAAGCATGTTCATATATTGTTAAGATGCTGAGTTGCTTTTAAAAATTTTTATAATTACAGTGTTGTTGATTTTCTTTCATTAGCCTGGGCATTTCATTTTGTGCATTTGAAAACGTTCTTAGGGATGGGATCCACAGAATCAGCAGACTGAGAAAGGAGTCCAGAGCCCTAAATATTAAGGAATCTTTAGAGTCTAAAGTGGTTCTCAACCTTCCTAATGCTGCAACCCTTTAATACAGTTCCTCATGTTGTGATGGTCCCCAACTAAAATTGTAATTAATAAATATCTATACTTTCCAAAGGTCTTATGTGACTCCTGTGAAAAGGTCATTTGCCCAAAGGGGTTGTGACCAATAAATTGAGAACCACTGCTTTAGACAGGTCCCTCTGCAAACCCATGTTCTTCTATAAATCCAGCTCATGGACACCCTCTGTGTTGCATGGCAATAATCTGCACAATGTTCCTCTTATCTGGTGACTTTGGGCTCTGGGAACCAAAATAATTACTTTTCTTGGAGGAATCACAATGTAATTCTTGAAAGTTTCTGGGGAAAAAAGTTTCTCCCAGTGTGTAATGCAACCCACTTACAGTTTTAAAAAACTCTCTGACTGTCACATTAGAGCTCATCCAACCCGGAGCTCTGAGATTTAGACTTGTGCTTTTTAGAAGTGTATAGGTTAGAGTTTATCATGGATATAAAAAAAATATTATTTTGAAAATTAATGCACAGTGCGTTCAACTTCCCATTCATATATAGTTCCCATTTGTGCTGTACACTGCTTTTCCCAAAGTGGTTTGCCTGAAGATGAGAGACTAACAAGACCCAGCACCATAACTGAATCTCTCCAGATGAATGGCCTAGGCCATCTTTCCTTACAAATGTCCTTCCCCCACCTCACTTCCCTCCTTTTCCATGTGCCCCTCACTTCCCCTTGCCCCCCTTTTCTCTTCTCCCCCAGAATGCCTCTGACCTGTGCCAGCTGGGGGTAGCCTCTGCTTAGGGGTAGTTTTGTCTGTGCTGGGGCCAAACACAATCGAGGCCTGTGAAAAGGAGGGTGACTCAGCAGGAGGCCGCACAAGCTGGGCTATTCGGATCCTTGTCCATTAAAGCCTCCTCGCCCTCCTTAACTCATTCTGGCTCCATTCAAGCCAGCTCGAGGGTCAGGCTTTAGCAGGCACTAAAACCTGTAGGGTACAGATTCTCTGACATTGTTCCGAAAGAATTAAGGCATCAGCCAGGGACGGCTAATATTTCTTGCCTCATTTTATTGCCGAACAGCGGGATTGTAAAGTTTTGAGCACTGGAGCACTGTGGGCCCCTTTCATGTGGCCGAGATGATGGGATAAAAATGTGTTTGGTGAAGCAATTCAGATTACCACTGGGTCACATCCTCGCTAGCTCCCAGCACAGCACAGACAAGAAGCAATCTGTGCAAAGGCAGCTCGTGCTGAACAGGGCTTGAGCGTGGAAATGAGGCTAATTGTGGAGCTTGCCAACGAACATGTTTTGTTTTTAATAGCTCAGGCTGTAGCTCAGAATAATAAGAATGGAGATGGCTGACTATGGATCTAAATCTTCCAATCCCCTACTTCCACAGCTTCCCACACAGTCCTTCTGCTCTCGAGGACCATTCTGTTAAGATCAGGCTCTTGGCCTGATGGGTTGGGATGAAGAGTGTTCTCTCTAGAGACAGGGTGATAGTTGAGGGGACCTCAGCCTCCCATCCTCTAAGCCACACGTTCTGGGGAAGGAGGGTTGCCTTCAACTCACAAAACAGGAAGTAAGAAGTAAGGAACCCTGTGATTGGAAGTCCCACACCTCAGTGTAGCAGGGGGGCAAACTGATAGCTCTAAGAAATGGGAACCATTGGTTTTCTTAAAAAACAAACAAACAAACAAACAAACAAATAAAAAAACGCTCCCTAGGTAGATGCCAAATGAGAAGTTCTCCTGTCCTTGTTTGATAGTACTATCAATTCTTCTGTGACTGAGTCAGCTTGTGATTCTAACCAGCTCTGTTGCTCTGGGGCAGCCCCATGTCCCCTCTAAATCCTGGAAGTCTAGTAGCCAGGCCGTTTCACCTCCAGTACTGTGTGCTGTGTCTGTGGCTTCATGTCAACCCGGTCTGGGAAGTGACAGCGTCCAAATGACCCTATGAGGTCACTTAGGGCTAGGCTCATGTCCCATTTCCACCACTACCTAGCTGTGTGAGACTTTAAGCACCTTGGTCACTTTTTCTGGGCTTCTATTTCTTCAACAGCAGCATGAACAGAACATTGTGAGGTTTATGGGTAAAGACTAAGGAGAGACGATTGCTTTGCCGGCATTATTGCTGTTCCTTCTGTGGTGGGTTTGAAAGAGGCTAGCGCACATTCAGAGTGAGCCCAGACACTGGGACGTTTGGTGAGAGGCTCTGCAGAGGAATCACTTTTGTTTGCACTCTGCTAAAAGCTAAAGGGAAGGGACATGTTTCCTTGGCTAGCAAGTGATAGCCCTCTAGAATGAGCTATTGTTATCTCTGTGTCTGTGGCATGATTCACGGCTCTTCATCTAAATTTCCAAAGCGCTTGGCCCTTGGAGGACAAAAGAAATGCCAACAAGTCCCTGTCCCCATTTGGGGTATGAGCTGTGGGGCGCTAGAGACAAGAATCTCAGAGCCTCTCCAGGCTGCCAGGCCAGAGTGTAATAAATCTGTGAAATAACAAGCACAAAGGACTTTATAATCAATGACAGATTTTATTTTTGCTCTGGCAAAACTCATCCGTGGAGTTCACATTTTATGGGGAAATAACTACCCGGTCTGTGATTCCTCCTCAGCCCACACTCTCTTTCTGAAAGTTGGGAAAAACCAAGAGGATCAGAGTCGGCCTCTCTGAGAACTGTGGCCAGGGAAGCACAACTTCCCCTGGGCGGGGACCCAGCTCTCCCCGTACTTCCTAGGGTGGTGAGGGCCATTCATTTCTGTTTTGCTAAAATACCCGTGACATGTGAATAAACCAGGATTACAGAACATTGTCTTGGACAGTAATCTGAGCCTGCATGGGCTCTGGTTTGATGAAATATGGTGCTCTCTGAGCAAACATGGGCATTGGGGTTACTTCTCGTTAAAGCGGAACAGTAGGACTATTTAGAACTGATGCATGAATGCAGCCCTGTGGGGAGTGACAATCTGAAGGAGCCGATTTGGAGAAGGGGGTGGTGGGGGTGGGGGTGTGTTTGAGTTGGCTCGGGCTAGCTAACTAAGAGGAGTCTGCTACAGAGGCAGCCAAAGGGACACTTTGGAAATCGCAACTCCTTTGGGGTGTGTAGCCTCCTTACATGTCCCAATCTTCCTCAAAACCTCTGACGGTCCTCTCTGAGATGACAAAGCCTCTGCTCTCTGCTTGGCATTTAGGCTCTCGCCATCTGTCCTGTTTGTCTTAGTTGAACCTTTTTTGATCTCCTCCTTCTGTTCTCTCACGCCACAGAATTCAGAGAGGCCACATTGCTTCTCTCAGTCCCTCCCAGCTCCACTTTCTTGCTGCTTTCAGGTGACTTCAGGGGATGCTGCCACACACATCTGACTCTCCCTGGCTCTCAAACCCCTAACTGCCAGGCGATTACCATCTGTTCCAACTATTGTCTGCTCAGAGTTCTGAAGAGTCCTTCTGTAGGAACTGCTAGTGAACTGACAGAAGCACCTTGCCCAGTTCCCCCTCCTGGCCTTGGCTGCTCCTCTGGTGTCAGCCAAGTACAACAGGCAGAGGGCTCTGGGTGGCACAACGCTCCTGGAATCACAGCTGTCACAGCTCCATCACAGGCTGGTTTCCCTAGCTCTGGGCAGATGTGCACCACCCTCGCTCCAAGCACCCTCCTAAATTCTCTATATGGTCCTTTCTGTCTTAGTGCCAGGGATGACCTGAGGATGCGGACTCTGAGGTGTAAGGCCTATGCCACATGCTGGACCTGGTGCAGATAGAGGGGATAGCAGACAGTTATGCCTACCTACCTCTCAGAGGTCCAGGAGAAAGAAATAACTTGGAAGATTGTGCCAGGTTCTGCTGAGGGCCCCGGACACATGACAAGAGAGAGATCATGAAAGACAAAGGGCTGATCTAACCCACCTCAGCAAAGGGCGTCAGAAGGTCTCACAGTAAGTACATAAACTCCCATTCCTTGAAGATGACCCAGCCAAGGATTGGAGCAGGTTTTAAAAAGGAAAGTGACAGGGTTCCAGAGTTTACTTTGTTGTACCAAAGTCAGGGACCTGCCTGCTTAGGGGTTGAGGGGGGAGGGTTTCTTGAGAGTTGGTGCACTGTGGATGGTGTACTTTCTTAAGGAATCTTAAAACTCTATACTTCCGTGAATGCTGTGGCCCATGAAGACCATACTCCTTTCTTAGGAGATGCGATTATAGCATGTGTTCCTCACGTGACCTACTTAGACCTGTTTTAGACCTGACTGCCTGGGGAAACATAAGATCATGTTGCTTCCTAGCCTGTCCTTGGAAGGTCTGAGCTCACCAAAGGGGAAGCCACTGTAGGACGGTTCACATGTATCAGGACATAGGAGCACATAACTGGGACATTTCGTAATGGTACTGAATGTACTGGATGGAGGGTCGGTGATAGATTTAGAAGGAGGTATGGATTAACACAGGCTCGCTCTCTTGTGATGCATGGCTTATACTACGGACAGGCTCTCATGAATGGAGCTGAGATGCTTAGGGGTTGGCTCTTGGAAGCTTAGAAAAAACAATGGCCTGCATTAAAAGCATAAATGCCAAAAATTGCCACAGTAGACAAAAGAGGCACAGAATAAAGATGCAGAGAAATGAATGTGCTAGATTTGAAATGGTACAGAAGGCCACAGAAGACTCTTCACATAGAAAAGTGACATAGGATCCCCTGCGGAGAGATTTGTGGTATGAGAAACATAATGATAGCCGTGGTCTGCAGGTGGAAGCAGGGTGGGAGCTCTCATTACTGAACGTCACTACAGAAGGAAAGGATCCTAAAGCCACGGGGTGCTTACCTGTCCCAGGCAAGGCAGATGCAACCACCAGAATAATAGGCACAGTAGAAGTACAGCCAGGGCTTTTCGCTCACACAGAGGTATGGAGATACTTAATAAAAATGTGGAACCTCTAGGGAACACATTGCTGTGCAGCCAACAGGAGTATTGCTCCATTTATGCTGTCAAAAACAAGCTAAAAAGGAAAATAAAACAGAGGTGAATAAATGAGGCAGAGGGCAGCTGCACCAATAGAAGCTACATTCTTTTGTTCTTTGTCAGATGAGCCAGCTTTTGGCCCTGGAACACAGAGGGGGAAGATGAGGCCAGGCTCCTGGAGGCAGCAGCAGCACTTAGCAGGCAAAGATTATAATGAGCTCTCTCATTAGAAGGGACCTGTGGCCATCTAGTCAAGTAGCAGCTGAACAGAGGGGAACATCTGGGCACTTCGAGGATGGAGTGGCATAGAGACCAAGTTACCATCAATACCAAGGCACCCCTAGCACCATCCTGTTAGGGAGAAGTTTTCAATAAGTGGGTGTTTATTCACAGTCGGCTTATTGAGCCCCAGGGTCTCTTCCATAGCCATTTCCTCAGACCTCAAATGGATAATTGGAATAAGAATTCTTGGCAGAGGCCAGAACTTGGTACTGGTTTCTTGGCCTGTAGGGTAAGAGCTTGTGCCACAGGGAGGCAAGTTGAAGCTTTGTGGAATGGTATGTAAGAGTTACTATATGAGAGGAGTCCAAGGAGAAGCCTTTGAAACTGCTCTCTCACTCTGCTTCAGCCAGACCAATGAGTTAAAATCAGTGATGCAATCCCAGGGGAAGCAGGGAACTGACTACACCCTTTGGAACAGGAAGTATACAGCTAAGATGCTACTGGTTGTCTTAACACTTAATTCCTTAGTCTGATTCTTACAGAAACCCCACAGAGAACCACAGTGGGAGACTCTAAATGCCACCAGGTGCAGGGTTGACAGCCTCAGTTTCAGCAAATACACAAGATACAGCATCTCAGCTTAGGTAGATTGGTCCCAGGTACATAGCATTGAGGTCTTTCTGTTGGTCACCATATCTATTTAATCTCATCCCAGAAGGACTATGAAGCAGCTGTCCTTCACATAGATATGGCAGGGATATAGTTCGAGCACTTGGCTGTACATGGACCTGGTATCAGAACACAGTTACTAGCATATGCATTTCATCCTCTAAGGCCTTGCTAATGGCCATCTCTGGCATGATGGGCCAAATGGATTTATGACCTGTGAATATTCTACTGAGTATTTTGTTTGTGCCTATGACAACCTGAGTCAGTAAGAAATGCACCTTGGAGAGTCTGGTAAGAAACACGTGCTTCATGGAGATTAGGGGCTTGCCACATTAGTGAAACAATTAGATGGCTAGTGTCCCAAACATGTTGAGCCATCTCTTCCAGTGCAGAGAATACATTATTGTGTCTTTCTTTTCTCATCCCCAAGAACAGCACCTAGTAGGTTACAAATTCCACGCTTAGGGATACCCTTTCCAGAGAATCACAGAAGGCTATTGGCTTGGTGTGAGAGCAGAAAAGGGCTCTATAGTCTTTCTAGACTGAACGAAGAACAAGGAGCCTTGTTGCTTGTGCATTATCAAGTCTTAAACCCTGAGTTTTGCATGGAGGAAAGACACCATCTGAGATTTATGCCAGAGCCCAGGGAGAGCAAGGATTTGAAGCAAGGCCAAGCCATCTACAGCAGAGGACTTCATCTTCTTTGAAAGACACAAAAACACAACAGGCCAGGCATGGGACATAGGGCAATGGTGAAACCAGAAATGCTTGCCATGAGCTGTGTTCTCTGGATTTACTACACCACAGGCCTGGGGAAGCCTAGTAATAATTCATGGAAGAAGGATGTGGTCCAGCCAAGGCTGGGCAGAGCATAGTGGCAATAGTCACAGTTGCAAGGGATGGCATAAAGCTTCTCTCTAGCAGGGCGCCAAGACCTTCACACCACCCACCGCTGTGCACCCATGCCGCTCTTCTTGTTCACAGTTATGGCTGCATGGAGGCCTATTATAATCAGCTGATGAGGAAGGATAGTATTTTTGCTTGCTTCATGGATGGGTAGTTCATTCTTTCAAACTGAAAATAGACTTTAGTTGTACACCCCTCTCCAGCAGGGGTGGAACTGAAAGAACAACTGGGAGTAGATTTTGGGGGTGGTCCATGTGGAAAGAAAAGTGACCTGAGATAAGGAAATAAATGGACTTACAAGCAGTGGTAATGGTAAATTGAAAAAAAAAAAGAGAGAGGAGACTGAAATACATAAAAAAAAGAGGCTTGGGGAACAAGGCATATGGGCAAGCATGAAGGAGTGATAGGAAAAGAAAAAAAAATCTCTGCATTATATGTCAATGGCTACCAGAGGGTCACTCAATAACTGACAGATTAGAAGGCCTTGGACAACTGCACTGCCCAGCTTCTGTTGTCAGTCATAGAGGATGTGTGCACGGAGCCGCTATGTCAGAAATGAAAGCTACAGGCAGAGCGACAGCACAGGTATCCAGTAACCCAGACTGCTCTAGTTCCGCCACATCTCAGTGTCCAGCCAACCATCAAGGAGATAAATGTGAGCCCCTAATCTGGTCCTGTCCCTGGCTGAGTACATGGAGCGCTCGGTAGAAGGGTAATTTGGTTAGGTTGTTCCTACCCTGGAAGGGCTGGTGATTCATCCTGGCTGGAGTCATATTCTCGGTAGGTTTGCTGTCGGGACTTCAGAGTCTTAGCCAGGCCAGTTGATTTTCCTGCCAGATTCTCATGGCAAACAAGTGAGAGCAGTGGTCACGTTCGAGTAGTGTGTGTGATGGTTCCCATGGGTGAGACTGGGCTTTCCTTCTGGGTAATCCCCACTGACCAGAGGAAGAACTGTCTTAGGTAGAGAAGGATCTAGAACAGGATAGACCAGAGAAGTAGTGAGTTTGCATTGTCCCTGAGCTGATCTCCAGGGGATTAAATCCATTTTTAATAATTATATTTATTTATTTTGCACCAATCCCTATTCCCCTTCTTCTCTTCCCTCTCCCCCACCCTCCTTTCCCATACCCATCCTCCATCTGCTCCTCAGAGAGGTAAGGCCTCCCTCTAGAAGTCAACTAAATCCATTCTTGTAACCTCCTGGGAAGTTTTCCCAGGAAAAAAACCAGGCAGAATTCCGGAAGAGCCATTCCTAGATAGTATAGGATTGCCTGTCGTGCAAAGCAAGTTATCCTAACCTGAAGAGAAGATGGGCTGCAGTGGACACTCTGCCCTTGATCAGCTGTGCCTCCAACAGCTTTCCTATTCTGTCTCAACTCTTTCCCGAGTCAGCTCCCCACTGAGACATTCACCAGGAATTGCCTCAGCTTCCTGAAGGGGGCGCCCAGCCCATGGTCATGCCTCTAGCATAGATGGGTGGCCAGCCAGAGCTTCCCTGGAAGACCTGGGCTCTCTTTTGTCAACTTGGGATGAATTCAAGGGTGCATTCTGGCTTCAGAACTACCTGTGGGAACTGTTTCAGCACCTATTATAATCCCATCATATTCAGTGCCCGGCCCGTCCTGCCTGCCGCCCATTGACTGTATCCTAAGCACCTGGCCACTGATCTGGCCCTCTCCAGGTTCAACAGCCTTCCGGCATCAACAGTGTTCACAAATCCCCACATGACAACTGCTCATTTCTTAATCTTCTGTCAGCCTTTGTATGAAAAATGTTCTTTTCCTTTGGTATTTCCTTAAACATCTCTCTCACGCTTGCGGGTTTCTACTTTTAGCATAGAGCAGTCTGCTAGATCATAAGAAATTCATGAGCCCGTGTTTCTTTTTATTTATTTTTATGGTTAGCTTCTATTTTTAACAAGGAATGCTGGTTTTCCATTTTACACTCGAGATGTAAAGGTTCTGTTTAAAATAAATTTGAGTCAAACAGGGTGAGCTGGTTTAACAAAAAAAATAACCAAATAAATGAGAGGGCCCATGAAGGTAACTACCTAAAACCCAGTAATGTGTGAAAAACCTACCCCAGCAGTTTCTCCTGCCTGAACAGCTCCCTTCTGCATCAGTGAATAAACACTCCACGGGAGCCACAAGATGCTGTGCCTTGGGGAAATAATCCACCTTGAAAAGTTAAATGTGTCCCACTGTGGGCTGGTAGATCTCCATGGCTGATTCTATGACTGACCAATGAGGCCCCTGGATACCCAAGTCTTCATCTTATTCTGGCTTTCAGCAACAGCATCTAGTATGAGCCAAAACACAGGGTAGATACCATGGGTAGTCTTTGTTGTAAATGGTGGGAGCAGCGGGCTGTGTCCCGCCCGGCTCCCGGCCACATGGCTGCACGTCCACATGGCTATACCCGGAATACACAAATCACACACAAACTGGATTCATTTAAATCCTGCCTGGCCCATGATCTCTAGCCTTTTCTTGGCTAGCTCTTACATCTAAACTAACCCATTATATAAGTCTGTATGTCACCACGAGGTGGGTGACTTACCGGATGGTCCTAAGGTACCTC
>JAQHUG010000052.1:7634653-7676385 GCA_028555095.1 Dicrostonyx torquatus
TTGAGAACCTAGTCTATATGGATGCACACCTTCCTAGGTCGGGATGGAGAGGGGGGAGGGCCTTGGGCTTCCCACAGGGCAGGATACCCTGCCTGCTCTTTAGGAAGCAGGGGGGGAGGTGGGGTAGTGGGGAAGTGGGAGGGCCGGGGACAAGGGGAGTAATTGTAAATCTCTCTTTTAACAATAAAAAAATAATTAAAAAAAAAGAAGACACTGTGTGGGGTGGAGCATGATGAGTGCATGTGGGGGTGGGGGGACGGACTCAGGTCCCAGAGAGTGAAGCAACAATAGCCAGGAGGATGGCAGGAATCCTAGTCTTGCAGTCACGAGGAACTCAGATTATGAAGGACCTTGAACTCCTCTAGCCAATCACCACCTCGTGGCAGTTGTAGGTTGCTACTAGGGCTGTGAAGGAGCATCTGAGAGTGCGGTGACAAAACCCATTTTTTTTTTGTCATCTCATGGCCAGAAAGAACAAAAGATGAAATGGGGAAGAGGCTGGGGTCCTGATGTCCCCTTCAAGGCCACACCCAAATGACTTAATGTCCTCCCTCCAGTCCCCACCTAGAAAAGTTACCACCACCTCCCAACAGCATAATTCTGAGACACATACTTCAACACACGGCCCTTGGGGAGACATCCAAGATGCAAGCTACAGTAAAGCAGCAGTTATCCACTCTGAGCCAAGATGCCTCTGACCAGCAGGATGTAAAGCCAGCTACGGGTTCGGTCCTGTCCTTGGAATTCCCCATGGGGTGAGGGGGTTTGGGCAATGTGCCCGACTACCCTAGGCTCCTTTTCCCCTGTTCACACCTACTGTGGCGACCATGTTCCTTGTATCACAGGGAGATTTTCTCTAATATTAGGAGACTCAGATAGCCTAGGGGAAGAGGAAGAAGAAGGACAGGAAAGAAAAAGGAAGAGGAAGAAGAAGGAAGAATAGGAAGAGAAAGAGAAGAAAGGGGAGTGGGGGAGACAAAGTGTACCTGTCATTGACTGTTGTGGAATAAACCAACTCAGACCTTACAGTGGTTTGACGCAGTACAGATGGTCCTTGGCTTTTGATAGGATGACTTGAAATGGCTTTGACTTGCCAATGGTGTGCATGTGAATGGGAGATGCCATCACTAGGAAAAGTTCTTCCAATTTTGAATTTTGAGTTTGTCTTAGGCTTTGAATATGCAGTTCAGAACTACCTTCATGCTGGCCTCAGTGGTGACCCTCAACTCCCAGCCAATCAAGTAACTCCGAGGACGACAGGCAGATTCTGCACTGCCCTGTGCTGCTGAGCTGTGACACTCAGGAGGCTGGATGTAGTAAATGAATTTTCTTAGCAGATACTTTCCCTGTAAGTTAGGGTTGTTGGATTACTTACATAACACTGATGTAAGCAGAGGACTGTGCATACTTAACCCTGGTTCTAAAGATTAGTGATGCAGCTGTGCATTAGTTAACGTCTTTGGAGGATGCAGTCCATGTTGACAAGGACCGAGTCACCTCAAGGCTTACCTGGAAGCATCTGCTTCAGCGGTCCTCACAGGCTATGAGCATACACAGCTCCTCAAGCCTGTTTCCCGCACAGTTCCAAGCATGGCTCCTGTTTGTTCCTTGACTTTTTTCTCTTTCCGTATCTCTCTGCATCTGTACCCAGATTTTGATTCATGCCAGAGGCCAATATTCTTCATGGACTCCTGGACACCAACCCTGCCTGTGACCCCCCACCCCTGATATTGCTTGCACATTGGTATCTCCTGTGGGATGGCACAGGGTTCTGACCTGAAGCCTGAGGTTTGTTGCTGGTCTCTCCTTGTGGCATAGCCCTAACCAGCTGCCAACTCTGTGAAGGCAATGTCTGAGCTATCACCACCGTCCATCCACCTATCCTGCCCTTGGCTCTTTTCCTTATCTACACCTTTGCCTTTTCTTGCAACCTGTCCCCACCCACTCTGACCACTTCACTCCTCCTCCTGTCCCAGACAGCAGAGGGATTTTTTCTGATTTCAGAGCTGACCCTGACCCATCCTGTTTCTAGGACGTTCCCTGGACCTCTCTCCTTTGGAGTGGCCTCAATTGAAAAGCCTTGCCAATGAGCCTCGCCCATCACTGTACCACTTCTTCCTCCACACTTTTCCTTCTAGACCCTTCTCTCAGTCTGAAATGTTATGGCACCAGAATCAGTATTAGACCATCTTCAAACCCCAATGACAAATTCCATCTCACCCAGATGTCCTGCTGGTTTCTAAAACCCCTTCTCTCTGCCTCATTCCCAGGAATGGAACTTTCCCATTGTGCAGAATTCCTGTAGGTGTCTTCCTTGTTCTGTACACTGAGAGATGGCTGTTGAGAATCTGTC
This sequence comes from Dicrostonyx torquatus, assembly GCA_028555095.1. NCBI lineage: Eukaryota > Metazoa > Chordata > Mammalia > Rodentia > Cricetidae > Dicrostonyx > Dicrostonyx torquatus. The sequence continues at coordinate 7,637,007 of JAQHUG010000052.1, forward strand.
CTATGGAAGGTAGCAAGAGATCAAGAGTGTGTTCAGTATGATAGCTTCCCTCTTCTCCCTTTTCCTCTTCAAAAGGAGAAATTGTAATGTTAACTTGTTCCGTAGTTAGAGCTACTGCAAAAAGGGAGGAAGGTACATAATTGGTTTTCTGAACCATGTGGTTTGCAACCACTAATTTAACCAGTCATGGCCAAAAGTATTAATAAAAATTGTGTCTTATTGAACAAGTACAGTTTTTTTAATTCTGTAAAAAATGCAATATAACAGTTATTTCCACAGCCCTTACACTGTATTGAACACTATATGCAATCCTGGGGTCAGTTAACAGCACAGGATGATCTGTGTAGGTTATATGCAAATGTTATGCCATGCCATCTGAATTATTTGAGCAGCCCCAGACTGTGATGCCTTGTGGGGGCAGTTCTGGAGCCATTCTCTTGCTGATATCTAGGAATAACTATATTAGATAAAACTATCAATATTCAACTCACTATCTTGACTACAGACAACATTTTTACCTGTAGTGGATTAGAGAGTAAATATCATAGGACTTGGAGGCCATGTTCTCTCAATGTTGCCTGTAAAATCAACCATAGCCTTGTCAATAAATGGGTGTGACTGCATGTCAAGAAGCTTAATTACACAATTATCTTCACTATTTCCTGTGGCAGAATAGACGAGGAGTGGTGGGAATTCATGGGTCCCCCATCTCTGAGCTCCTTCAGCTGTGATTTACAGCTAAGGAGGAAAGGCATGACCCCAGTTGCCCGTGTTGAGTGTCTGTAGAGTACTCTGATTGACAGGGGCGTGTCTGGGTTTTAGAGATGGATGGATATGCTGTGTGATGTAGGGTAAACTGTTCGGAGCATGTGAAATACTCAACCACCAGTACATTCTCCATTCCTGATCAGAGCTCAGGTTTTAAGAAATCATTCTTGATCATTCCTGTGCCATGACAAATAGTGTGTTGGCTTTCAGGGAGATGCTAAAGCCCTGCACTTAAGGACCTTGGAATCTTCTAGACTCATTGCCTCAACACAACATTGTCTTGTGAGCTGTCAAAGTCCCTTGTGTAGTTTCATCTTCTAGGGGGGACTAGAACTCAGGAGGCTTCTCTACCATTCAGATGATGAAGAATGTACCTCATAGGCTTGCCCTGGATGGCAAATAACTGGGTAATGTGGATTACTCTGCTCACTGTGAAACACGATCACTGTGATGGTTAGTTTAATGGATAACAGCACAACCTAGAATCGCTTGGGACAAGAATTTCAATAAGGGACTTTCTGGATTATGTTAGCTTGTGAGCATGTATGTGAGAGGTTTTCTTTCCTTTCTTTCCTCCTTCTCTCCCCCCCCCCTTTTTTAAAGACAAGGCTTCTCTGTAGCCCTAGATGTCCTGGAATTTACTTTGTTGACCAGGCTGGCTTGAACTCATGTAGATCCTCCTGCCTCTGCCTCTTAAGTGCTGGGACTAAAGGTGTGCTCCACCACACCCAGGCAGGAGGTTTTCTTAATTAAATTAGATGATATGAGAAGGCCAAGTCCACTGTGGGCAACTCTGTTCCCTTGGTAAGGGGACCAGAACTGTGTAAGGGCAGAGAAATAAAGCAGAATCAAACAAGCAAGCAAGCAAGTAAGCAAGAGAGCATGCGTGCATTTGTTTCTCTCTGCTCTTGATTGTGGATGTGACTAGTTATCTGAAGTCCTTACCTTGACTTCTCTGCGGCTACTATATATGGACTACTATATATACTATTATCTATAGATCTGCTAAATAAACCCGTTCTCTCGTATGTTGTTTTTCATCAGGCCATTTAATCACAACAACAAAAATTAAACCAGGGCAAGTCACCAGCCATCTTGATGCTCTGAGCAATTCTTGGTGACAGGCTTAAACATCACACATCCCAGGAAACACATAGTCACTTAAGTGTCCCTCAGGACATCACATCTGGCTTCTTCCTGTCCCCTGATGTCACAGGGCAGGAGCCATGTCCACTGTTCTACCTCTGGCTTTAAGGCTTCCCTGGCCATCTTGTGAAGGATAGCCCCTCAGCCTGCTGAGTCGTAACCCCAGAGCCCAGCCCGACTCGAATACCCTGATGCCATATGCTGATCTCAGCCTTGGCTTCTTCACTGGCCCCTAAGAGAAGCCACTCCCTGGAGGGCAGACTGGCTCTGCAGTGCTGTGCACCAGACTGGGTTCCTGCTGTTAACACTTAGTCTCATGGGCATTCTGCTCTCCCTGCTTCACTGCTGGGTCACATGTCACATGATGTGATGGCCCTTGCTGGTCAAATTCCATCTATATATCTTTGGACGCCAGGTGCTGCCTTTCAGAGATACCCTCTACTGATGGCTTTAGAGTAAATTAAAAGTTGAAAGAAATAACCTTTCCTGGGCATCTCTGTGGGCATTGGGGATGATTCACCCTATTCGTTGAAAACACAGAGTCAGGACAGCCTTGGGAGACTCCTAGAAGCACAGTGAGGAAGCTTTACAGGGTATCCCGAGGGTTCCATAATAGTTAGTGCTGGTTTTTAGAGGCAGTTCATTGGCTGGGCAGAAATCCTGAGCTGTAAGTTTGTCCTGATTGGTTAGCTAACTAGGGTATTTTCAGCTGAGTGGTGCAGAAGTCTGAGAGATACTGGCTTCATTGGCTCATCCGAATCTATGGGCTCTTCCTGTGGTTTGGCCTTCTGCAGTTACGAATGAAATCCTCTCCCAATCCAGACCATACTTGAGACAGCTGCAGATTTTATGGTTCTGTGCTGTTTTCTTTCACTGCAACGCCTGCATGAGCTTGTTCCTAACATTTAGCTACATTTGTGGAAGTCAATGGTTTAAACATCTGGGCATGAGGAACAGTGGGTGAAACTGAGGGATGGGTTGACCTGAGGAGAAAAAGAGATACCAGGCTTCAGGGTGGGGTCTTCTGTGGACCCAGGAGCTAGGTGGAGGAACACTCAGCAAAGAGGGGCTGCCTCAGAAAGTACTTATAAGACATACAGCAGGGAGTGTGATCCCAGAATGGAGGGGATGGGATGCCAGGCTCCTCCTTGAGAAGAACTGTTAGTACAATTATACAGCAACAAAATTCCTGAAAGAATCAGTCCATAAGGAGAAAGGGTTTTTTAGCTCTTGGTTCTGGAAAGCTCTGTCCAAGGTCAGGCAGGTCAATGGCTTTGGGTGTCTGAGGAGAGACCTGATAGCAATGCTAAGGAATGCGTGGGAGAGCAAACTCTCTGTATCACTAGCCAGGAGAGGAGAGCAAGAGGTGGACAGATCCCAGTCCTGTTGGGGGCGTCACTTCTGCTACACCTCACTTCCTAAAGGTCCATAGCACCTCTCAAAGAGGTTACTCTGGAAAATACACTTCTAGCAATGCCCTTTGGGGGCACCACTCATCTTCAGGACCGAGGTAAGCAAGGACAAACCTTGCCTTGGTAGACTTTTAGACAGTGACAGCCACCAGGACCCATAGGACATTATGGAAGAAGGCTGGTTTATCTGCTGCAGCTGAAATAGAGACCTGACTACTGAACAGTGGATAAGCCACAGAAAGACCCTAGCTGCAGGCAGGGTGGTGGATGAAACAGCATATGAAGCAAGACAGATTCTGATCTTGCCTCTCTCTCCTGGAGCTGTTTAACTGGAACTGGGGTTCAGGAGACAATGGCTCTCTGATCTTATTGGAGAAGGGCCTGGCATTCTATGTACCTGGGATGGATCATTATAGACCGGTGTATGGAGGGAAGTAAGGAGACAGCGTAGCTGTTACTAGAGGCCCAACCAGGCCTGGTTGTGTGATCTTGGAGAAGCGTCAATTCTAGGCAGAGGGTAGAGTCTTCATGTAGGCCAGGCTTTGCAGGCCACGCTGAGGTTTGAACATGGTTCTTTGTCTCACTCTCAGAGACACTGGGTCATTCCTCCTCGGTGTGAGAGGGCAGTCGATGATGTCATTCAAACCGTCTGCCTACAGCTTGTTGTGATTTCTCTTTGAGCCGGGAAGCCAGTTGTGCTGCCATGGTGCCACCATGTCCCAGACCCTCAACATATTAAGAGCTGATCTGCGCCTCGCTGGAGCCTGCAGAGGCACCTGGCACATCGGCAGGAGGCTTTTATGTGCCTAGTTAGGTTTTATGGTGGAGCCAGGCAGATCTGTGTCTGACGAGGCATGTGACTGACTGTGGCATCTGTATTCCTGACTGAGACTGCATCAGAGCAAGAGGCCTGTCACAGGACAGGCCATCCGGGCTAAGCACCAACACTCCTGAGATACTTTGTTCGTGAAGAGTCAGGGCTGAGCCAAACCAGAAGGTAAGGAAAGTGGAGTGTGTGTGTGTGTGTGTGTGTGTGTGTGTGTGTGTGTGTGTGTGTGTGTTATGGTCTTGGGACTTCCTCCACCCCTGCCAGCATCAACTGTAGCTCTGAGGGATCACGAATGGGCTACAGGGTTCTGCTTCACTACAGTGCCAGTCAAGGGCACAACAGTTCGTCTGTTAGGAAGATAAAGTAGCAAGGTGTTTTCCAGCAGCAGGGGCTCTGGCGAAGGCAGGAGGCAGAAACTGAGAGCATGTGGCAAGACAGAGTCACCTGTTTTGTCAAAAGCGAGGAAAGGAGCAGGGGGGCTACAGAGAGTGTGCGAGCTGTTCCCGTGGAGGCTGCAGCCAGGGCAGGAGCAGGTGTCAGAGAGGCAGCAAGCTCATGTCCCTTTGGGGCTTTCCTAAGCTTGGTGAGGAGTATGCGCCTCACTCGGATGGATGGGGGAGTCAGGAGGCCATGTCAGTTACTGAGATCCATAGGCCCTTGAACAAGAAGGTGGGAGAAGCTGGACAGTACATAAGGCTAAAGGGATCACCTCTCCTTAGACTGCATGGGAATGTGTTGGGCCATTCCCATTCATACCCACTGACCTGCCGTTTTCAGGAATGCCCTGGTCTTGATTATCAGTCACATAGTCAGCATAGTCACAGATGCCCAGAGAGCTAGCAATGCTAAGCTCCACACCTTAGAGGTGTAGGTCATCCCATGCATATAGAAATAGGCAGAGTCCTGCAAGAGGCAGGCAGCAGAGAAGAGAATGCCAAGATCATTCTGGGAATTGTAAACATTCTGCAGGGATGCTGGTGGCTATGGCAAAAGGGTCAAGAAGAAAGGTGGTGGTGATGGGGGCAAGCCTGGAGTTTAACCCGGTGGTCATGTTAAGAAGGTTATATATCCTGGTCAAGTTTAAGTTCAGAGGAATCTTTGAGGAACAGCTCCAATGTAGGGGGAGCTGTGATAGTGTTCCAGGTAGGAAGTATCTAGACCCTGAACTGTAATGACACCATGGGATGGAGAGAAAGGAACTAGATGTGGGGAGCACGGAACTGACTCAGTCAGGATGTATAGGACAAGAGACACTGGGGATGACTTCGGTAAAATCTGGAGGTCTCTGGGTAGAAGCCATGGGTAGCTGTAGAACCCAAGGACAGGACACCAAAACCTACTTCATGAAGAAGAAAAGTATGCCAGTAAAAGCTCATGTTCCCTTTTTTGAGTTTTGGTACCCTTTCTCCAGTGTTCCTGTGAGCTGAGGCTATACAATAGGCTCTTGCTAGTGGAGATGCAGATGGAAGTCATGTAGACTTCCCTGTCCTGTCCAAGGCCATTATCAGATGCTGAAGTCTCCGCATTGTCCATTGCCTAATAGGTTCAAGTCTAAGTAGAAGCACACAGTAGAGTCCTTATGGGTGAAGCCTGCCCAACCGCCATAAACATGGAATAAGAGGAGCCTCTGAGGCTAGGGGTTCCCTGGCTCTGCCAGTAGGGGTCCTGTGTCCAGGTTACTCATACAGAGTGGTAGCATAGGAGGCGACAGTCACAAGGGCAGGTTGATCCAAAGAGGAAGAAGCTGGCTGATGTCTTTGTGCCCTGCTGAGTCTCCACAGTGAGCATCATCCTGCTGCCTAGGAAGTCTGAGTGAAGAAACGAAGGTTCTGCTCTTTTGTGTTTATTGGGCTGCTTTGTAAAAGTCCTTTCTTAGGTTTCGCCTTAAATTTTTCTCCTAGCAAGTCCCACTTAAAAGGAGATGTGTAAGTGCCTGTCTTCTTGCTGTATCCATTGTACACATAAATTCTACCCAATGGCCACTGTCTTCAGAGCAGCATCTAGGAGGTCCTGGACCCTCCCATCACTGTCTTCACTGCCTTTGCTTGTGAGTTTTGTCTGTTTTCTGTTGGTCTCTGCAAGCTCAGTTTGGCACACTAATTCTTGGCCTCTCTCCTACCGGTCAGAGGCTGTTGATCTTTGGAACCAGGTTGGTTTCTAAACCGCCTGCTGAGAGGCTCAGTGTTCTGTAGAGCTTTCTTCCTCTTCTGTATATTTTCTTGTTTGCTTTGTTTTAAACTAAAAGTGTTTTGAATCTTCTTTTGATGCCTGTGTTCTGAGACTTCAGCATTGATACGTACTGAATGTGTCCTTTTTGCTTCCCCTTTTGCTGGACCCTGGATAGATCTTTTACTTAGAAGCATCCTTCAGATTCAAGATCAAGTTTGATTTTTTCCCTATCATTCCCATTCTCCCAACATTTTTTCCATTCCATTTTTCTGGAAGCATTCTTCATTTTCTCTTAAGTCTTTTGAATTGCCCCCTCTAGTTTCCCCCTCTTCGCTCATATTTTTCACCTCTTATTTCTTGTTGTCATTGTCTTTTGCTGTCCTTCCTTCCTTCCTTTCTTCCCTTCCTCCATCCCTCCCTCTCTTCGTTCCTTCTTCCGTACTTCTTTCTTGTTTTATGTGCTGATAAGTATGAAGCCTACAACCTCATGCACACAAGCCAAGCATTGGAAGAATTACTAAGCTTTAATTAATGCCTAGACAGTTTATTCAATTCTTATTTACTATGTTTGCTTTTGATAATTCTTCTTGATTATCTTGCATTGTTATATCTTACTGTATTTGAGGAGAAATACATTTTTTCTCTAATGTGCCTAAGAAACTTAATGGTATATTTGTTTTTCTTCTTGCATCACCTCTGCTTCCTTTGGCACCTGCCTTTCATGCAGCAAGCTTTCCTGAAATGCTAAGCCATTCATTCACATTGAAGATCTGGCTAGTAGGAACCTCAGAATGAAACAACGCACAATAAAACAAATGTAAAATAAGAACCGACAGGAAAGTTCAGTAATATAATTGAATCAATACTCCTTAGGAAAGTGTAGAAAATAAGATAGCATTCTAAGAAAAGGACTTAGGAATGATAAAGAATAATTGTATTAGTCAATGTTAGCCAGAACTAGGGGAGAAAGAATAGAGAGATTAAATGATAGATAGTTATACAAACAGACAGAAGATAGATAAGAGATAGATGCCAGATAGGTAATAGAACGATAGTTAGTTTGATACACAGGTAGATTTAAGTATATAATAGGAACAGGATCAGCTAGTTATGTTGACTTTCCATGCAAGACAGAGACCAGGGAAGGCACTGATATAATTCAGATGTAAGATTCAGGAGTCCCATAGTCACAGTACAGAAACTAATAATTTAGAATTCTAATATTATGAACATGAGCAGATTGATATTCCCAGAGCAGAGCAGAGAGAACGAATTTGCCATTTGGGAACCTCAGTAGATTAGATACTCCCATCTACATGGGAGGGCCATCTGCCTCACCAGGCTCACCAATTCAAATGCTAACGTCTTCTAGAAACATCATCACTGGCACACCTAGACATAATGTTTGAACAACTATCTGGGTGTCAGTTATGAAGGCAAATCTAGCCACGGTCAATCATTAGCACCACATAAAAACAGTTGTGATTGAGTTTCTTTGCAGTCCTAGAGCTCAGAGTGCAGATGTGGAGGATCAGGAGTTCAAGACCATCCTTGGCTACATGAAACCCTGTCCTAAAAATCAGTCTTAGAATAGGAAGTCACTCATACCCATATAGAGAAAGCTAACCTAACCTAGAATTAATCACGCTCGTGTTCTAAACGTAAATCTACACAGTCAGAGCAATTAAAATGAAAATTCTGGGAGATTTTGACGAATCTAACAAATGGCTATTAAATTCCATGGAAATAACTAGTCCATATCTATCCATCTATCTATCTATCTATCTATCTATCTATCTATCTATCTATCTATCTATCTATCTATCAATCATCTATCCTACAGTTAGATAAGAGATATGAATTAAAGAGATCTAGTGTATATGATGACCATAGTTAATAATAACACAGGGAAGAGATTAGTATGTTAATTAACTCAATTTAGATATTCCAAAATGTATACATATTTTCTTTTAATATTATTTCATTTATTCTTTGAAATTCCATACATTTATATAATGTATTTTGATCATACCTATCCTTCACCACTCAGCTTGTCTCCTCTTAACTTCATGTCTCCCTTTTTTATGTTGTGAATAATTCTTAGGGTTCAATTAGTGCTGCCTATATGAACATAGGTATGGTGCCTTCCACTAGGGCAAAGGCAACCTACAAGGACTGTATCTCCAAACAAGAGTGACTCTCTCTTCTTTGGTAGTCATCAACTACCAATGTCTCCTCAGTCAGGGGTGAGTCCTCAGGAGCCCCTACCCCATTGATGCTGGAACTTTGATTGCCTTGAATCTGTGTGGGCCTTGTGTAGGCAACACAGCTGTTCTGAATGGATGTGTGCAGCAGACTTGCGATGCTCAGAGGTCAGCATTTTACAGCTTTCCTCTCCACCTGCTGGCTCTTCTATTCTCTCTGCTGCATCTTCTCCAGTGTTCTCCAGCCTTGGGGTAGGGAGGTGGATGCAGATGATTCAGTCATGGCTGAGCCCTCACAGTTAGTCATACTCAACACCTTAGCCAGTTATGAGTCTCTGCATTAATCATTGGCCACTGCAAAAAACCTACTTTGACAAAAGTTAGAGATCAACATTAATAAATCTAGAAATCTATTGGCATAAGGACAAAAATTTGGAAAGAACTTTGACAACATGACCATTTAGCAAAACAATACAAACAGTAGGTTTTCCTCTCTAGGGTTTATGGTCATCATAGAAAACAAAAGATGAAGACCCTGGTGACTGCAATGTGATTACAGAGAGAAATGAAAGATCTAAACAACTAGGGAGCCAACCATCCACAGGTTAAACAACTCATCATTATATCATTGGTTTGCCCCTTCATTGTTATAAACTAATGCAGTGCCAATCAAAATCTAATGGAATTTTATTTTTGGAAAATGCAAATTAATTGTAACATTGATATGGAAATTCAGAGGAGCTAGAATAACTGACAACCATGACAAAAAGCAAGTTTGGAGGACTGGTTTTAAGACCTACAAAGCTCCAGTAACCAAAACAGTTTATCTTCAGTAACCAAAATAGCTTGACATTCACGTCAAGACAGACACATTTATGCAACAGAGCAAGAGTCCACAAATACACAAACACAGAGACAACTGGCTCTGAAAATACACATGATCCAGTAGAGAAAACATCGTCTTGAGAAATTATTCACAAGCACACACATTAAAGAACATTACTTCCTACGTTCATCTATTCAGATGTAAACATAGAATTCAACTCACAGGAAAAATAGAAATCTCTAAAGCTTCTAGAAAGACTTTCTAAGAGAAAAATGTGAGATGAAAGATGGGAGGCTGGGGGAAATGTTTGATTGACTCTTCAACGTTCTTACATGTTCTCCACAGGAGCTACGAGGTGCAGTTTGGGCATCAGGAACAGCCAAGTGGATAAATAGGGCCAGAAGACAGATGCCTTACTGGTGAAGAAATAGGGCTGGAAACACTGTATGGGACAAGGCTCAATATAACGAGTCACTAAGAGATGAAAATTGGGAAGAACAACCCTGCAACTAGGACCAGGGTTATGAGTTGGCTCACCCGCAACATCCACTCCATCTATGATCTACTAGAACATGTGTGAAGGGGTTGATTCTGCAGACCCAAAGCTGTAGGACCTCCATGACACAAGGCAATAACAGGATATCCAAGAGGAGTCCCAGTGAGGGCCCAGCATTAACAGTGTAGCAGAAACCAGAGACCTAGAACCAGACCGATGACTCTTTGCAATGAACACTTGTAGGTAAAGATATATGGACAAAAGGGTTTACTGTGGGGCTCACTGTGTCACACTACAGTTTCCATAATGAGATTTTCCATTTATTCCATCTCTTTTCTTTTTAAATTTATTTTATTTTGAGGGGTCGATTTAAGGACAGATGGCATATGAAGGGATGGAGAGATGAATGGGATTGAGATGCATGATGTGAAAGACCCAAAGAATACATAAAAAGAAAGTTTTTAAAATTGAAATGAAAATTGAAACCAAAATGAGATAAAGCTCTAAATCTATTAGAATGACTAATATAAAAAACAAAGAAAAGGTTAACTGACAATATCCCGTGCTGGTGAATATGTGAAACCATAAGCTTTCCTGTTAGTTATTGGTGCAAGTGCACGAAGTGCATCCACTTGGCAAACAGCCTGGGCATTTTTCACAAGAGTGAACATAGCCTTGCAGGTGACGCGAAACTCAATCTTACACTTAGAAACCTAACCAGGTGAACTGAAAACTCCCTTCACACTACAGTCTGCGAATGTTCATAGCAACTGCATACACAGCCCGGAGAATGCATCCTTCGGTAGTTCAATGGATTAAACCAACTGTGGCATAACCCTATACCAGAATACAGTTCAAAACAAATGATTAGCTTATATCACAATGTGGATGGACTTTAAATATACTTTAAATACAGTAAGATTTTAAAAAGAGTCATTTTGAGAGGTGGGGAAGAGTGGAATGGCCAGAAGGAAAGACTTAAGTCCACAGAATGGGCCGAATGGTGATGGCACTCCAGTGAGAGACTCAGTGTAAGTCTGTAAGCATATGGTTTCCCACTTGGAAATTTTAGTTATTTGGCCAACTGAGCCAAAAAAAGAATGAAAAGCTTCAAAAACAAATACTTTATAAGTCTTAAATCATGCAAAGCATGGTGAGATCTTGCATTCTCCTGATTTATTAGACATAATTCACTCATTTGGCCTTATACACTACCTGCCCGCTAGCCTCCTAGATGTTGGATCTTCTCAGTTAGAAGATCAGGTGTCTCAGTTGAAAGTAGCATTTATTTCACTTAATATGGCCTCAGAGTTCAGGAATTGAAATGTTAGCAATTTGGAGATGCTAAAGAAAGATCTTTATTTAAATAAAAAGTGAGTGTTATCCAATTTATCAAACTCAAGAAAGAAAAAGAAAGTCACATGGTGAAGTTGCTAAGATTTGTTGTAAGAACAGATTTTCTACCCATGAAACAGTAAGGAAGAAAAGGTAAATCTGCCTAACTCTGTGCCACTCGTGTTGTCACACCTCAGGATGCTAAGGCCACAGCTGTAGCGCTGGATTAGTGCTTCATTAAGGTGGAAAGAGCAATTAAATGTGTAGGTGGGAGACACAAGCAGAAAAGGTGTTCTGTCTGATAATGGTGTGCGGCACCAGGAAGTGTTAGGTTCCCTTCAGGTGGCCAAGGTTGCAGACGTCCGCCAGTGACCTTGAGTCATTCCATGCACATAAGTGGGATGACTTTATCTTTGTCAAAATCCATAGAGCAGAACATCCAAGGATGCAAATGTTGACAACTAGCGTGAAATATTTATGTCAATGCTTTATAGGAAGCGAGGCGCAGGCACATATGTAATACAGTGATCTATGTATAAAGGGATGACATTAACTACATCATCATGATGGTTGGTGGGGATGGGGACAGGGTTGTTATTACAAAGGAAAGAGACTAAAACACAAAAGGGGTTTACACGGACCTATGGTGAGTATGCTCAGAGTCTCACAGTTGGATAAGTTCAAGCCTGTCTATCAAGGCAAGGGAAAGCCAGATATAAAATGTAAACCCAGACTGAACCATGCAAATAAGATTGGAAAGTGAGTATCAGGCCTGTAGGGGTGAGTAAGTCTGGGTCTAGTCCCACCATGGGACTTCCCAGTTCCTTCCTAGTCATGTGACCACAAGAGACCTTATCATCCTGTCATCCCAAGAGATCACAAATGCCAGTTCAAGCTCTCATAGGCAGCCCTACACTCCAATTCCCATCTCCAGGGAAGGGATTGTGGCTGCCAGACTGCAGGGAGTGGGTGGAAAAGGGGCTGAGGCCATGGAGGCTCAGGGCTAGAGGTTCCCACCCAAACTCTCAACACAACTGTGTCCCCACATTCGACTTTCTCTTGCATCTCTCCAAGGGGAGTATTATGGGTATTCCGTGAATAACAAGACAGAAGAATATAATCTTCCTAGTCTCATCTCAGTCCATCTACCCATAGGTTCTGTCACAGTGCACTAGAATTATTAACATTTTCTGCCTATAGCACCCTGGGGAACAGTTGGGCTGCAGGGACCATTGGACAGTTGAAGCTCAACCAGTGGCTTCATCCTGCTTGCTTTTAGGCTCTTGATCTCCAGTAGGAAATCCCAGTCTGAGTACCCCACATGCTGAGAGCCTGCGTGCTGAGGGAGACCATGAGGTGCTTCACACACTTCTTTTTCTCTCCTCCTTACTCTCCTCTTTTGCTAAGGGCTGTGGAAACTTTGGAGATGTATTCTAGGCTAAGGGTGCCTGATGGGCTTGAACAATTCTACCAGCAGCTGTTGCTCCCTAGGAGACCGATCCCCACCCCTGAAAAAATCCTGTGATGCCATGCCTTGTGAGTGCCCTATATTTCCCAGGATAGACCACGGGGACAGGCTGACTGAAGAGAATGACTTCCTGTTTCTGCACAGTGCATGCTGGAGATCCGGGCTCAAAGAATTACATCTGACACACTTTTTCCAATTCCCTAAAGGCTCTTGGAACTGAACAACACTGAGCCCCTCCCTCCATGCCCATCATGATGGGCTTTCCTTTTCCAGAGCCTGTGCAGGGTCCAGGCAGGAGTAGCATGTGGTTTTGACTCAAGGATGCCTCCCTAGATCAGGGCCTAGATCTCTGGTGTGCCACAGACTTCCTCTGGAGACCTTTTCTTGGAGCAGACCCACCTTGTTCCTTTTGGTTTCTCAGATTTATTTTCTACTCTTGTTCTTTCATGAGTACAAGCAATGGGAAGAAGGCTGATCTAGGAGTTCTTGTGTCTAATGTTTAAAGAGTCTCAGGTTACTCAGCAAGGGGGAAAAGAGGAACCTTATGAGAGGGTGTCTTAAGGTTTCCTTTGCTGTGAAGAGACACCACAACTCTTTTTTTTTGTTGTTTGGTTGTTTTTGTTGGTTTTTTGAGACAGGGTTTCTCTGTGTAACAGTCCTAGCTGTCTTGGAACTGGTCCTTGTAGACCAGGCTGGCCTTGAACTTGCAGAGATCCACCTGCTTCTGCTTCCCGAGTGCTGGGATTAAAAGCAACTCTTATAAAGGAAAACATTTAATTTGGGCTGGCTTACAGTTTCTGAGGTTTAGTGCATTGTCATCATGGCAGGAAGCATGGCTGCATGCAGGCAGACACAATGTTAGAGAGGGAGATGAGAGTTTTATATCTAAGTTCTCAAGCAGCAGAAGTATGTGTCACACTGGGCATAACTTGAGCATACAAGTCTTCAAAACCCACCCGCACAGTGACACACTTCCTCCAGCAAGGCCACACTTCCTTATGGTGCAGCTCCCTATGGGGGCTGTTATCTTTCAAACCACCACAGAGGGAGATGTGTTTAGTAGAAGAGGGAGAAGAGGGAGGGGCCTGTAAACCCTCCTTCCAACGTCATTAGCATGCTTGAGTGACTGAGAAGGTCAGGACCAAAGACAGGCAGGAGGCAGACACTCTTGGACTTGTGAGGCTACCTTGGTGCTGGCAGGCAGTGGCTCCATTTGTTCTCTGAAGCCCAGGGATAGAGATCTGACTTCACATCAGAGCACAGTGGTGCTAGGTCCCGCTGGGCAATAGAGCCTAGCGCCTAACAACATTGCTTGCTCTATTTAGAGAGATCCCATTCATCCATTTTACCTTTGAATCCCTTTGAGAAGTAAAAAGGGTGTACAGTACAGATAAATCAATGCACTCTTACCATGAAGATGAAACACCTCTGCCCCACAAGGACTGTCCAGTGATCGTTCCCTGCCTGAAGGGGTAGCAGAGTGAGGACAGAGCTGCACGAACAGAGTCTATGTTTAAAGACTTCTCAGGCAACCATTTTCTTTTCAGATCAAATTTTCTTCTTAGAGGGCTCTCTCTCTCTCTCTCTCTCTCTCTCTCTCTCTCTCTCTCTCTCTCTCTCGTGTGTGTACGTGTATGTGCGTATGCATGCGTGCACACAGCTCTTCATTAGAGCCCTGCCTATCATTTTCAAGATGTTCAAGGCTCTGGATTTGATTCCTGGCACTGACATAAGGAAAAGAAACAAAAAGCTTCCCAGTGTTCTATGCGTCCTGGATGGAACCTGTCCACTTCCCTGGGACAAATCGCACTCTCCCCTGCCCTCCGAGAATGTGATGTAAAATCAGGAAAGTCTACAGAACACCTGCAAGGACCTATTGGTGCCCGTCCTTTGGGCATTATGGGCCTCCTGACTCCACCCACAGTCATGATTTAATGGCTGGTGTGTGACAAGACTGCAGTTAGCAATTCCCTTCCCATGACTAGGGCACAATATTCATGACTGTATAAGTTAAGATGTCACCCTTCTTCCAGGGCAAGATACAGACTTCAAAGGGCTAAGGAGGCAGCTCAGCAGGATATCACTTGCTTGAGTACAGAAGAACCTAAGTTTGATCTTTTCTTCTTCTTCTTCTTCTTCTTCTTCTTCTTCTTCTTCTTCTTCTTCTTCTTCTTCTTCTTCTTCTTCTTCCTCCTCCTCCTCCTCCTCCTCCTCCTCCTCCTCTTCCTCCATCATCATCATCATCATCATCATAATCATCATCATCATCATCATCATTATCATCAATGGCTTCTAACTACATTATATTTAGAAAAGTGGTTTTACAGACCCTAGCGAACTCCAGTGGGTAAATCTCTACCACCATGTCATGATGTGCAGTGCCTGAAGCAGCTTCCTAGGCATAATTAGGCCTACAAACCTAAAACTGCTCTGGAGTTTCTCCATATGTGTGTGAGTGGGGAGGACATGATCAGAGACACAGCTATAACTTACGATGAAACAACACTGTGCCCATATTGATCCCTCAGAGACCTTTACTGATTAAGGCTGTGCACATTCTAGAATGAGCGCTACAGAAACCCAGATCTTTGAATTCAAATAAAACTGCTGCCCTCCAACTATAAACTTTGTGAACAGCGAGATGGGGACTTTATGTGGCTTGCCTTCTTCCTGCTGGCTGTGTTTGCAGAGTCTCTGCAAAGCTACCAGCCCCACAGCTGGTGCTGATTAAGGGAGTGTTGACAGCAGGGTTTTCTTTTCCTACTAACTGGGGGGTGGAAGTGAGCAACCACTAGGTTTCTGGGGGAGCAAACTCCTGCGAGGCGCTCTGTACACCGGGCTCTACCTAATTGCCATCCTAGCTCTGTGAAATCTGTTCACAGCCTCTGCTTCACGAAAGGGAAAATGGAAGGTCACAGGGGTTACGTCGCTTGACCTTGTTGACAAAGCTGGTAAAGACACAGTTTGACTTGGAACGTAGAGCTGCTTGACTCTGAGGTCCGTACTTTGTCTTTGCTTCAGATTCTGGACCAGTGCTGTCCAATAGAAACAAAACGCAAGCCATGGGTAAGAGTAAAACATGCCATTTTATATTTTCTCCCAGCCACATTAGAAAAGGGAAAACCAGGTGACATTAACTTCAATTTTGTGTTATTTAAACCAAAATAGTATTTCACCATGTAATCAATATAAAATTTTACATTATTTTTAGTGATCCTTAGACTCCATTGTATAATTTACAAAATATAACACATCTCAGTTTGGACTCTCTGCGTTTCAAATCACTAACCATATGTCACTTGTGGCTGCCACATCAGACAGCTCAGCTATAGAATTTCAATCTAGCTATTTTTGGTCTCTCTACTAGATATTCTTGAAAAAAAATTTTTTTTTTTCTTAAAGCTCTTTAATAAAGTTGAAGGCTTATGAAGTACTCAATACATGCTCAGCACATAATTGGAATGGTTTTTTAAAAACCTATATTGGTCAGCTCGGGCCGCTGTAATGGAATACCATAGGTAGGATGGTTTAAGCAACAGAACGTTATTTCTTTACAGTTATAGAGAGTGGGAGCTGAGTTCTGAGGACCAGCACAGTGGGAGTCTGTTGAGAGTTCTCCTGGCTTGCAGCCAGCTACCTTCTCCATATGTCCCTCCCATATGGAGCAGCAAAGAGAGGATCTGCCTGTGACTTTTCTACCTCAGCCTTCCAAGGGCTGGGATTACAGGAGTTTCACAACAGTATCTCTCCTGACCTCATCTAACCCTAATTATCTCTCCAGAGTCCCGTCAAACACCGTCACGTTAAAGGCTGACTTCAATAGATGACTGGGGTGGGGTGATCACAGACTATCTCTAACTGAGCAGCATGCAGGCACAGAGCATCTCATGGTGCTCAGTGATTCCGTCTGGTCCTTGGTTACTGAGAAGATGGTACCCTGCAGAAATGCTCCACAGAGTAAAGGCTTGCCATATAGACTCTGCTCTCCACAACCATGCAATAAGCTTCCTCCATCCCTGTCCAGAGGCTGGAGTGAGGCATCCTTTCTCTAGTTTTGGAGACTCAGAAGTAGAGTCTGAGGTTTATGACCTGTTCTACATAGGCATCCAGAGCAGGAGCTGAGGCTTCCCAAGGCCCTGGTCCAAGGTCCTTAGATTCTGCTTTGAGAATAGGTACTGATGGCCTGTTGCTATGTCCCAGGGGGATTGAGAGTCACATGGGCCTTGTCTGCTTGTGCTTGCCTTGTGGCCTTTTTGAACAGCAAGTAGCTGCTTTCGCATGTTCCAGGTCCTCAATTGTGCCAAGTGCCGGGTGGCTTGGCCTGTGGGCTTCTGAGTTGGTATACACCGAAGATACAAGACTGCTTTGCATATGACCAGAGACCTCTAGAGAGTCATCGCTGTGTGCTGGGGTAGGGGTAGGCATTTGAGTAGGCTTTGTGTCTGTGGGATTTTTTTAGTCTAATTTTGTCCTGAAGTCTACTAAGAGCGGTCCCCTGTCAAAGTAGTCACTCTCTAGGACAGTTCTGAGCAGCAGAAAGTTGGATTCTTACGTATATCACATGAAATCCAATATGGGTATCAAATACGCATAACATTTACTACTCCCAGGTACTAGAGAGGATACAGGCACTGGGGGAGGCCTGCTGGAAGTGTGCGAGTAGCAGAGAGGTCACCTGGAGTGGCCAGGAAAGAGGGAGACACAGAGACAGCGACAGAGACTCACATCACAGGTGAGCCTCCTGGGACTCTGTTTTCATTAAGTTCCATGTCATTCTTCCTTAGCCTTTTCCCCAAGGCTGCTAATTAGTTACTCACAGGCCTGGCGGCAATCACTGTTTTATTCTTGTCAGTGCTATGATTGTGTAGACGCCATACCTGAGGGACTAAGTAAAAAGGAAAAACCAGCACAGAGACACGCTCAATATAGGAAGGTGTGTGTGGAGGAGGATGCTGTGTCTGTACCCCAAGGAAGCCAAAGATGAGGTGTGGAGCAACACCCTCCTCACAGCCCTCAGAGCAACCGAGCGTGCCAGTGCCTTACTCTTGAACCTCAGCCTCTGGAGCAGTGAGACGGAATTATCTGCTGCTTAAGCTAGAGAGCCTGTGACTGTCAGGCTGCCCTGGGAAACAAGCGCACCTTTCCGTTTGATGTACGGAACACTCCCTCCTTGGGAAAAACACGTAGTTCACAGAAGTTACTCCCAGGTGTCCCTGGAACCCCAATCCGTGCCACCTGCTGCTTCCTTGGGGACTTCCTTTCAGCCTGCAAATGAGTGCTTGGTATGATCACTGGATCCTGCCTCTAGATGGCAGAACTGTGTGCTGCGTGGAGGCCAATGGCCCATTGGGTCCATGTGTCTCACTCAGTCCGAGGTGCACAGCTTTTATTTTCTTGACAAAATGTCTCAGAAGCAGGCTGCATCGCTGAAAGGATGTTTATTGATTCTGCTTGTCCTTTAGTTTGGCTCCGTAAGTCAAAGAAATGTCAGGAAGACCCCCAGGATGCCCATCAGGACATGGTGCAGCTTGGTGTGTTGTGATTACAGGTCACGGAAACACCTTTTCATTTGCCTGCGATATCTAGCTCCCAGCATGGGGAATTTCTTTCTGACCAATTTCACTCTTATGACGGAACGTTAAGGAACTGGGGCGGTTCTTAAACAAGGTGGTTGTTACTCTTTGCGGAGTTTCTCCTTGGTCCCCGAAGGCCTCAGTGTAGAACCAGGCTTCACGCCTCTTCCTGCCTTCCTGCCCCTCCCCCGTTGGAGCTTGTGGAACACGACTCAAGGCACCTCCTCCAGCCGACTCACAGTGACTCGTGACACCATGGACATCTCTGGACATAAGTCTTGCCAACACTAATGCCTTTTACTTTTTTCTTTTTTTAAGAAAATTTAAGGTAAAGCATGCTGGCTATGCAATATTACTGCTAAAGTCCATCTGCAGTACCTCCTTGAAAGTAAAAATTAATTTAAGAGAAATAGAATTGTATTATGCCAAGTATCTATAATGGTTTTTCATCATTAAAAAATACACCAAGGAGTTTTCTCTATCACTAAACTGATTTAAATTTAATACTTTTTATTTTCTTTTGATTTTTATGCATATTTTATTATATTCTATATTTTGATTATTTTGGAAGTAAATGTCCCCTCTTAATGATATTTAGATTATCTATAGCTTGGGGGTCTGTTACTCATAATCTAATAATCCCTACCAGCTCCTAGTAATATCTTTGTGTAACAAGTAGGTTTTGCTTTTGTTTTTGAGACACAGTCATTACCATGTAGCCCTGGCTGGCTTAGTACTCACCCTGTAAACTGTGTAGTCCGGGCTGGCCTTAAACTTGTGACACTTCTATTTCCTCCACTTTCTTTTTTTAATTTTTAATTTTTAAAAATATTTATTTATTATGTATACAGTATTTTCCTCCACTTTCTACATGCTAGGATTACCTACATGCCTTACCACACCTGATTAAGAAATAACGTTCTAAGTAGAAGAAATCCCCATTTGAAATACTAGCAAAGCCCTCAGTTTCCCATCTTGGTGGATCCTCTTTGTGTTGCCCGGTGCTTTGTGGAGAGAGCATTTGGCCATCAAAGCATCATCCCTTGAATACCGGGTACCATTTACAGGATTTTGCTAGCTGAAACATCAAAAGTGGCATTTGACTGCTTTGAGCTTTGATCAAGTTACTTCTGTCACATGTTACCAGCCTACCTGTTTCTTCTGTGATGTCCCTTAACACATTGGCCCTTTCCATTTTCTTCCCACTGGGTGTCTCAAAATTTTGTGATTAGTCAGCCTTTATATTAAAAACAATATGACTGGTTTCCTGCCTTGTCCACCTTTCCTGCCACTACACAGGGTTGGAAGGCTCTTGGTAGGCAGTGTTCTTGGTTGTAAACATTAAAGGCCAGCTCTATTTAATGTATGCAGAAAATATCATTATTAGAGTTATGGACTCCTCACTGAAGGGGTTAGGTGTTTGGGTAAAAGGCCTGTTCTGGGATTGCTGGTGCCCCAATTCTTGCTTTTGGCTTCTTTCAGACAAAAGCCACTTCTCCTTTGCCATGCACTGCACTGCTTTTATATTGGATGCTAAGGTTGCATCATCTCCTTTTTCACCATCACATTCATCACCCCCAACCAATCCCTTGTAATCCTCATTGGCATTATCTCCTCCACCGCCTTCACCACCCACTACAATATCCTCTATCAAAAGTGTCCCTATGCTCCACCCTAGCCTATGTCCTGCCACTGTCCCCATCATCAGCATCTCTTCCATCACTTTAATTCCTACCATGATCTCCCATGGTGCCATCACCTCCACCACAAACAACCCAACACAGTCCCTTCTGCTGTCTCCTCCACTGCCATCTCCCCATCACCACCTTACTGTCATTGCTCCCACAACCACCTCTTCTCCCGTCATTTCCTCTGCCATCAGCAATCTATCGCCATCTCTCTGACCACCCTGACTCCACCATCATCCCTTCTACTACCATCATATTCACCGACATTGTCCCGTCATCATCATCCTGCTACCATCAAGCCCAGTAACAAGAATTCCCCTACAATGAGCACCTCCCACCACTGACAACTCTGCTGCATCTCCACAGCTCTCCCCCAACCTCCCTCTAACGATCATAATGACAGTAAATTCTGAAGAGCGCCACAGTCAGAGTCTAATAGGCCACATAGAAGCTATCGTGGTCAGGGGTCAAGGAGATCAGTCTGGTAGTTGAGTGAATTGGGAGAGGATTGATACCCTATATTATATATTAATGTAATACTGAGTACCACACCCTTTTGCCTATCCTAGCTTCTCATCGTGGGCCACTTCATATGCCCCAAATCCTCACTTTCACTGTGATTCTGTCAAATTCCAACAGATTTAAGAATCCCAATCCTAACATCATTTTTCCAGAAAGCTTGCTCACAAGGTGCCTGTGGTATCGACAGGTGGGTGATGGTACTTTCCCATGTTCTTGACTTTCAATGCATCCCTCACATTTTTAAAGTGATATGGCATTTTCCCATTCATTCTAAAAGGATCTGTGAGTGACAGCTAATATGAACTTCTCTCTGGTCTTTCAGTCCTATGTGCTGACAGATTTCCCCAACGTCATATTGATGATTATTTGGGGACAGAGAATGGTAAATAATATTCAAAATATCTCAAATATATTTCCCTCTCAGGATGTTTCTATGAGGCTGAGCCACGAGCACTTGGCTTCTCTCCCTTTCTGGTTTTCACTTGGCACGTGCTCTCTGGTGCCATCTGTCTGGTGCACTGTGTTAGGTCCTCCACGCTGCTGCAGCAGTGCCTTTCAGTCCTTGCTCCACTCGACAGGAAGCCTTCCCTCTGGTTGAACATGCTCTTCAGAACCTGGGCTGCTCAGTACCTAGGTCGTCTGTCCATAGGCATTCTGCTCAGAGCCCTAGAGGAGGCTAGTCTTCAGGTAGAAGAGTGCAATCCGAAAGGGGAGCTCATGAATTTCTGTGGAAGGTTGATGCTGGAAAGTGGAGCTATGCGTCTGTATTCATCTGCCTCTCCTCCAGCTATGTGACTGACCTGGGATGTGCCCTGCAGGGGAGACCCCCTAGGCTTCTGCCAGTCTGTGGAGGGGAGCTGACAAACGGCTTCCTCTGTGTTTGTACTCTCCGCTGGTGAATTTCCATTCCTGTCTCTGGCCTGTGCCAGGAATAACACTTCACACTTGTCTGACACTCTTTCTCCTCTGAGCTCCAAGCGCTTTACAAGCAAACAGTTAGTATTATTGCCCTCTGAACTCTGTCTGACAGAAAGTCTGAGGGCTAGAGGATCAAAGCTGGCAGAGAGTGAAGATGGAGCCCCCAGACACCTGGTTAGCTGTGGCCCCTGCCAGAATCAGAGAGAAAACCCAGGCCCCTAAGGATGAACAGTCTAAGGGAAAGTTATCAGCACCGGGTCCTCAGAGGCCTCCCTGGAATCCTCCTATAACAGTATCAGGGCGATGCACTGGTCCTTGCCAAGGGTATCTGGAAAGAATGGAACCCTTGAGACCAGCTGCTAGGAAAGGTAGCTGGATAGTTCATAGTTCACCCGGAATGAGAAGATCCATGGGCCCCATGGCGTTATTGCTCTTCTTGAGGAAGAGAAAGCTGGTGTGAGTTGTGAGCCCCTACTTACTGTAGCCGGCTCCCACTGCTGCAGGCTTAACACTGCATGGAGGTCTCGCTGGCCCTGGGAGTCCTCATCTCTGGTGAATCCCTGAAGAAGCTGTTCTAGTCATTGTTGAGGTGTCCTTCACAATGTGGGATGAGACAGAGAACTGGACAAATGTTACTCTGTGTGTGTGTGCGTGTGTGTTCATGAAAGGCTGTTCACCCAGCCTGATCACTTCACAGTACAGTATCAGTACTTCAATGAGTGGCCCACTGTCTTGGTTCCACCCAGAAACAAGACTGGTGTTTAGAACCAGTGCTTTGACTCAGATACACTTTCTCCTCTGAAACATGGTCTGCCTTGAAGTTAAAGACCATAAACAAGGCTCCACAGACCTTGCTTGAATGGCCTGGAGTCTTTTCTGGCTGGGCAAGTCTTCTCAGGTCCTGAGTACTCCTTCCCAAGGGCTGTCTTTACCCTCCACTCCAGTGCCAAGAGGTTTCTCTGGGGTCCGGCCCCCTAGGACTTCACAGATACTTCAAAGAATTTTGGGTCTGGGCCCAGGCACAGCAGGGCAGCTCTTGTCCAGCCCTGTGGTTTGTGATCTGGCCATTCATAACTGGCTCTGAGCAGACTTATCATTCTTCCCGACCACCCAGTCAGTGCACACAGCCTGGAAGGGCCGTCTGAGGCGCCCAAACCAAGGCCTGCTCAGTCCTCGAGGGCCCTGATGCTCAGCTTCCCTGCTGTTGGCCACCCTGCTGCAGACAGTGGGGCCTGCCCAGCCAAGTGGACACTGGAGCCCAGAAACAGCAGGAACTGTGCATCCCCCACAAGCCACAAAGGGGGATTCACAAATCAAAGGGGCCGAGAGAACAAAGCTGTCACACCCGTCCATCATGGAGCTGGATCTCAAAATAACCAGGCCAGGCCGGAGTCCTGGAGCAGTGAAGTCAACACCCGCCAGAACAAGCACCGTGGGCCCCTGACTGCATGGAAAAACACCCTGGTAGCCAGCTGGCTGTTCTCACCCAGACCTGGGAGGTTTGGGTGTCTGTGGGTTGGTTTCGAGCTTCTTTGTCATGGTGGGAGCCCATAGAAGTGGGTGAAGAGGAGGGAACAACCATAGTTCTGGTCTTGTCTTGTCCCAGGGGACACAGTCCCAGCTTCCTCAGCCCTGCTTCAAGATCACGGATGATGCGGGTGAGGCCGACTTCTGTGGTGGCTCAGCACCACGTTTGAAATTTTTCTCCAATAGCCAACTCTGGCCCTGCCCTGTTATCATCCTTTCCCCAGGAGTGTGACGAGCCTCTGTGAGGAAAAAGGAGATAACTCAGAAGGTAAAGCATGAACTGCATGAGTCTAATGACCTACGTGAGTTTGGATGCCCAGAACCTATGTAAAAGACACAATAACGCATATGTCTTTAATCCTAGTACTCCCGTGGGGAGATGGGAGGCAGAGACAAGGAAACGTTGAGGTAACAGTTAGCTAGCCAGCCATATGCTGTGGCAAATAGCTAAGAGACTCTGTCTCAGACAAGGTGGGAGGTGAGGACAAACGACCAAGGTCCTCTGACCACCGTATGTGCTCCATGGTGCATGCACACCATGGCATGCTGCTTGAATGCATGCATCTGCATGAGAGAGAGAGAGAGAGAGAGAGAGAGAGAGAGCCTGAATATAACTGCTACCAAGCCAATGGCAACATGCCAGTTAGCTTTCTCTCCTCAAACCCAGGACCCATGACCCTTAGGGACATAGGGACACTTACACAGGCATAGTTGCTTTTTCCTCCTAGATTTCCTGATGCTGATGTTGCTGTCTGCCATCACCCCATCCAGAGACTTTCTTCCTTCCTCTCAGCACCCTTGAGGTTTTGTGGCTTGGAAACCAGGGGAAGTATGTCTGAAATGGCCTAAATGAGAAAACACAGAGTTGTGATCTAACTTTGTTGATAAATCATTTCTTATCCCTAGGCCTCATTGTCAAGATGGAGACCCAAAGAGACCCAGAGGAGAATTTCAGCTGGGAAGTGTCAGCATCCTATATGATGAAGCAGCGGAATGATGTATCTCTTCTGGGAAGCTGCCGTAAGGACTCCATGCAAGGGAGGGTAAGAGACAGGAGTAAGCCCTGGTGCTGTCCCCCCTTGAGTTCTTTGCCACTTCTTCTTTGCTCACTTCCCTGTCTGCCCCAGGGCTGCAGCAGTCAGGACTGGCTGGGGCCACCTGAGTGGCAGACCAGGGCTAGTTGAGGGTTCATTCACCACTGTGCTCTGCAGAAGTGACCTTTTCCCAAAGTCTGGAGTCTGCTCCCCAACACAAAGAACTGGTCAGATAGGGATTCGAGCTGTGACAGCCCTTTAGGATGTTTCTTGAGCATCCATTCTGCACCCAGCCCCTTTCAAAGTCCCACCAGCTTTGAGACCTACTTGGCTGCTCTCGGGCATTGCGTGCCTTTGCTTTTCCTCCTGGAAGGCTCTCAGGCTGAAAGCCAGCATGAGAGCTCGCCATGTGTGATTTCTGCCCATCTAGGGATGGGACAGAAGGCTCAGGCAGCTTGATGAAGGCTGCCTGATTGAGTTCTGCAGGTGCCTCAGAAGGTGGAGGCTTCTGGCTCCATGTGCAACACGGGGTGCGGGTGTTTCTGCCTGCCTGGCTCCCTGGGCTGGGGACCACAACAAACACTTCGAGTCTCCCTTTGCCTAGCAGCGAGCACACTTCCAGCAGCCACTTCTAGCAGTTCGGTGACCCAGTATTTTTATACCATGTTGTAAATGTGAACACTAACTGCAAGCAAAACAAAACAAAACAAAAAAAAAACAGCAAAAACCCCAAATCAACTCTCTTGTTGCTGGTGACACCCTGGAGGGCAAAGAACTGGACTTCACTCCTAGACTGTGAGAAGAGGGAGGGGCGGAGTCCAGGCTCAGCTCTCACTCCACACCACCGAGCTCCCTATATCAGTTGTAACTAAGGCTGCCCTGGAAGGGAACATCCATGCCAGAGTCAAAACTCCTTTCTCTCAGACTCTGGTCCATTTGCAGGCTCACAGACAGGGGCTTGGTTCTTTGTTCTTTGTCTCACGCATCCCCCCAGGGAGTCAGTGAACTTAAGGCAGAGGGAATTTGCCACTTAATGTACTGTCTACCATCTACCCTGAGGGCTCCTTTCACCTAATAGAGCAATCGTGTCCTTGAACGACTCTAGCCATTTGGTTTGTGCAGACATATTGCCTTGTTTCTGGTCACCCTGTCTCTGGGAACTTGGGTGCTGGAGATAACAGTGACTCCACAATGACTTTGAAAGTCCTTGAGATCATTTTAACATAGCTTGAAAATGTAATTTTTAAAACAGAGGAGAAGCGTACACAATGAGCCACTTAAAAATATAAAATTGAGCATCATTTAACACCCTCATAGTGTGCAGCCAGCAGCTCTGGAGCTGATAAGCTTTTTCTGTCTTCCCTTCCTGTCACTCACACTCCCGAAGTTACACCTCCTTCGCCTCTTGTTTGTCATCCACTGTGCTCTCAAATCTGTTTTCTGTCTCTACACTTTGGCTGTTCTGGACTGGTCATAGGGAAGGGAACAGATTTGATTTAATCCGTGTCTGCTTGGCGACTTTGGCTTAGAGCACAACCAGCAAGCTAGCATTTAGCATGTACTTTAGGAAACTCTTAGGTCTTTGAGCAAACGTCAGCACTTCTATCTCAGCGCTGAGGACCACTGCACTGTGTGGATGAGCCAACACTTGTCTAGTCACACATTCCTCGTGGATATCTAGGTTGAAGCGACCTCTGTTTATCCGAGTAATGCCGCTGCACACAGTCATCTACAAGATCTTACATGGATGCGGTTCCTTTAAGTATCTGCCAAGAAGTGGAATCATTGAGATTCCTTTTGAGGAACTCCGAAATTACTGTCTGCTTTCCAGTCCCACCAGCAGTGAGTGAGGCTCCTGCCTAGCCTCTCTGCCTTGAGGGCCTTGCTACTGGGCATTTCCATCCTACCCACCCTAGCAGACATCAAATGGCACCTCCTTTTGTGGTTTTGGTTTGTATTTCCCTAATGAAGAACCTGCCCTGCATCTTTTCGTGTGCTTATTGGTCATTTGCATATCTTCATCATAGAAATGTCTATTTAACTATTTTGCTCAATTTTAAATTGGGCTGTTTGGTGTTGTAGGAATTCATTACACATTCTGAGTAGCAGACCCCCATCTGCTAATTGATCGGCTGTTGTTTTTCAGTGATGTGGCTTAGAACGTGGGGCCTCATGCATGCTGGATGAATGAGTGGTGTGTGTGCTGCTGCGTTACGTCCTTGCTCCCTTCACTTTCATAGCTTCCTGTCTCCTACTGCTCAGACCATCTCCTGCCCCGTCTCCTGCCACCATCTCCTGCCACCATCTCCTGCCACTATCTTCTGCCGCCATCCTGAAGCCATCTCCTTAGCCATCTCTTGCTTTACCTCCTCCCCACATTGCCCCCAGGACTTAGTTCTCTTGGAAAGGCCCAGCCAATAACTGACCAACCAATTTCCTTCTCCTTGTAGATGTGTGGGGTGTTTAGTGCTGCTGGAGAAAAACCAGACTACTGCTGTGTGCCCACCAGAGTCCCAGACTTCTTATTCATACTTAGCTGGTCCCTCACCTCCCTCCTTGCAGTCATTCAGGGAGTCCTAGACCCTCTCCTCTGGATATATGGTGTTTCCTGTCCATACCCTTCCTGTGTGTCTTCTAGGCTTTGCTCTTGGCGATTCATTTTGCTCCTGTCACACTCTCTGTTTCCCTTTCCTTGTTGCTGATGCCTAGCTTGCTCCTTTTCTTACAGAGATTGCAAATTTGCCTTACTTGTCATAGCGGCCTCCCTCATCTGCTCACTGGCTTCTGGTCCACCCTCCCAATTAGTGTCTGCAGCCCCAGTCATTACCTTGTCAGAGCCCTTTCTACCCTCTGGCTGCCATGGCTTATCTGACACCCGGAACATGCAGACTGCATCCTTCCTGGCCTTGTGGCAACACTCCCCTTTCAGCTTCTCCCTATAGCCCCCAACATGGTTCTTCTATTTCCTTTGTGGTCTCCTTCTTTTCTTTGACTTAGATGTTGGGTCTCTATTGACTCTGCTCTTTGCCCATCCTCTCTGTCTCTCTTTCCTCCTCAAATCAGTTTCCGACAATCTAGAGAGGCCTGAAGACTGGCATCTCCTCCCATCATGACCCTGTCCTGATGTGTGGATTATGACCTGCCATGCTTTCTGTAGAATAGTCAGTCTGGGAACATACAGTGGCTCTATCAGTAGCTCCACTGAATGTGTCCTTTGGTACCCTGAGCAGAAGACATTCTGGACAGCAGAATTCTGGTGGGATCCCCTACTCTTGCAAATGTATGACTTTCAGGGCAGCAGTGTGAACATCACTTGTGAGCTTGTTAGATCTGCAGGATCTCATCTCTGTAAACGGAGATTGTTCTTTCATTTTTCCAGCTGCCCAGGCCCCAATAATCAAACAAAAACTATATTAATTACAACACTGTTTGGCCGATGACTCAGGCATATTTCTGGATAGCTCTTACATCTTAAATTAACCCATTTCTATTAATCTATGTATCATCACAAGGCTGTGGTCTACTTGTAAGGTTCTGGCATCTTTCTTCTTTGGCAGCTACATGTCATCTGCCTGACTCCACCTTCTTTCTCCCAGCATTCAGTTTAGTTTTCCTGCCCAGTTCTATTCTGCCCTGCCATAGGCCAAAGCAGCCTCTTTATTAACCAATTGTAATAAAACATATTCACAGAATATAGAGGGGAATCCCACATCACATCCCATTCCAGGCTTCTAAACCTAAGTTGCCTATTTACAGGTCTAACCTGAGATTGGCCTGCGTAGCAGGGAAGGTTGCCAGGCCCTTTACTTCTGATCAGTGAGAGCCAAGGAACCTGGTTGTTTTCAGATGGTTTTGTGTCAAAATATGAGCCAGCTTCAAAGGGAAAGGTTGATGGAAGGAGTCCTTTACTTGTATCTACTAGGCTTAAAGCTTATGGTCACCAATGAAATAAATCCTAATTTAAAACAAATTCTTGCCCTCGTTTTGGTGAGCCCTGTAGGATCTGAATTAGGGGAAGCAAGCAGTAGCACAGACCTGGCTGTGCCAGAGGGGAATGGACCCCAAGGCTGACCTGCCCAAAGTCGCAGTTTTGGAACAGCTGGACAGTATCCCAGGGAAAGATATGAGGAGGATTTGAGGAGTTTGCTCTCACTTGAGTTCCCCATTTCTAGATCAGGCCAGGTTATTGTCATTGAAGGTATTGTTAGGACACGACAGGGCCCAACCTCTGCTCCTCAGGCCAATGTTCTGTCCCCATTGTCTGTGAACTGGGCCCATAGAAGCTGGGCACATGGGCTTCTGATGGGTTATGTGAACAAAACCACCCCAGGCTTTGAGGCAGTGCTTGAAGTTTAAAAAAGAAAGCAAAATAAAAATCTCAAACAATAGCTCTTCCTTCCTGCTTCATCTGAAGAGCCGTTTTGGTTGGCTGGTAACCCACCCATCACTAGCTCCACTGGCATCACGAGCATCCTCCGGCTGCTGGCTGGGCAGACAAGGCTGTTTACAAGAAAGAAGAGCTCCACTGTGGGGCCAGCATATCCTTGTCCCAGGCTCCAAATGATGACAGGGATGGGAAAGAGGTGAAACTGGGACAGCTTCAGGATTCTCTGGTTTCAGAAACAATAAGGCCTGATTGGGGAAGCTCCTGCCTGACTCTTAGAAGGGACTAGGGTCCCAGTTCCCAATGTCCCTGGAGTTGCAGCTCTAAGGCCATGCTATGATAGTCATCTTCTGACACACATGTACTGAGTTTTGCCCTAGAGCCCCCGCTTGCCCTCTGTGGTGCCTCCCCCTCATTATGTAGCCTCTAGCTCTGACCCTCTAGCACTGGGGTCCCCATCTCTGTTCCAGTCACGTCATCAGCAAGATCCACGTGCTGGCATTGAAGACACTGCCCTTACTTTGCCGCCCAGCTGTCAGAGGTGTAGTCAATGATAACTGATTGAATGTGATCTAGCCAATCACATTCTGGGACAGCCCCGGCCAATGACTGAGAAAGGCAGTGGTCAAACATAGTTGCTGCTACTCAGTTCAAATTGCCTTAATGGTTAATTCCAGCTCCTAGGAACTCTGTACCTAGCAGAGACATTTCCCTGTCTGGGTTCCACCTTCATCTTTTCAGGTGGCACAGCAGGAGAGATTTATACTTCCAACTCTGCCTTTGTACTCATTCCTCAGAGAACCCAATTGGGTTAGGACTAATGCGTTCTTAGAGCACAGCCCCTTTGGGCTCACTGAAGGATCTCAGAGAATACTGGGGAAACTAGAAGTGGATGGAGAAATGGCTGTACGGGTAGGTAGATGGACGAGTTGACGTTTGTCTGCTGAGTCCACACCAGTGCTCCACTGGCACACAGGATGTCCTGCTCCTCAGTCTGGACTTGGAGAAGATCTGATTGCCTGGAAATATCCATGAACCTCTTCCTTTTAAGCATAAAGTTGCTGAGCCCTGCTAAGGACATATGAAAAAGGTATGGGGAGACTGGTGGTGGAGATGACATGAATGAGGTAGGCCAAGGCAGGTGACCATCACTGCAGCCAATAACCAAAGCAGGCAGCTGATCACGAAGCCCAAACAGAGCTGTCATCACATTGTAAAGCATAGTCCCACCCGTAGGAGAGGGAGGAAGGAGGCTAGAGGGGTGTTTTCCATCTGGGATGCCAGAGGCCTATGCTCACCACTAGTATATGCCTCTTATGGAAACAAACTTAGCACTTCAGATATGTATTAGGGAGACACGTGCGCACGCATGCGTGTGCGCGCGCACTGTGTAAACATAGTACTTGTGCGTGTCTGTTTGCACCTGGGCATGTGTCAGTTATACATATTCAAGGGTGGGTACCACATGGTTATGAAGAACCTGGACATGCTACCATAGGCCTCCAAGGCTTGGAAGTGGACTTAGAAAGGGAGCAGGGTAGAGATGCCCCTTCCCCTTGCATTTTCTTTGGCATAGGCAAGATATGAGAGTCTTATGGAAAGCTGGAAGGTTTTGATTGTATTGTAATAGGCATCTCCACGGACTCAGTCCCTGGTGGGGATGGTTTGGGCAGTCCAGAAGAAGGCCTTGACTTTGGGCCCTCTCCTTGACTGTCTTTCAAGGCCAAAGAGTCCACCATGGAGAGATCTGCCTTTGAGATAGCAGGACTTCACTTTTGAGGAGAAAATCCCTGAGAGTGTGGTAAGATTCAAGACATTGATTCAGCCATGCAAGGGGACTTGGCTTTTAATGCCCAGATCATAAGGCGTTGACTCTATTAAGCACAATCTGGGGTTCTGTGACAGCATCAGTATTTACAGTAAGTCTTCTCCCAGCACTACTGGTCATATTCATCTTGCCCAGGGCCAGGGTTCTCTGAGTCTTGGCCTAGCTTTCTCCTTGTCTGCTGGCCTTAGATTTCTCTAAGCATAAGATCAGTAAATGGAGATGGGAGGTGGTAAGGCAAGGCAAAAGCCATTGACCATGACAAAGTTAGTTTGTTAATGATAGAAGGTTGTACTCTGGACAATTGAATAATTTTTACTGTCTTCTCATCTTAGACCTTATGAAGTCAGCAATATTATTTTGTTCACTTTATGAGGGACACCATGTAATGAAGGAACTTGTTCTGGTGGTGGGAGTGAGCCCCATTCTCCAGGATCAGGACAAACAAGGGGTAGACTCCCTAGTACCGAGGCCAGCAGTCCACACAGCTTCTAACCACACCACCAAGAGATCTTTGTGCCCCTTGCCCCATCTGGCCTGCATTGCTCTCGGGACTCTCACAAAGGCCTGGGAGCCTGGTGAGGACAGGAAAGGACACTCTGGTCTTGGGCATCTGTTTTCAATGAAGTATCCACATTGTCTAGACTGCAGCCTGCCTCCTTCCTGCCAAAGAACCAGCTTCAAAGGGCTGCTCAGATTGCCGGGGCAACCACCCTCTGTGGTGCTGAACTGGCTGTGCACTCCAGCTGCTGAAGCCCATCCTGCAGGCCCTGGGCAGCAGCACTGGCATGGCAAGCTTGGGCACAGGGCACTCTAACTAGAGAGCCACACTCCTGTCGCACCGAATGACATGGCACTGCCATCATCACCACTCTGAAGGTGAGAACATAGCTCAGATATTATGTGGCTTCGCAATGATTTTTATTGGGTGGAAATATTTGCTTGTAGCATCATGCTGACAACCAAATAAAAAGCAGCGTGGGACAGGGAGTGGGACTCAGACTCATTACACACAAAAACGTTCCTGTCCTGTGCCAGAGTTGCAGCTGTGAGTCACTAAGATCAGTCGTCACTCATCAGTGGATGCTCTGGGTAAGAATATAGACTTGAGCTTCAAACACAGAACCCAATTCTATACAGGTTCGTCAGCTCCTGCAGGTCATTTATTTGCTCCGGACATTTTCCCCAGGCTGGTCCTCATGCAGGCACGCCTGGGGATCCAATGGGAGGTCAATCCTTAAGCTAGAAAGGTTTTAGAGATCCCACATGCTGGTCCTTAGTCATCATTGTCCTCAAGTGCAGAACTGCTGGAGTCTGCTGATCTGATGGTCACATGACCATACACTCCTCTGCTAATGAGGAAGCATTTTAGAGACTCAAAGAGTTGCAGACCCATGGACTGTGCCATGTTGAGTATCCCTTATCCAAAATCCTTGAGTAAAGAGTTCTTGAAATTTTAGAATATTTGCATATACATACTGAGCTATCTTGAAGGTGAGAACCAAATTGAAACATGAAAGTCATCCATGTTTCATTCCATCTTCTCCAAAGAATCTATAAGTTTTTTTTTTATAATAATCTCAGTTATTTTAAGGACAAGCCAATATTTTATTTCGTGAAAATGTCTGCTTGTGGCATCACGCTGGTGGTCAAATAATTTCACATTTTAGAGCATTTCATAGATTTCAAAAATTCAGGTTAGAGAGTCCATATAGATTTCCTGAGCATGCGTAAGAACCACAAGGACAAGCCAGGACCAGCATTCGCTGGTGGAAAGGCCTTATTTGTATGGCAGGGATGTTTACATGTCTTAGGCAGCCAGCCCTCTTAGACAGGCTGAGAGTGCCTCTCTCTTCCTTGCTCTGTGCTGAGTTCAGTGTCAGGACAAAGGCCTGAGTGGGATGTCCTACTGTTAGCATCCCAGTCAGATGCCGTCTGGGTTTTCATGGAGCTCCATGAGGAGCAATAAGCTAGCCAGGAAGTAGATGCTGGACCTTGTGGGCTGTGTCTGATCAGAGAGCTGGGGCTTGGTGGGCTGAGGCCAGAGGCTCCCCTGGAGCAATTCATTAGAGGAGGCCAGCTGGACTGGAAAAAGATCATCTTGCTTCATTTCAAGTGGTTACCGTATGACTAGTTCTGCATAAAATGCTTCAGCTCTGTCCCTGGCGATCTGTAAGTCCACAGAGGACCGAGCATCTCACTTGCCTCAGCTGTGGCTTCCTTGGAGGAAAATGCTGTCTTTGGTGTCTCAGGAAGCCCTACAAGACTTTATACTCCCTCGGAGGGGGTCTAGCCTAGCCTCATAGCTCTGCTCTTCAGAGTCCAGCTTCTTGTACTGTGAGTTGGGACCTCATATGAGGGTGCATAACTAAGTGGAGGGTCCATGAAATGTTTAGCAACAATTGCATTGCTGAACATTTAATGACCAAATTAATTCTAAATGGAAAATCCTAGATGAATCTGAGGCACTGCTGGTTGTGTACTTTCCCATGATGCACTGTAGGAGCTCTCTGTTGTCATGTGTTCAGACATACCACATGCTTGCTCTGCACTGCACACACAGCCATGTCCTGTGACAATGGTGAGAACTCTCTCTCTCCCTTTACAAGTTTATTATCCCAGGTCCCTCTCTGTCATCGATTGTAGGCTAATAGCAGATTTATCTAATAGGTGTCACTTCTCAGAATAGCTATTTGGCTTCTACTCCATGACCATATCTTGCCTAGAGGATAGTATGGCCTACATAGAGCAGGTGGAAACTCTGGCCTTGTACTTTGCTGAAACTGGAGGAGAGGTGGGCTCCCAGGTCCATGGAAGCTTGTGTCTGGAGTAGGGAGCTGATAAATTGATGCTGTGAAAGGAAATAAAGCAAAGCTCTGAAAATTTATGTGATGCTTGCTGCATCCTGGAGCCTTCAGAAAGATGTCCAAACATTGGCCCCCTACATATTCAACACAATCTCTATCAAAATGCCAATGCTGTTCTTCCTAGGAATTGAAAAAAAATCTTAAAATTACATATGTAAAAGTAAAGGAACTTAGGATGGCTGAAGCAATCCTGAACAATAAAAGAAAGGCTAGAGGTACTTGAGCTACATACAGAGCTATTGTAATACAAACAGCATGGTATTGTCCTAAAACACACACACACCAGTCAATAGAATAGAATTAAGAATCTGAACCTAAGTCTTCACAGCTATGAATGACATTTTATTGTTCTTCAAAGAAGCAAGCAAAACAAACCAAAACAAAATCTACCACACTGAAGAAGTAACAGCATGGTCAAACTGAATGTCTAGTCAAAATGGAGGGCTGCATGTAGAAAAATGAAACTAGATCCTTGCTTCTCACCATGCACAAAACTCGACTGCAGATGGATCAAGGACCTCAGCATAAGACTTGTCACCCTGAATCTGATAGAAGAGAAAGCAGAGGTGGGCAGTGGTGGTGCACACCTTTAATCCCAGCACTCGGGAAGTAGAGAGAAGGTGTATGTCTGTGAGTTCAAGGCCAGCCTGGTCTACGAAGCAAGTTCCAGGACACCCAGGTCTGTTACACAGAGAAACCCTGTCTCAAAAACAAAACAAAGCAAAAACAAAAAAGAGAAAGTAGAGAATGCAATTGAACATACAAGCACAGGAAAGACTTTCTGAACAGGACCCTGATAGCATGGGCACCCAGGCAACTGGGACCATATGCACAGGAAAGGGTGCCATCATTTGGATGAAGAGTTTAGCCTACGGAACAGGAGATCTTTCCCAGCTGTGTGTCTGGTAGAGGGTTAACATCTAAAGAATTAAGAAAGAAAGAAAGAAGGAAGGAAGGAAGAAAGAAAGAAAGAAAATAACCCAATTTAAAAATAGGATTTTGGATTAAAGAGAGAATTCTCAAAGGATGAAATACAAAATGGCCAAGAAACACTTTTAAAACATGATTCAAGATTCTTCTCTTGAAGAAGTCTCCATCTTCCATTCCTAGAGTGGCAGCATACTGAGGGAGGGAGAGAATTCCTGAGTGTCTCCTACACAGCAGGTACTTCCACCCAGTGACCAACTGCCCCATTTACCCATGGCAGAGGGGTTACTTCTGCCTCTCGCCTAGATCTGTTAGGCTAAACGTAAAACCCATGCTGTTCCTGTGAAATGCAAGCCACTGCTGGTTATTTTAGAGGTGAAAACTGGGATCTAAGAGGCCATTTGCCTTGGTGGAGGTCCCCAGGCTAACTTCTTCCCACTGCTCTGTCTTGTCACTTCTAAGAGTATGGAAAGATGTCACAAACCCACTCAGTTGAATCTAAGTTCTTGAAAACCTATGCTTTTCTTCCTTTGCTTCATTGCTTGTTGGTGGGAAGACCTTCTTTCCTCTGGGTCTCGGTGCTTGGGGAGTGAGAATCCCATAGTCCATCATCCTAGGATGTACACGCCATGATGTCCAGAGCCAGAATTTCCTCACATAACACTCAGCTTTGTAGATCTAGAGCAAAAGACATGTCTAAGTGGTTTTAACTGCATTCTCCAATCAGCTCTGTCTCTGTCTCTGCCAATCAAACTCCCGATTCTAATTCCCAATGGGAATCTGAAAGCAGTGTTATAGTTTGAGTTCCCCAAATCCCCAACACTTAAATTTCTTATATGTCTGAAAATTTCAGCAAAATCCTTGCATGAAAACCTTTGTGGCCTGATGTGGGGAACCTGGGGGACTGTGGGCTCCTCTCTTCTGAGAGAAGAGCTGAATAGTCCAAAACTAGTGAGGGTCTCATGAGAAGTTAAAGAAAGAAGAATTTTAGCCAGGGCTTCCCCGCTGCTCCCAGGCATGATGAGGGCAAATGCAACTGCTCAGCAATGCAAAAGTTTTGAGAACTTCTTTCAAAATGTGCAGGAGGGCGTGGAGTGGGATATCACAGTCTCTTTCCCGCTTCAAGACATCCTGCCCCTGGGGTCTCTTGTAAAGCCAGAGTGAATTTTCTTTTTCCTCTTCTCTCTGGTCCCTTGAGTGTTATAAATCAAAGGGGACCTCAGCTCTGGCTTGCACTTACCTTCATTGGCATCCAAAGTGTCCCTTTGTATTTTAAGATCTTAGGTTAATCTGTAAGTCTACTGGAGACCACTCACCTCCCTTAAAGAAGCAGCTCACCGTTTCATGCCAGAGCCACCTCTGCCTGGGAAGTGTGGCACAGTCTCACCTATCAGGCTTAATGAACCCTCAGATCTGCCCTCAGATCTAGGGCCCTTTCACAGATGCTGGAGCCAGGAAGCCTTGCCAGTCCCCATTACTTCCTCCGAATGATGTTAAGACCATTCTCCACAGGTAGGGCCCTGAAGGTCAAAGCTGAGAAAGCACCAGATTTAGGCCTCTGATCCATTTGGAGTTAGTTTTTGTGCAAGATGATAGATACAGTCTTAGTTTCATACTTGGGCATGTGGATACCCAGTTTTCTCAGCACCATTTTTTTTTGTAAGATGCTGTATTTTCTCCACTATCTGATTTTGGTATCTTTGAGTATTAGATAACTACAGTTGGGCAAAATCATTGTTGGATCTTTGATTTTGTTCATTTGGTCTACATGCAAGTTTTTGTGCTGTTAACATACTGTTTGTATTACTATGGTTCTGTAATATATCTTGAAATCTGGGATGGTAATTCCCTCCAACATTGTTCCCTTTTGCTCAAGATTGTTTTAGCTCCCAGTATCTTTTGTGGCTCCATATGAATTTTAGGATAGTTATTTTTTTTCTATTTCTATGAATAATGAGGTGGCAATTTTGGTTAGGATCACATTGAATCCATAAATGGCCCATCCCACCTGCATTAAGGCTGAACATGGCATCCCACCATAGGAAATGGGCTCCAATAGCTAGCTCATACACCAGGGATAGATTCTGGTCCTACTTCCAGGTCCCCTCATTAGTCCAAGCTTCACTGCTATCTCCCACATATGGAGGCCTGTTTGGCCCCATGGAGGCTAACCCTAACCCTAACCCTAACCCTAACCCTGTCAGTCTAGAGTTCCCGAGTTTCCATGAGCTTGGTTCAGCCACCTCTGTAGATGTCTCCATCATGACCTTGACCTCCCTTCCTCTCTCTCTTTGACTGGATTCCTAGAGCTCGACCTGGAGTTGGCTTTGGATCTCTGCATCTGGTTCTGTCAGGTGCTGGATGAAAGCTCTATGATGATAGTTGGGGTATTCACCAACCTGATTACAGGGGAAGGCCAGTTCGGGCTCCCTCTCCACTATTGCTTGGAGTCTTAGCTGGGGTCATCTTTGTGGATTCTTAGGGATTCCCTAGCACCAGGTTTTCCCTTATCCCACAGTGGCTCTCTGAAATAAGATCTCTTTTTCATAGCTCTTCCACTCTGTCCCCCAAATCCCGACCATCCCGTTCCCTCATAAGCTTCTATTTTAACTAAGGGACCACAGTGGTTCTTGAAATCTCATGGTATCATTGTCAGATCTGAACGAGTATCCAGTAGACCCCATAAGGTCTGATTGTTCCCTTTTTCTCAGTGTACAATTTTCCTGGTACAAGGTTGTAGGTTCCTCTGAGGAAGGACTAGAGAAAGACTAACAATAAAACTTGTCAGTTTTTTTTGTCAAGGTCCTTCCTCAGGGGAACTTGGCTATCCCATCATTCAAAGAATTTTGGGTCTGCAACCCGGTTCAAGTTTGGAAATCGATTCCCTTTTGCCATGAATCAACATAGCTCTTCTTTTGTTAGTTTGAGAAAGTTTATGCTTATACAGATCAAACAAAAATACAGTAGCTTTCTTACCTGCTTTATCACTGGAAACAACATGATTGATTAGTCAGTACCAAAATAAGATTAGCCATGACACAAGCAAAAATCACTTTGCCTTTGCTGCCCATTATGGGTTAGGCTATCATGGATTTGGCTTTGTTCACACTGTCCATTAGGATAATTACAACTATGTTAGCTTTGGCAATTCAATGCTGCCACCGGCCTCTCCGACTTTGGGGTCCTTTGCATTTAATTCATCGAACTGAGCAGCCCCATCTCATTAAGCTCCTTCGAAGTGTGGCATACCTCCTCACAGACTACACTTTCTACCTCCCCTCTAAGAGCCTGCGTAGCCTTGAGTCTGGTTATGGGTCTAGAGGCAACTGGTGGACCCTAAGGGATACCAGTATTATCTTGCCTGGTGTCTCCTTCAGGAAAAGTCACTACTGGTTTAGCGTACAATGAAGGATTAATTTCCCCAGCAAAAGGCCGAAAGACAATATTTCAGGCTTGGGGGTGGGAATACATCTTCTGAGGTTGGAGAAACCACTTTCTCCAGTGAGATAAACCCTTGAGAATCTGAGGATTCAAAGTTCTCAGTAGGGTCTTCCCACCTCCCCCCATCTCAAATCAGAGAGCCCATTCTTTGCTAGTTACTACCCTTATTTCAACTGAATTTTCTTTGTAATTCAGCTGGTCTCATCACTGAGGGCGCCTGTTTGGTTTTCTGCAGCTTGAACTCCATGACTGCTGGAGAGAAGATTCTCTACCAGTGCACATTTAGAAACGTTTAGACTGTTTATGTGTATGTGAAGCAGGTCAGTTTTATCCCTTAGTTCATTGTTGTCCTTCATTGTGCTCTGACATGCTAAAAGCTGGTTAATTTTTTATCACAGCGCTCATTCCTTTCCTTTGCTATTTACCGAGAGATGCTAGAAGCAACAGCCAGAATCATCTTTTCCCTTATTTTTTCATAAATTTTCAAAAGTTTTATATACAGAGTCACCAAATCTGTTGTCTCTCTGTTGATGAATCTGGATAATCAAATGCATTTGTCTCCTTAAGTTTGTAAAAGAGTTCACACCATGGGATTAGTACTTTCTGAGCTTCCAGGAGAGGCTTATGTAACTGAATAGGCTTCAGTAACTACAGGTTGTTAGCAAATTAGAAAACCTATTCCAGATACTTAATATGTATATTAATATATAAGTATATATTATATATTGTCAGATCTGAACTAGTA
This sequence comes from Dicrostonyx torquatus, assembly GCA_028555095.1. Taxonomy (NCBI): domain Eukaryota; kingdom Metazoa; phylum Chordata; class Mammalia; order Rodentia; family Cricetidae; genus Dicrostonyx; species Dicrostonyx torquatus. The sequence goes on from JAQHUG010000052.1 coordinate 7,675,111, forward strand.
TCCAGTAGACTACATAAAGTCTGCTTGATTCTTTTCTCCCAGCGTACAATTACCCTGAGGAAGGACTAGAGAAAATATTATATATTAATATACATATTAAGTATTTGAATAGACTTTACAGTCATACACACACATACACACATATGGGATTTATTAGAACAGCTTACATGCTGTGTGCTGTGGTCCAACTTGTCCAACAATGGCTATCTACCAACAGAATGTCTAAGAATCCCATATTAGTTCAGTACATGAGACTGAATGTTTCAACTTGTCTTCAGTACATTCTAGAATCTCAAGAAATAGGCTCTAAGTAAAGGAATGGACTTGCCAGTGGGAGTAAGGGCAAGTAGGCAAAGAAAGCAAGTTTCTGTCTTCCAGGTCCTTTATATAAACAGCAACCAGAGAGTATAGCCCAGATCAAAGGTGGGCCTTCCCACCTCAAAGAATCTGGACTAAAGTATGTCTTACCACCTCAAAAGATCAGGATTAAAATTGTGTACCCCTCACAGGTGTACCCAGCAATTTGGATTTTGGTTAATTTAAGACATAGTCAAGCTGACAACCAACAATAGCCATCACAGATACCTATGAACTATAACAATAACCAGTAAGACTCAATTTTTAGTGTGAAATGGTGGCATGCATGTCTTGGCAGTAATCAATAGCTCTTGAGGCCTACTCAACTAGATGAAAATCATACCTGGTATTGAAAACCTAGACAACTATCTGGGCCTAGTGAAGTTGCAGACTTCAGAGGTAAACTATAACTGCCACTTTACTAAACCAGTGTAATTCCTAACTGCACTTCTAAATATTTGCCATTATGTCCACAGGTAAGTGCAGTTCTCATCCCTTATCAAAGAAAATTCTCCTTGTAAAAGATGGAGACCACTATAGAAAACCATAGCCAATTAAAATGCAGAGAATAAGAGTTTAGTGTGGTACCAAGTCCCAACTAACGTATTTATAATACAATTTCTGCACCTGAGACTCAGGAATCATTGCCGAAGAGGGGATAAAAGATTGTTAGAGCCAGAGAAACAAGCTTCCTGTGAGAGATTGTCTCTCCTAGAAGACAGAGAGGCTACACCCATAAATCTTATCAACATGGTTGCCTAAAAAATACCTGCAGAAGAAGGACTTTTATGGACACGTGTATCACAAATAATAAAAACCCAGAGTCAGATTTTGGAGTTCAACCTGAAAGTCAGAAAAGCAAAACAGTCTGAAATGGAAATTCAGGAATCTCAGAATGAGATTGTGTCTGTAAGCTGT
>JAQHUG010000052.1:7686502-7714227 GCA_028555095.1 Dicrostonyx torquatus
CCCGGCAACATTGCTCTTTCTTATTACATTGTACCATTCAGCTCTTACACTGGACTACGTGTCTTTTGGTACATGCTTAACAGTGGTGTGCTTTCTTCCTACAGATTGAAAACGTAGAACAATGCTTAGAAGAGAAAGTGCATCAGACTTCTGTTTTTTGTTTTTTTAAACCCAGTTCTATTATTTCCAGGTCTATGGATTCAAGGAAGTTCCTTATCTCTCTAGATCTTGGGAACTTCACGTGGAGGACCTATCTAACAATGACACACATCTCAGGGAATTACTGAGGTTATTAAATGATGCAATATACACAAAGACCTCTAGAGTCTAGAATATAATAAAGTTGACTCTTAGTGGATTTACTGTGTTCTTCCCTAACATCTACCTGTGTCTAGTTAGGAGCTTTTTCAGACTTATGGTAAGCCCATAACATCATTATACATACATAGAATTGCTCTACACCTGAATCTTTATCCACCTGACTGTATGTTTCCTTTCCCTCTGGTATTCTGCAAGTTTTAATACACATTCACCTTATTGGCATATGCCATGATACCTACATTTTTCAAAGACCCATGCCTGTGTATTTCTGCAGGCTCCCATCCCACCACTTGTCACATGGCACTAGGGAACTCTGTGTCCCGGTTGCCAGTCTAAAGGAAAAGATACCGTCCTGTGGCCGCACAGCTTGCATCACTTGCTGGGGCCCAAAGGTGTAAGCCTGTTTTCTAGCTTTGTCACATGTGGTTTTCATTCTTCTGTTTTTCTTTCTCCTAATGTTTCCAAACAGTTTCAAGAGGTAAAGTCAGCTTGTAGTATTGTTTCCTGGACTTCTATTTCTGCTTTGCTCTTCTAAGTAATTATACATCTACTCAAAATTCTAGCTTAAAGAAAGGCTGTGACTTGACATAAAGGGATGGGGAGCATGTTCCAGTTAGAAAACAGAAATAAGGGCTCCTGCAGCTGCAAGTTGGCAGGCCTGACCAGGGTGCAAATGAGTCGATAGCAGTCCACGAACGAAACATGAAGCAAGGCTGGAGGGAGAAAGGTGGGAACTATCTCCCCAAAGTGAGGAATCTGGGGAGAAAAAAAGAGCTCATTCAGAACCCCTGGGCTGTGTACTTTAAAAGGGTGAATTGTGTGTCATAGAAATTGTATTTACTTATGATACCAAGAGAAACCAAAGAGAGAGACTCCCACGGAAGACTCCAAGACTTTTGACTGCATGTGTGTGGATGCACTTTCTTTCTCCTGGGTCTTTCCCTTGGGTTGGATGTTTCTTTCCTCTGCAAAGATCTGTGAAGAAAAGAGCAGTGTCTGGTGAGAGTTGTTCTGAGAGGCACAGAGCCCATGTGTGGAGCGAAGAGAAGCAGTGGCAGCGGAGGAAAAGAAAGGGATATGGAAGACAGGGCCAAGGATCAGCCCCGGGAAGTCGCTATGGCAACAGAAGAGTAAGTCATATGGAAACAAGGATGGCTTTTAGAACAATAAATCAGAATGATGTGATGGCTGCTGACCCAGGCACTGGGGTATCTGACCAGAACATTCAGGGCTCCAGGAGTCCTAGCCTGTCAGTCAGACATGATGTACCCACTGAACCCTACTAGCTACTATTTATTTTCTTTTGTCTCCATGACTAGTGCAGCAAGAAACAAATGTATGCAAATTCCCCCAATCACGGTCCCTCCCTTTCCACTTGTAGTGGTTGGTCTCCTGAAACAACTCCCCAGACACCATGCTTCTCATTGTTCACATCTGTGTCTAATCCCCACCAAGCTTGACAATGGCTAAGAAGTCCGACTCTCTTGAAGCAACCGTACTAGGAGGGAGCCCTGGGGAGCCACAGGTTGAGAGCAATTCCCAGCTAGTCCGAGTCTTCCCTGACATTTCAGTCTGGAACCAGGTATGAAGGTGAAAAGTCCATCTTGGAAGTCCAGCCTAGGTAAAAGTAGGGATGCATCTATCCGTGGATACACACACCTACAGTACATTAAAGGGAATGGCTCAGCTGGGCCCAGTCAACTAATGTAACCATGGAAAAGGAAGACAAATGTTCTAAATCCCTACTTTTGGAACAGCTTATTGCACAGCAATAGATGACTAGAACAAGCCCAACAAGCCACACCAAGATCACTCTGTAAATACTGGGGTCACTTCCATTGATTGGAGCAGGAAGACAGCTGTCACCCCATCAGTGACTTTAACACATATGCTGTATGCTGTAGTCTCTGATGATGCTAGCCCTTCTTCCCACATTTCCAAATTGTGTTTCTAAACACAGAGCTCATGGAGTAGAAGTTGCCTGCTGATGACTACTCAATTTCCTGAAACACCCAGTGATTTGGGGGGGGGATGCCTGGGATTAATGCCACTTATCCAATAGCTGAGTACCCCTTTCCTCATGTAGAGATCTGAAATGTCCTGATCCTGCTTGTACTATGCACAAAAGTCCCCTCAGAGGGACATGGGAAAGATCTGGAAAGGGAGAAGTGTCCACAGAATCCTCAGGCCAGACTGGAACCCACCACAGTCCCTGGCTCCCTCTGCCTGTTGATTTGGTACTCATGGTGTTTTATGTTTTATTACTGGTGGCCCAAGGCCAAGGCTACAAATAAATGTTTATGCTGGCAACAAGGGGCATCATTTCCTGGGCTGCATTTCAGGGGAGGAAAGTCATGTTTCAGGCTTATTCTCTTTGTATGGTGTCCATTTTCTCCTCACGCCATGCCAAGGTCAAAACAGAGCCAGCTTCTAGGGTTGAAAATTCTATTCTAATGTGCATGCTTGGCCCTCTGGAGGACACAGGGGCTTGTTCTATAGATAAAGCCCTTTCCCCAGCACTGGCATTGCTTGGTTTCTCACGGATATGTTTTTTTTGAGTGTTTCCAGAGTGTCAGGACAAAGAGCACATATAGGCACTAGTGTATGACACTAAAGTACCACCCACTACCATTATTGGTATTTGTAATCATGACTTCTAAACTTCTCTTATTCAGAGATCTCCGGCCAGTATTACTGATGGTCATTATCTATGCTGAACGTTATGGTTACCAAGACATTCTGACAGGGTCAAGACCTGAAGGTGGTAGATTATTGACTTGGACAGGGAGTGATTCTTTTGTAGTCATGTAACTCATTACACACATGCATACTTCCCTGCACCTACACACATACACATACCTGAATGAGATGGATGCCTTTGGGTACAACAAGATTCCTTTTTGTTTTAACAGCTAAAGGCCAGAGAAGCTTACAGGCTCTACACAAAGCTGGATTCTCAGTTCTACATAAAAATGGGGCTCTGGCCCTCACTCTTGACTTCTGTTTCCCTCAGGACAGTGATGGGAGTGAGATCCTCAGTGATGGCCAGTACAGCCTGTGAAGCCAGTGAAGGAGTTCTCAGGCCTCCACACTACCCGGGGCACCGTTTCTCAGCTCCCGTGCTTGATCCTCAGTTCTGGCTCGGATTCCACAGCAAAGATGGAAAAACAGAATCATAGGAAACAAATCCAGTGAGCTGGGCCTAGAGCAAAAGGCAAGAGGCCAAGTCAGGACTGGGAGGAAGCCAAAGTTTGTAAAGAGGGGGTCTTGGGGAGTCTGAGAAAGGGGGCATTTGGGCAAGAGAACAACATTCAGAGGTCTCCTGTCTGGGCTGTGGAACTCAAATCTTGTGTAAAATGACGAAGACTCATACGGTATGAAGATCTTCACTTAACTACTTTAGCCTGCCTCTTCCCTAACTCAGACAGACCCAAGAACACTCGGTCTCTGAATTTTCCTGCTTTAAGGCAATGGTGTAAGGTGAAAAATGTTTTAGCATGTGGACATGTGAAATAACCTTGACGTTCTCACCGCTGCCAGTAGCAACATCAAGCAGGGCCTAAAGAAACCCTACACACCAGCCTTCCACATTCTACCCGGCCAGTTTAGGGAGAAGGAGATCCTGGTTGGCCATTCTTGCTCCTTGTCCTCTACAGGACCAACCTGGGCCGAAGCAGTCATGAGTTGGGGAGGGGCTCTTGCCCACTTGATCCCTGGGTTTCTTTCATGTTTTCATCAGGGAAATCCTGTTTCATCATGTTTCCACCCAGGTGGAAGATGACGAGCATCACACCGGCTTGTACACTTCCTCTTTGTCCTATGTGATTGCTGTCTTCCCTGATCCTCAGTGCTGGGAACTCCACAAGGATGGAATCCAGCACGCTTTCCTCCTCATGAAGTACCTGGTTCAGCACTGACCGGCACTCATGAAATGACCGCTGACTGGTAAGTATTGGACCATCCAGAAGGACATTGGTAAGAAACATGATAAAGTCACACATTGGTCTTCAACTCCTCGAACAAAAGCATACTCTTCTGTTCTCACATAGCTCAGGAGGACACACACGAAGAGGTCCACCAGGCAATCCCACATTCATTTTCTACCTTCATGGCAATTACACGCCTGCGTCAAGGAGCCCGAATAGCAGATTTGACAGCAAAGTCCTGTCACCACACTCTTTTCATCAACCCAAACATGCCAATGCTCTTCTGAATCACTTGGGTTTCCTCACTGCTCTCATGCCTTAATGTCCCTAAGTTCCATGGTCAATGTATTTGTTGAGTCTCTAAGGACTCAGTGTTCCTTGAGTCCATGAGGGTAAGACCTTTGATGAAACTGATGTTCTTACGAGAAACTAGACTTCTCTCTGCCATGTTAGGACCCAGTGACATGGCAGTTATCTGCTAGCTGGGATGAGAGTCTATCTAGTTCGGCTTCTGTTGCTGTGATAAACACTAACCAAAACCAACTCGGGGAAAGATAGATTAATGTGGCTTATAGGTTCTCATCTGTCATCGAGGAAAGCCAAAGCAGGGACCTAGAGACCGGAACTGAAGCAGAGATCATGGAGGAACACTGTTTGCTGGATTGCTCAGTTTGTTTTCCTATACAGCTCAAAGCCATCTGCCCAGGGGTGGTGCTCCCAACAGTGGGCTGATCTCCCAACATCAATTATCAATCGAGAAAATGCCCACAGACAAGCCAATCTCATGGAAGCAATTTTTTAAGTGTTTCCTCTTCCCAGGCAACTCAAGTTTGTGTCAAGTTGACAAAACCAACCAGTTCTGAGTTTTCATTATAACCCAGTACAGCAACTCCCCCTCTGACTGCTCAGCTTCCAGAACCGTGAGACATAAGTAGCTGTACTTGAAACTACCTGGACCACTCTGTGCTTATACAGCAGCAGGAACTGACAGATGCCTTCCCTCACTTCTGCGAATCTGATTCTTAGTAACACTCATGATCCCTCCCCCATACCACACTGATCTGAGCAGCTGTCCCTGTCTGAGAGGATAGTCTCTCTGCATGGGTAGTACACCAAATAGCCAGAGAGGGGGCTCTGGCTTCTGACAGCAAAAGTGAGCCCTGCCTTGACAAGTGTGCTGTTCAGGACTCAGACCTTGCACTCTCTGTAGCAGAGAGGGCTACAGGCTCATGAAGAGATGAAGATGATGCCACGAGCTCCTCTTATTGCCTGTGTGTGGGAGTCTCTGTTCAGAGCAGGCCTCATGCTGAGTGACGAGCATGTGGAAAGAGGGACCCGAAGGTCACTCATGATTATCTCCCATGTCAACAGCATTCTGGGTCATGGGTGCAGGGAGCTCCATGCCCAGTGGCCTCAGGGAGCATATATAATGAAAGAATCTTCAGTGCCAGAGCAAAAGGGATCACTGGAAACTGGGTAGGGTGAGAAGCAATGCTTGAGCTATGCCTTGAGGCCACCAGGCTACTGTCCACACCTGGGAGTTTTCAGGATCCATGAAAAGAAACAACAGAATCTCACTGCTGGGTGGGCTCTGGGGAGACAAAGCTGGGGCCTCAAATCCAAGTCTCCTGGACTTCTTTGGTAGCTCTGACCTCCCCTATTTTGAGTAAATCTGAGCAATAGCTTTAGAAGCTCCTAACTCAGGCATCTTGACCCTGTCGCACATAGAAGTCACACATGGGATGCTGGAAAAATGCCAGCCATGTGACTGGGATGCCTAGCACATTTTAAAACTTCTCGGATTTGAATGCGGAACTGAGGAGAATGTCTGAGGAGGAAGCAGCCTGTCTTTACATGTCACCACCCATGAGCCGAAAGAAACTCTTGCAAAGCCCCTTCTTTCTGCCTTGGAACCTTCTCCTAGAACTTCAAAACTTTATTAATCACATTATTAATCACAGGCATTGCATTAGCCATTGTTAACCTCTCCAATGTAGCTCTCCCTTCTAACTTGAATTTTGCAATTTTTTTGGCCAACAGCTCCCAGTCTGCACCTCCATCCTCTATATTATCGTCAGTGACACTTCCGGATGGTGAGTCACTCAGCAAGTGTCAGCTTCTTAACATACCTTCCCCAAAGTAAGGGCTACTCTTAGCCCCATTTTGTGGGTGAGGAAACATTCTCAGAGGTATGGCTAATCACTTAATCAAGGTCACAAACCTGGAGGGAACCATGGCTTACTGGCCTGCACCCAGCTAGTGTAGGGAGGATTTTCTCTGCATGTGTTCCATCCTTCCATCATACATAAACAGCTTTGTGAAGCCGATGTTGGTATGGGCAGCCAAGGCTCTCAGTGCTCCCCATCCTCCTAGCATGATCTCATGGATTTCTTCTGATCCTGCTCCCTCCTTTCCAATAGACTTGGTTTGCAGGATTCTTCTCTCTTGCTCTAGGAGAATTTTCCAGACACACAAGCTTGACTTCCCTGCTCCACATTTCTGGGCAGTTATAGTGACTATTTATTTCTCTCCTGCCATCCAAGGCTTTAACTGGTGATTAATGATCCACAATAAAACAAATAAGTGTTTATTGTATCACTGAACTTCTGAGTGGAGTTCTTGCCAACCTCTTATTGTGTAGAAAGAGTCTAGATGTAGAGCTTTGAGGGAAACCGCACAGGCATCCAGTGGCACTCATCTCTTCACAAGATCCTTAAACTGAAGTTTAGCGGCAAAGAAACCTCTCACTTTGCTTCTTTCCACAGGACCAAACTGAGCTGTGAAACTTTCTTGGAAATCCAGAAAATTAAATGAAACAAGAACACTGCGGAATATATTATACGTTCTGGCACAGATTAATGAAAAGCTCTCTGCTTGTAAAAGAAAAGTAAAGATTCAGTTCATTCAAACAAGGAAAGCTCTGTGGTGAAATCTACATTTTCCATGTGGCTTCAACACCTCTGACTGCTTGGAGGGAGGAAATAACCTGGCACACACATGCCTTCTTCATGGGTAGAGTGATGAAGAGGGGTTGCCCAACATAGGGCAAATCAACTCAAATGCAGCAGAAGATGCAAGGTGTTATTTTCATGTGCTGGATGAGGAAGAGGCTGAGAGGTTCACAGATGTAGTTGGGGTGATCCAGGTACTAAGTCATCAGGCCACACCTCATCCTAAGCTCTGAGTTTTTCAGCATGTGACATGGCTTCCCTAGTGGGCCAACAGGTCCAAAATCTAAACAGATTCATCCTTCAAAGGTCAGAATTCACTACATTTGAGGTGTTTATGAACCTGGGATTGTCCATAGATCATCTTCAGGGCCTGTGGTTGAGCCTGTCCCCAGTGCTTTGGGGAAGCCTATGAAGTTTCCTTGGCTTGGAGTCTCTCTCCACACTTTTCTGTCTCCTTTGGGCATGATGTCATTGCTCTAGTTTCTGTTACATGGAAAACATGAGAGTCACAGGTCCTGACTAACAGATAAGCTTTGCTGGAGTCTACATATGCTTGGTATCCTCCAGGACTCAGTTTCTCTGTCTGCAAAGTGGAATTTTAACTGTTGATTCTGGAACTGGGGCTGCTAAAAAGATCAGTGAGATGCTGAAGACATTGAATAAACTGTTCCCATTTCATTGTCTATTCCACCCTTTATCTCCCCAAGGCTCAGATGCTTTAGATACCCTGAATGAGTTGTTGACAGATGTTTCTATCCCACCAGGTCCCACAGCCATTTAGTCCCAATTAAACACACAGAGGTCTACATTAATCAAACTGATCGGCCTAGTAGATCAGGCTTTTCTTATTAATTAATTCTTACATCTTAAACTAGCCCTTTGTTCTTGTCTATGTTAGCCACGTGGTTTGGTACCTTTTTTGGCGAAGCAGTCACATCTTGCTTCCTCTACGGCTGGGTGACTGCTGTAGACTTCGTCCTCTTCCCAGAATTTTCCTGTTCTCATTGCCTCGCCTCTACTTCCTTCTTGGTCACCCTGCCTATACTTCCTGCCTGGCTACTTGCCAATCAGCATTTTATTAAAAATAATACAAGTGACAAGATGAAAGACCATTGTCCCACAGCAATGAGTGAAAGGAGGGCCACAGAAAAAGAGCCTGCACCCAGAGAAGCACAGCAGTCTTATTTATTTATTCTTTTTTATTTTATTTATTTTCTTATTTTATTTATTAACTGATGTGGGATTCCCCTCTGTATGCTGTAAATACCATTGGCAAATAAAGAAACTGCCTTGGCCTGCTGATAGGGCAGAACTTAAGATAGGCTGGGAAAGCTAAACTGAATGCTGGGAGGAAGAAGGTGGAGTCAGGGAGAAGCCATGGAGCTGCCACCAGGGACAGACATGCTGAAATCTTGCTGGAAGGCCACAAGTCTCATGCATAAAATAATGGAGATGTGTTAATTCTAGATGTAAGAGCTAGCTAGCAATACTCTTAAGTAATTGGCCAAGCAGTGATTTAATTAATACAGTTTCTGTGTGTCTATTTTGGGAGTCTGGGTAGCTAGGAAACAAACAAATAACCTCCTTACAACAATTAATAAATACAGTGCACTTCTAACCTTAGAAATAAGCTTCAAATAAAACCTGAATTGGAACTATGCCCAAAGACCTTTGGTTTCTCTTGATCCAATGAGAGAAGAGAGACATGAGAGATTTTGTTTTCCAGGATAGATAGCCTGGAGACAGTAACCTGATGACCATGTGTCATTAAGATGCCCTTTGAAAGATGGGATTTCAATGGCACCCAGAGAAGATGATGTGGCCAGTTCAAGTGCCACAATCAACATTCTATCTAAATGATGGTGGAGCTGTAGTCTCTCCTGGGCACAGCCAGAAGGAAATAACCTTGCCAGGCATCCTATGCCATGTATTCCCTCCTCTTTTCTGGCTCCTCTTTTAGCCTGTAACTCTCTGCCAAGGACTGAGGTCATGGCCGTCTCCTATTCCAAGTCTGCACTGTGGAAGTGCCAGGGCCTTGGCATTAGCTCCTTTACACTTATTTGCAGAAGATGAATTATGCCGGGGTTAAGCTAACCATCATTTGGAGAATTTTTTTGAGACAGGAAAGTTTTTACCAGCAGGCATCAGAGGTTGTATAATGACTGAACAAGACTCTTGACCACTTGAAATAGACCTGCCAAGATTAGGTTGCCACTAAATGGTGCTCTGGGAATAAAACTTACAGACTCACCTTTGGCACACGGTATGATGAGTGTGCTGTTGCCCCAGCCAGGAAGAGGACTTGCCCTCATTTATACTGGGAGGGTCTCAGGATCTGACAGATGGAAAGAGTGGAATGAGATCCAGGAACACCCACTGCCACACTTATGCTATCTCATCATACAAGGGACTCTGTGTTGGAGAAGCCAGGGCATTTCAGTGCCCAGCTCTAGCCCTTTTGCTGCAATGTTCTGTCTGGTCTGTGGACTCCTAAGACCATCTACCACATGCCTTGTGTTGTTCTGCCTTCATGATGATGAGAAACCATAGTTACGGGCTTCAAAGTCTGATGATGCTTGGAGGCCCACTTCATGTGAGTCCTGCACTGGACCTGCTCACAGGGAAAGTTGATATGTTTTGTAGACCCGAGGAGAATGTCACTTATAAACTGAAGATCAGGAATTGCTTTCTATCAACCTTTAATAAGATTTAAGCTTTAAAGACCCTTAGAAATGCTCTAAGCCAGTGATTTATCCAACTCACTTGAGTCTACCCTACGAAAACTGCATCAGGTGTCTGTGTGGGTTTTCTGGGGCTGCCACCAATTGGGATCCTGAAATGAAAGAAATTTGTTTTCTCTCAATTTTGGAAACTAAGGAGTCAACAGGGCCTTGCTCTTTCTTACAAGGCCTTGCTCTTTGGCCTGAAGATAGTCTTCTATGTCTTATTCTTATGGGTAGTCCCTGTTGTGGACTCTTACTTTAACCACATAAAGCTGTGTTACATTTGCTTATGCTGCATTTGTTTAATTATGTAAAGATGTGTTGCTGTTTTTCTTTACCTGCCTAAGGCACCAGATTTGTCTCATAAAAAGCAGAATGGCCAATAGCTAGGCAGAAGAGGAATAGGTGGGGCTGATGGGCAGAGAGAATGAATAGAAGGAATCTAGGCTGGGATGGAAGGAAGGAGAAGAAGAGAATAAGAGAGAAAGAGAGGGAGAAGCCTGCGGCCGCCAATCAGCCAGATATGGAGTAGGACATACAGAATGAAAGAAAAGTGAAAGGCATCAGAAAAAATGTAAACGAACAAAAACAGGTTAAATTAAGTTATAAGAGCTAATGGAACAAGCATAAGCTAAGACTGCGGCCAAGCTTTCCTAACTAATGTGAAGTCTCTGTGTCTTTTTCTGGGACCTGGTTGGTGACCCAAAAGAAAGCCTGCTACACTTTCCCCTGTGTGTTTTGTCCTAGTCTCTCTTATTAGGACATTAATCATATTAAACTAGGATCTACCAAACTGAATTAGTCAGGGTTCTCCAGAGTCAAGGGAATACATACAATTATGGGAGAGGATTTATCTGATTGGCTTGCTCAGTCACGGGCTGGCTGTTCACCAACAGTAACCATCTGCAGGCTTAAGATGTTGGAAACCAGTAGCTGCTTCCTTAAAGGAACTAGAAACCTCAAAATAAGGAAGACCCGTGTTACTGTTCCGGTCCCCACTAAAGGCCTGGATGCTCCTAGGAGAGCCATCGAATCAGGAATCGGGTGTCTGCAGGTAACAGCAGAAGCACACAAAATGCACCTGCTGAAGAAGGGTCAAGAGCATGAGCAGGGGCACTTTCCTCTCCCCATTTTTGGCTGCTCAGATCAGAGCCTATTTGATAGTACCATTGTCATTTAGGGTCTCTCCCTTTCAGTTCCCTGACCTGGATGCCAATCATCTTTGGCCAATGCCTTTGCATACATAGTGAATGGTATTCCTAACTGGTTTTCTATTACACCTCAGGCAAGCAAAGTTGACAACTCAAGCCAGTCAATCGTTGTACCTCGTAGTATCTTTTCAACTTAGGGCTCTCTTTCAGGCTATTATCTCCATCTTTAAATACTGTCATTTTCTGAGGCACTGGGCATTTGGTTCAACATGTGAATTTAGAGGGGCAATTATAACAATGACAAAACCCTGCATAGAGATAATTGAAATGAACATTTAAAAACTTACTTACCATATGTCTCATCACTTGATCTTTGCTAGTATTTTCTACTTCCTTAAAATTACCTCTGACTGTGACCTACTACAGTAATTTTGTAACTTTGTAATAGCGGCCACACACAATTCTGTAGACTGTGACGAGGGTCACCATGGTGAATATCCACCTCAGTGCTTGTCTAAGAGGCTCAGCAGGCACTGACCAGGGCTATAAATCCTATCTCCATGATGAGGGAGTTAAGACTGAATATGGGCTCTAGCTGTCCTAGCCAGAGAGTGTTATCGGCATTGGTGGCCCAGCATAGGACCAGAGGGTCCAGCCTTCTCCCCGAGAGGACAGAGAAGACACAGGATGAAAATGAGTGAGAACCATGTTTGGCACAGCATCAAGAACCAAAGTAGAAGAGCCATTCAACCCAAGTGTAAGGCAAAGAGCAGAAGAAATGCCATAGGAGTCGGCCTTTGGACAGTTCAAGGACAGAACATCAAGCTGAGAGGAGTGACTGACAGCTTTGTAAGATAAGATAAGGGATGTGGAGTGGCACCGGGACTGTCCCTGCCTGATTTAGGTGGGCAGGACAGCATTGTTTCCAAAGACCAAGTTCAACTTATTGGCCTTTTGCTGAAGGACAAGAAACATTTTAACAGAAGCCGGTGCTAGCCACACCCTGAGATATTACAGATTCAAATGTTATGTCAATCCATTTCCCACTATTATAACAAATACTTGAGATTATAAGGTAGTTTACCTATAAAAAGAAAATGTGTCTTGGTTCACAGTTTGGGAAGGTTTGGCTCGTGATTTGTCAGTTTTGTTTGGGTCTGCTGAGAGAGCACACATTGTTGGATGTGCATGGTGGATGTGCATGGTCCAGGAGAAATACTCAGCTTATGTCCAGAAAGAAAGGGAAAAGAAGAGTCTCACGTCACCTTCTAAGGGAAAGTTTCAATGTCCACACACCTCCTGCCAGTCCCTATCCGCTGCAAGTTCCAGCTCCTTCCAGAGGTACTACCGTAGGGACCAAGACCTTAGCACATGAATCCCTAGGGAAGAAATCCAACATTTAAACCACAGCAGACCTTACCATATACATTTTGAGAGGGACACAATTCAGTATCTAACACCATTGTGTCTCTATCTCTTAATGTATTATCTGGCACAAAATCAAGCTAAAGGGATATTTGGAGAATTAATGAATTAAAAGTGTAAATCAAGGTTCACTTCATCAACAGGCAAAATATATTTAAGGTCCAAGATTTTCTTTTCTGTTACAGCAAGAATTCTCTGCTGGGAAATCTAAAATGGTGTTAACAAATGCCCACCTTTCCTCTTAAAAGCCCTGGTAAAGTTCTGAAGGGATGTCTCACTTTATCTCATGTGGCTTCCTGAGGACCACTCCAATATAAACCAGTTATTAAAAAGTACCTCTCAGTAAATAAATGAGTTGAGCCTACACTGGATCATTACCCAAACACAGTGAGCTGTGAGTCATGGCCTTCCAGAGTGACGCCTCGGACTTGAGATGGAGGCTTTTGATCTGACACTAGCGGGCTGCTCCATTATCCATTAGCTAGCTGGCTGGGTAGCCTTTGTAGGAGCAGCTCTGCCTCAGCCAAGCGTGCACCCCTTTCTCTGTTTTCTGCTCAATTGAGGCTGCAGGTAGGACACATTCTTTTCTTTCTTTCTTTCTTTCTTTCTTTCTTTCTTTCTTTCTTTCTTTCTTTCTTTCTTTCTTTCTTTCTTTCCTTCTTTCTTTCTTCTTTCTTTTTTCCTTCCTTCCCTTCCCTTCCCTTCCCTTCTCCTTCCTTCCTTCCTTCCTTCCTTCCTTCCTTCCTTCCTTCCTTCCTTTCTTTCTTTAAGACAGGGTTTCTCTGTGTAACAGCCCTGGCTGTCCTGGAACTAGCTCTTGTAGACCAGGCTGGCCTCGAATTCACAGAGATCCGCCTGCCTCTGCTTCCCAAGTGCTGGGATTAATGGCCTGTGCCACCGCCGCCCAGTGCTAATGGGAGGTTTCTTCTTGCCGTTCTTCACCACCACATAGAAAGAGCTGCATTCTTGTGTGGGTTTTTTTTTTCTGATTAACAGCATCCCAAATGTTGTCTGCACAGAAAATGTCTAACATTTCTAAAGGTTAATAAATAAAAAGACTATTCATTCAGTTTTGTTTTTATATGTTTGTCTGCTTATATGTGTATGTGCCACATGTGAGCAGGTGCCCCCAGAGGCCAGAGGATGGAACCAGAATTACAGATGGTCATGAGCTACCTCATGGGTGCTGGAAACTGAACCTGGGTCCTGTGCAAGAGTGGTGAGTGCCCTTAGCTTCTGAGCCATCTCTCCAGCTTTTCTACAAAAGAAAAAATAAAACATTCTAGAAGCCTGTGATCATGACTATTACGATGACGCTGTACCATCCTGAACACTTGAACATGGCTATTTGCAATTGTATGACACAGATTCACCCATCTGCGGTCCTGTGAGAGCAAAACTTCAGGAATTATGGCTGTGAAGCATATAGAAACCCATAGGATTATGCAGCAGGATACAGTTCTTCCTGGATGCTTGGTTCTTTGCTACAGAATGTGCATCACCACTCTACCTACTATAAGTAGCACACATTACATGTGCCCACTTGACTCCTGACCCAGTGCTCAGGAGGAAAACGGCTGTGTCCACACGAGTGCATTTCAGCCGAAGTTGGGTACGGTATCCTTCAGAGGGGTGAGCGTGGGCTCATCCTCACATTCCTTCAAAGTGGTGAGCGTGGGCTCATCCTCAGGCTCCTTCAGAGGGGTGAGCGTGCGCTCATCCTCACGCTCCTTGAGACTGCTTGTGTTTCCTCACAGCTTAACATCAGTGATCATTCCTTTAAAATGTCTGCCAGCTTGATAGACAAAACTGTTGCCTCATTGATAAAATGCCATGCCATTCTTTAATGGTATGACTTGAGTATGGGCTGTGTGTAGTTTTTCTTCTTGAGTTTCTTTCTTCCTCATTTATTTCGTATATTTTTCTTTTTAAAGTAGCTTTTATGTTAGCATAAAAAGTAATGGGTGTCATTTTTTCCTTTCCATGAATATATATCATTAGACTTTGTTGTCAGTTGTTCCCCTCACCAGCTGTGCTTCCCTGTGTCCCTTCCCCCTTCCAGCAGGGTCCCTTTTCTTTCCTCAGTCTTAGCTTCTGCTTTCTTTCCCTCTCTCTCTCTCTATATATATATCTATATCTATCTATATATAAGATATAGATATAGATATAGATATATTCCAGCATCCTCCCTTTTTCTCCCTCTGGCCCCCAAGATCTCTTCTTCCATTCTTATGACCTTTTTTTTTTATGTCTTTCTCTCTCTCACTCAAGCTCACATGCACACAATTTTAAAGCTAGTTTTCACATATAAGGGAAAATGTATTTGAGATATTTCTGATTTTTTTAAAAAATAAATTCTCATATCTATAATTCTTCCCTTTAGAACTACCTTAGCAGTGTCCCGCAATTCTAGTAAGTTGTGCCTTCATTTTTCTTTATGATTATTCTGTCTGCTGTGACAACACTTGGAGATACCAAATAGATGGAATGTTAAGAAAAGGGAAGCACAGAGTGCTGTTACCCACCCAAAGCCACACAGTAAGCAGAAAGCAAGCGATCTTGAATTTGAAAACTGCAGGGGACTTTTATCATCAAGTCTTCATTATGTGACGAAATGTAATAAAAAGAAACCAAACATATAGTGACTTAAACCTATGGCGAAAGCTGGCAGCTGTTTGAGGTAGGAGAGCTAAGGAGGTTTTGTTTTCGCTGAGACCATGGAGCCCTCCTTCGTCACATATGTGGATCAGTTTAGAAACCTAGCCCTCCTCTCCCTCTGTGTTTGTGGAAACTTCACACTGATCAAAGCTGTCTTGGGGCCCAGGGGGAGCCTTGCTGTAAACTGAGCTTCTGTGAGGAGCCCTTTCCAGGCAGGCTGTTGACACTGGGTAGGGGGTGGTGCTTCTCAACTCCCTTGTGAAGAAATATGTTCATTGTACAGTCCCAACGCCAGGGCATCCTGAGAAGACATGGCATGAGGGACCTCAGCTTCTAAGACCAGGAAATTAAGCTCTTTCGGATTCTTTGGAAGGAACGGGCTTTTTTAAATCAGGAGAACCAACAAGTTGGCCCAGTGGGTAAAAGGTGCTTGCTGCTGAGCCCGACTAACTGAGTTTAATCTCGGGATCCCATGTGTTAGGAGAGAACTTCCTCCTGCAAGCTGTGTCCTCTGTCTTCTACACACATGCCCTGGCATACAGATACTTGCTCGTGTGAAGACCCCATGTGTTAGGAGAGAACTTCCTCCTGCAAGCTGTGTCCTCTGTCTTCTACACACATGTCCTGGCGTGCAGATACATGCTCATGTGCAGACCCCCACACCACACTGAACAAATACATTAATGTAAAATCAGGAGGTGATGTAGCTCCAGGTGTAATTTTGCATACAGACTCTAGGTGTGAGGGTTTCTCACAAAGGGGGTGTCTTTTAACTTTCCAAAATAGTTGCCTGACTGAATTTCAGCTCACTATCCATAGCTACTCAGCATCCAAACTGTCAAGGGCATTGAACAGTGAGGGCCCTCATAGGCTGTGTTCCACAGCTCTTTGAAATGGACCGTTCTGGGGGAGCTTTATATAACCCACCTGTCTCCACTCTCCCCAGTCCAACAGGAAGCATGCATGTCCTCTGTTGGAAAGTCAGATACAAATAACACATAACAGGAATAAATCATCTCAAAATCTCAGTGGTTTGTCAAAAGCAGGTTTTTGTCTTGCTTCCCCGAGGTCAGCAGCAGCTGTGAGCCCTTGTTCAGAGCTGCCTTCCTCCGTATTTAGACTCTGGCTTTCTTCTTTGGATTTTCCCACCTCAACATTAAGCCATCTCCTCCTTGCATGCAGATGAAGAGTCTGCCAGGCTACCAAGTTTTTGTAGCTAATTACTTTGGCTCAGAAACAATGCCTTATTTCTGTTCCCATTTCCATGGTGGGGACTGCTTAGCTGTCTAAGCGCTAGGACATCTGGCCCTCTCCATACCTGAGGGCTGAGAAGGATGAGTTATGCACGACCGTTAACTTTCAACCACAGGAAGCCAGGGTCCTTTCACAGCGAAGAGTTGCATCCACTTAACCTTTGCGGGAGCCAGATCCAGGACTGTGAGGAAGGGAATCCACAGGTCACGAGCTCAGTTTGTCCCAAGTCACACTCCTTGGCATCAGTCCTAACAACTGACCCCCAAGCCTCTCTTCAGCAACTTTAATGGTCTCAGCACCTTGCTGTGACGCCTTAATAGCAACATTAGTCCTTGGTTAGAACCCGCTCTTTCCTGGCCAGTGCCCGGGTTTAGATCCCACGACTTTCAAGTGCCTCAGGCTATCCATACGTCTCCATTGCACCCACAGCTTCATAGGTTATGGAACTTTAGCTTCCTCTGCCACCTCCCAGGTGACCTGTCCTCTCCACTCACTGTCTTCATTGCTGCATGCTGTCACTTGATTTTAATGTGGTTCTCAGAAATGAGCCCTTTGTCCTAAGGCCTGAACATTGCCAAATAAAGGGAGGTGACTATTTTGCGTACTAGACAGTTCAAAAGACGTTACTTACAGTGTCATTAGCTTTCCCAGAAGCCACGTCACAATCTGGAATTATAGTCTATGCCTAGTTGTTGGGAGTTGGGACCGAAAACTTAACCCCCTTTCCTTTCAGAGTTGTGTCTAATAGTTTTGAGAAAAATGAGATGAAAATAAGATTAAAAGGCTTCATAAATAGTAAAGGAAGCATCTCAAGACTGACAGAAGACAGACCTCTTTGACCTATGCTATCAAGGAATTCATTTTGATCTCGGAAGTGTGACCTCGGAGCCCTCCATCCAGTAATGAATACAATTCATGTAGTGAAGGTAAGCCTCATCTACCTAGCTCCATCACTGGAAGGCAAAGTTGTTGGAACACATATAAGTGCTCATGCACAGAGGACAGTTAGATAGATGAACACTCGTGCAAATGCAGTGTATTCATATACAGAGATAGATAGATGATAGACAGATGATGATAGATAGATGGTAGATAGATGATAGACAGATAGATAAATAGATGATAGACAGATGATGATGATAGATAGATAGATAGATAGATAGATAGATAGATAGATAGATAGATAGATAGATAGACAGACAGAACCATGATGGCCAGACTTGCCTACAGAATACAAGTCCTAAGCCCTGGTCTTCTATATTTAGTTGAGAAGGAATATAAAGCCTTGGGATCCTCTCTCTACTGGCCTTGAAGGAAGCCAAAAAAAACCCAAACCAAACCAAAGCAGCAAACAAACAAAAAGCAGTAAAAGGACAGAGTGGCCTTTTCTACAAGCTAGAGGCTCTTGGAAACATCTGCATTTCCTCTAAGAAGTACACTCAGAACCAAATGGAGCATCATATCACATCTCCAACTCCAAAAGCTCAGGGATCATTGTGGATGCAGGCAATCAAAAATATTGTTAGAGTTTGTGGTTAACTACAAGGGAGCTGATTTTGCGGCATAGCAGGGCAGGTGCACATATTAATTCACAGCGGTTGTGAGAGTGTGCACATTATCTGCGAAGTTCAAGCCAGATGAAACCCCCACGTGATGGGGAGGAAGTGGAAACAAAGCCCAGTCTTTAGCTAAGGAGCTATTGACAGCTGCTGCAAGTGGGAGTTTTCTTTAAAGATTTGGCCTTGGGTGGGTTGATCCTGTTCCAGTGTTCCATCCAAGAGTATATAAGCAAAACAAATCACACTTGATAGTTCCTTTTCCTTAGACAAAAGTTGAGTGAGTGAGGAAGAGGGAATGGATCTGGGAAGGTGGTAGTTAAATACAATCAAAATATGCTGTACAGTGTTCTTTAAAAAAACAACCCTAGTAAAAAACGAAAAAAAAATATCTCAGAGTATTGTTCAATTCAAGAAAGTCATTCTGAGTCATAGATGAGTCAGTAGAACTTTCCCCCTACTTGGATTTTCATTATTTACATCTGGTGTTATCTAAGTTTCTTGGCACAAGAGGGGCAGTCAGGAAATGAGACATACATTTTCATATGTCTAAACAGGATGATACTTTCTGGGTATCATTTTAGCTATAAGCTAATATATCATATGGCCCAAGCATAAAATTGTCTTAAAGAGCCTGGGGATGCAGCTCAGTGTAAGAGTGTTTTGTAGTAACAAGTCCCTGGGTTCCATTCTAAGCACTACAGAAAGGAAAAGAAAAGTCGTCTTTGACTATGTCCTGCTGCAACTACACTGTAGATAGAAAGCCCTTCCCCAAGAAGACATGAGAAGTATGCCGTGGCCTGTTTCTTGATGATTGTTCTAAGAAGTCAGGTTTGCTTCTGCCCTTTAGAGAAACACCTTGTTCTTTGTGAACTTTTGTCTGTCTACCTCCGAGTAGGCTGGGAAACTCTTTAAAGTATGAGGGACTTTTGTATAAGGTGGGAATGTTTATATTTGGACATTGGAGGCTTAATAAAATGTAATACATTGAAGGATTCTTCAAAATAATAAGCTTTATATGTTAACAAACAGCATTTTGATGGGTGTTGGTGGTGGCTCACACCTTTAATCACAGCACTGAAGAGGTAGAGGCAGGCAGATCTCTTTGAGTTCGAGGCCAGCCTGGTCTACAGAACAAATTCCAAGACAGTCAGGGTTGTTACACAGAGAAACCTTGTCTTTTAAAGACAAACAAACAAATAAAATCAACATTTTAATGACCACGCCTTTCTCCTATAATTTCATAGTTATGAATATAATAAATTAAACATTTCTAGGTATTTATATATTATTAAAACATACTTAAGCAACATTTCTAAGTATTTAGCTAAGAGCACAACTATCTTCAGTGTCTTAAATGTTTTGTAATTGAGTCTCATGGAAGCTGCTCATGTGTGGGCCTCCTTTCTGTTAAGTAAATGAGAAGAATATGAGAAGATTCAATGCCCTTAGCTATTTGGTCAATTCTGACTCACAGGCTGAATGCCAGTGTTCAGTGTGCCTCTTCTTGGGGTTTGACCTGCAGTCACTTGGCCCTGTGTGCTACAGTAGAGTATTAGAACAGGGAAGTATGCTGGAACAAATACACCTGAGCAGAACTCCACGGCACCGTGCTGTGCTGGACCAGGCTCTAAAACGGTTCTTCACTTCTTTGAAGACGTGAGACAGGAAGGAGCTAGAGAAAACACCCCCCCCCGCCGCAAAGACCCACTCCAGTGACCTACTTCCCTCCGATTGGCCCTGTCTCCTGACATTCCCTCAACCTCCCACAATAACCTTCATTTGGGAACCAAGTGTTCAAAACATCAACTCACGGGGAACATCTCAGATCCAAGCCATAGAATCCTGTCTCCAAGCACTGATTATCAATAACTATGTCACCGATTATTTAGTAGTGCATAACAACAAACATTAGATACTCCATAATCACTGTGGAAAGTGAATGTGGGGATCCACAGTGGTGGCTGGTGACTCTGCCTCAGACTCTCGTGGACTTACTATGAAGACACGCAGTGACACGTGGTTTCATACATCAGGGCAGGCCCCACACCCAGGAGGCGTTGTCCAGCACAGAATGAATGCAACTGTCTTTTTGTCAACATTTTGTCTCATTTTGCTTTGATTGGGGATTTTTTTTTGTTTTATTGCTCTTTCGCTTGTTTATTTTGATTTCTGTTTTTGTGGTTTTTCTGTATGTTTCTGTTTTATTGTTCATTTCTTTGATTTTTGCTTGTTTTTTTAAAGATGGAGGAAAAGAACAAAAATTTGGGTGGATTGGGAGTGTGTGGGGGAGGAATTGGGGGAGGGGAAACATGGTCAAAATATATTGTATATAAAAATTTTTTCAATTAAAACTATTTTTAAAAGATGCTGGTCTTGACAAGAGCAAGAGGATGTTTACATGTATGACGGCTTACTTTCATGGTTGATGACATGACTTTATCCCTCTCTGTTAGAAAGAGGGCTCCATTCTGCATTGCAGGGACCCTTCTATAAACAGTCTAAACGTATTCATGACATGGCAGCTGACTTTCCCAAGAACAAGCTCTCTAAGACAGAACAAGTAGGAAGTTACAATACCTTCTATGACCTAGGACCAGAAATGACTGGTCACTGCTTGCACAGTCTATTATATGAGACAGTAGTCACAGCATATAGGCCACATTTCTTGGGACAGGATGCTGTGTCTCCATTTTGAAAGAACAGTTTGTGGATGAGTTTTAAGACAAGTGTGCAGAGTTCTGAGAAGCCCTGTGTACAGGAGGAAGGGACTACAAGCTAGAGTGACTTAGTAGAGCAAAGCCCTCTGCTGAACAGTCAAATAGGAGCACAACAAACAAACAAACAAAACTTTGCTGAACCATGCTGTCAGGATTTAGATGTGATCTGTGATTAAAGAATAAACCTAGATGTCCCTTGACCCACGGTTATTTTGACCCATGAGATCACCACAAAGAATTCTGTATGTTTAGATTTTTAAAAAAGATTTATTTTTAACTGTGTGTGTTTGTGTGTCAGTTTTGTGTCTCTGTGTGGAAATACACATGTGAGTACAGTTGTCTGTGGAGGCTAAAGGCATCAGAAGCCCTTGGAATCAATTACAGGCGGTTGTGAGTCACCCTATGTGGGTGCTGAGGATGCAACCTGGATCCTCTACAAGAGCAGTCAGTGCTCTTAGTTGTTGCTCCCTCTCTGCAGCCCTACTTCAAATGTTTATTCTCTTTATGTTTGTTGTAGGGGTTCAGATTTTTATACTCACCTTGGACTTTATTAATTCTCTCAGATATTAAGAATCTTAGCAGATTCCAAGGTGCATGCCACTTCAGAAGAAGAGAGCAGGGACAGGCGTTCTGGTCCAAGACAGGTCTTTATGTTTAGTGTGATGCAAACCAAACCACTGGCTGTGCTTCATTTGATAATGAAGTTCTGTTTGCTGCATCCTGACGGGTAAACCTCTGCCTTTCAAAATTGGAACTCAAAAGTCTCATGTTTTGAAAGTTGGTATCTTTCCCAGAAATGATGTATTAAAAAAAAAAACTTCTTATGGCTGGCAGCACCTAAACTATTGTCCTGTCATCATGACAAATTGGCCCAGCCTACAAATATTAATTGAAAACATCTGCATGTCTTATCAATATTGCATTATAATTAGTAGGGTCATTTTGAGGTTCTGTGGACTAAGAGATGAGAGATGGGTGTATGCAATGTTTAGCTAATTAGTCATCTCTGAGAAGATTAATTTTATACTCTGTGGAATTTTCAGTTTAATTGCTTACTGTGTAAGATCATAGGGCAACTGATTGCTAAACTTCCCACTTCCTTGTTACACATGTCATAATATAATACCCGAGTTGGGAAAGATTATTTTAGTTTGTTTATTCTTTTCATGTTTATTTTTTTGTCTACACAGATAGTGAAAATGTTACTCTGTGCTTTGCAAATAGGCACAGGCTCAAAATATAAATATAAATACACACACAAGTACTCTTCTACTTAATAAGAACAATAAAACTTAATTCTGAATCCCCAGCTCTTCCCAGATCCTCAGTCTGCTGGCTTTGGGGCTGAGGCTGTATCCTTGGCTCCCCTGGGGCCCCAGCTTGCCAATTGGAGGTCTTGGGACTTCCTAGATTCTGTTATCTTGTGAGCTCGTCCCTTAAAATAGGTTTTCCGTTTCTATAGCTGCACGTATCCATTGTTCACTTTCTTAGGACCACCCGACTAACTGATGCTCTACCCATGACCACTCTGATGCAGGTGGCACCGTGGGCATGCATTGTTGTGCTCTTGTGCATTTCACAAGGATCTGGACTACATCCTATCCTGTCCAGAGAAGCAGGGCAGACTTCTAACTCCTGATCCTCTCCTGACCCCACAAACCCAATTCTTTTCACAGCATTTGGTCAATGCTCTCATTATGTAATTGAGTTGTGTGACTCTCTAACCAAGACTCACTGATTCCTCCATTTCTGCCCTATGTGACTGACACTAGAAGTAAGGCTGAATACTGAGCAGACTGAGAAGAGCATGCACAGCCCACTCCTGTTTTATCCTAACATTTACCCTTGACAATAAACACAACACTGTGGGAAAAACCATAATCCTTCAACTCGCAGTCCCAAGATATTCCTCAGGAATTCCAATGGACATAATGCCTCAGACTCTCTCCAGGCTCCCAGCTCATATGCACAGCACACTGGATCTAAGGCAGTCCTATGGATTGGTCTAGTCTGCTCTGGTACCTTAGAGGGGAACCAACAACATCTATATGTTAAAAAAAAACAGCCCCCCTTTCTGTTTCACCGTCACTGATTTCCTCTAAGGATATGTAGGAGTCGAGGAAAGGCACACCATGCCCAGGACAGTAAAGTGAGGAGATTTTGGCCTGGCACTTCTTCATCTCTTGTATTTCGCTGTCCCATGTCAGTACTGGGAAGAGTTGGGAGTTTATGAAGCAGCGAGGTACTTGTCGGGAAGGCAATCAAGCACCAACTGAAAGACTGCTAAGGATCCCGGGGATCAGGCAGCTAAAACCAGGCACACTACACGTTCAGTCTGTTTCCTGTCCGGAATATCAGGTTTTTCTGGGCTCTTGTCCTCCTTCTGGGTTTCATCAGCTGAACTAAATGGTGCATTGCCCTTTGAGAAGTCACAGAAAAGCCAAGGGTTGCCAGATCACCACAGAACCTGTCAGAAACGGATGTATTCTCTGGCCAGGAATCTAACCAAACAGAACATATAGCTTCACATGGGCAAGGGCCTGGGTTCTATTCACAGTACCATAGAAAAGCTGACATTCCATAAAATGGGGCACCTTCTTGCATCCCCAGAGACTCATCCTGACAGGGATGGTAGAGCCCAGGCAGGCCCGGGGAGCATACCTCCCGGCTACATGACATCAGCCATCACAGGATGCATTAGAGGGCAGGCTCTTCTCCAAGCCAATAAAAGAGTCCGATCTTTCCACCCCTTCTCTGGAGTGTCTCCCCACCCAGAACTTCGACTGGACGATGGATATTTAAGTGTTGTTTTTGGCATCAGTCAACATCATTTCTTCCAGATGTTACCCAAAGGTTCCAGACCAGTTCCAATGGCCTGGAAGGGCTCAACCAAGTCCTAAGAATTTTTAAAAGAGTCTAAATTGGTGGTGAGTCTGGCTTTAGTCTTAGGCTGCACTTTATTTGCTAAAGGCAAAAGCCTATCCTTAATGCCCTGCCAGCCAAAAATATTATTTGTACTTAAAGAAAAATAATCAAATGCTTTTTCGGGTGCTTATATGAATGCTTCTCCTCTGTTTAGATTGAGGACAGTGAAGCCCTGCTTTCAGTTCAGCTGAACATCCAGCCTCCCGGCTTCACCTCCAATTAAAGAGATAGGACCAGTGAAAGTTCTAATTTCTTAAAGATTGTCTAATAGATGAAGACATTTAAATCTAGCATTCTACTTAGGCTGAGATACTCAGAAATAAAAGCAGGAGAATCAGTTTTTCTACCCACTTTACAGTTATTAAATATCCCCCCCCCTGAAAAGTATGTCATTCTCTCCAGTGGGATGGGCTAAAGATCCTGAGTTGAAATACAGGGTCTCTTTCAGCTTGCCCACATTCCTACAGGGGTGAACCAAGTGGAAGCTGGCTGTTCTTGGATGGAAGGAATTTGATGACAGGGATTAGGACCTAGCGTTCCTCTTTTAGCTTTTACACTTAAATCAAGATTTGGGAGATCAGCATCCTGCTGGAAAGACAGAAAATAGTTTCTTTGTCACAGGGGTTGGGCTGCTATATTTTAAAAATCAGCAAGGTCACATGCTTGTAAAGCAGTGGTACCTAAGCATGTCTTTTGAGGCATGTGTGAGGTCAGCTGTAGAACCCTACTGATCTTTCTCCCTGTGCACAGATCTGGTTGTTTGGTTGTTTAAGACAGGGTTTCTCTGTAGCTTCAGTCTAGCCTTGAACCTTGAACTCGGGAGAAGAAAACTTCACCAAGCACACTTATTATCTCTCTGCCAGTCATCCTGTAGTGGGGTGTGTCTTTCAAAGAGAGTATGGCAGAATTGCCCTTTCTGTAAGGTTTTCTTTAATGTGACTTTGACACCCTCCTATGAACAGCTGGGGTTCATGTCCCCTTGAATCTCAAAAGGGGCAACATAGCTCCCTCCATATGAGCCTTGGCATTCTCCCGCTGCTGTCTTGTAAGGAAGTCCTGGCGATGCCAAATACCATATAGGAAGAGAACAAACTATTGATCAGAACTTGTAAGATGGTTCTTATTGTCACCCAGCAGATCTCTCCAACTTCTAGAGTGACAGAGATCCCCTCTGCCCTGGGCTTTGAAAAGGTTCTCAGCTGTGGACCCTGGGCAACAAGCCCCAGTCATGCTGAACCTCAGGTTTCTGGACTTGGGTACACTGTGAACCCAAATTAACAGAAGATTAAGATTTCTCTTTCCAAGAGGCCAGACCTGGAGTGGTGCTGGATGTGGCTCTAGAGCTTTTCAAGTTCGCAACACCAACCATCAGAAGTCTGCCTCTTGCCACTTTGATACCCAAATGAACTCTGTTTAAACCATAATCCTTCACCCCTTGTTCCCATTGACATATAGCCACCTTACAATGCAAAATATGTTTGGTTCAACTTCAAAAGTTTCCACAGTCTTTAACAGTTCTCAAATTGTTTGAAAGTATAAGCACAGAGTCTCTGCTGAGACCCAGGTGATCCTGTTAACTAACAACACTATAGAGGCATAGTATTTGTATCTTAATAAATAAATCTTGCCTGAAGACCAGGGGCAAAACTAAGCAACTAGAGCCCAGACAGTGGTGGCACACACCTTTAATCCTAGGATTTGAGAGATAAAGGATTTCTGAGTTCAAGGCCACCCTGGGCTACACAAGATCAATGCAAAAACAAATCCAGGAGATGATGGCCTATACCTTTAATCCCAGTACTAGGGAGTCACATACCTTTAATACCAGCATTAGAGGGAATATAAAGTAGGGGGAGAGAGGCTTAGGCTGCTTAGTCTGTGGTCACCCAACCTTGGTAGAGACTTCTCTAGTGGCTTGACTGCTTTGCTTTTCTAGTTTTCAGGTTGAAGCCCAATTTCTGGATTTTTATTATTTATGCTACACAGCACTTATAACACAAAAAACAAATTACATACTTCTGACATACCATGACACAAAGCAAATATTTTCATTCCAAATGTAAGCAATGAATCATAGTAAGTATTATTGTCTAGGGCTTAGAGAAGTCTCAGTGGTTAAAACTCTCAGTGCGCACACACAAGGACCTGAGTTCAGATCCCTTGGACTCATGTACACACAGCACATCCACAATTTCAGCATGCCTATGGCAGAATGTGAGCTGGAGACTGGAAAGTGTCCCGAAGTTCAGAGGC
This sequence comes from Dicrostonyx torquatus, assembly GCA_028555095.1. NCBI lineage: Eukaryota > Metazoa > Chordata > Mammalia > Rodentia > Cricetidae > Dicrostonyx > Dicrostonyx torquatus. Next base: position 7,712,366 of record JAQHUG010000052.1, read on the forward strand.
TAGTCAGCCAGAGTAACAGTGAACCAGAGATCGTGTCTTAAATAATGTGGAAAGCAAGGACAGACTGATGCCCAGGATTATCCTCCAAACTACACAAACATGCAAATGCCTGTGCTTGCACTCACACACATGAACGTGCACACATATGCACGCTACACGTGCATACATCACATACACCCATAAAAATGAAATAATTAATTAAGAGACCAAAGCAAGACCAAACCCTAGCAGGGCAAACGCCAAATCCTGCAGCACTATTTCCGGTATCTGGAGTTCATGAGAGAATCATCTGAGCTCCCAAGCACTTGTTTAGCCTCATCCCCCAGCTCTGCCTTCCAGAGTGCACACAGCCTCTCCTTTGAACTGACCCTGCTCAGTGCATGCAACTTTCCCAACTGGACATCCTCCCATCTCCACTCTCCTGGGACCTCCATTGCAACCTATGCTTTACCTTCCAATTTCACACAGTGGCTCTCCATTGCCACCTTTCAGGAAATTCAGCTGTGGCACACATTGCCTGTCCTCAGTGGACTTTTAGAACCTTGGCCCAAGCACCCACCAACTTAAAGTCAATGCTATGTGGATGAGGCTGCTAATTCTGCTATCAACTCTGGTGTGTAGCTTACTCCCCTTGGACCAAAGTTGCTGAAGACTCTGTTTACCTTTTAAGGGTGACCCTGGAGAAAGTTTCCCAGGAAATTGTTTTTGAACAGGGAACCCCTTTGGTGGCATTCTCCGGTCATGTTCTCTCTTCTCAAATGAATTTGTGTTTCTACAGGACAGAGCCTTCAATGGGTGATGCTTCAAAGATGCTCACAGGGCATCTTTGGTCTCATCTCAATGCAGGTTGTTTGCTGATGGTACTGATCTCTGCTCATCATCCTCCACAACTCTAAAGCACATCTTTTTCTTCTCTCTCACTAGAGGCTGAGTAACAGGAGTGATCAGTGAATACAGAAACCATGGCACAACTCTCCTGCCTTGAAACTTCTTCCTCCAAATTAATTAGTCCCTTATGTCTCTGTCTCTATTCAGCCTCAGTCATGTTCTTGGGGTGAGGGGCAAGAGTGGAATGGAGCAGATTTTTTTGTCAGATAGAACTTTAGTGACCTCTAACCAAGTTCCCTATAGGGTCCCTGTCATGAGGTAGGCCTTAATTTTCCACATTTCCTTCAGGATTAAAGTCTCTCGAACTCCCATCAGAAAGGCCCATTAACTCAGAACATTCTAGAATTTTTCTAGGTCAAAGTTTAGAATGCTTCCACATTCTTCCTATAAACCAGCTCCAAATGCCTCAAATCAATCATTAGTTTCATCACAACAATGGTCTCACTTCTTGGTACCAGTTTTCTGTATTAGTTACATTTATTTCCTGTGACAAAATCAGCTTTAAGAAGGAAGAGCTTATTTGTAACATGGATAATAAAAACCTAGAGACAGATATTGGGGTTCAATCTGAAGATCAGAAAAGCAAAGCAGCCAGTCTCTGGTTCTTACCTCTACCTCAGACCGAAATGGCAATCCTGCCTCCACAAATCCTTAAAATGAGACTGAGCTAAAAACTGTCTCTATTTTATGTTCTTCTCTAGTGCTGGGATTAAAGGTGTGCCCCACTATATCCTGGTTTCTATGGCAAACTAGTGTGGCTACTGGGATTAAAGGTGTGTGCACCACTGCCTGGTCTGTATGACTGACCAGTGTGACTGTTTTACTCTCTGATCTTCAGGCAAACTTTATTAAAATACAAATGAAATATCACTACATTTCCCCTTTCATCTAAAATAAAAAAGACTATAACTAACACAAGAAAAACTATAAATAATAAGTACAATGACTATATATAGTATATACAGGCAGTAAAT
>JAQHUG010000052.1:7721001-7733434 GCA_028555095.1 Dicrostonyx torquatus
GACAGATCTATGGTACTTCCATCTGCGGCGGGAGCTTCTTGGAGACTGGCTCTGACCCAGTCTTCTTCCCAGGATCCTCTTTTCTTTTCCCTGCCTATCTAAGTCCTGCCCTATCAAATGGCCCAGGCAGCTTTTTTATTTAACCAATCAAAGCACAGAAATACAGATGAACCCTCCTTCATTCCTCCATGTATCTTCAAAATAAGACTGAGCCTGAGAGCTGTCTCCCTCCATTTTATATTCCTCTCTAGTGCTGAAATTAAAGGCATGCACCACTACCACCTGGCTTTTATGGTGAGCTAGTGTGGCTTCTAGGATTGAAGGTGTGTGCCACCACTGGTTGGTCAGTAAGGTTGACCAATGTGACTATTTTACTCTCTGATCTTCAGGCAAGATTTATTTATTAAAATACAAATGAAATATTACTACATTATTTGTGTTAATTGTCCAAGGTTTAGAGCTTAGTTCATCATGGCAAGAAGTCATGATGGCGGGGGTGTAAAACAGCTGGTCACAGCATATCCACAGCCATGAAGAGGAATAGATGAGTGCTGATGTTTATCTCACTTTGTTCTTTTAATTCAGTCTGGGAGCTGTCCCCCTGTAATGGTGACACCCACATTTATGGCAGATCATTCTATAATACAATCTAGAAACACTCACCGATATGCAGAGATTTGTCTTCTAGGTGTATGTAGATTCTCACAAGTTGACAATGTTAAACATTATGGACAATTATTTTTCACTGGTCTTGGGTTAGACCTACATTCTGTGCTTGATATATTTGGGCACCTCCCTACCAAGAATTGAATGGCATTGCCTCATCTGCCTTTCCACTACCATGGGGATTCCGTGATCAGCACTGTCCCATAGTATCAATGGGGCTCCAGTACCTCATATCAGGTACTGCCTTTGTGCCTACTGTAGTCACAAGCAACAACATCTTAGATAGTGGTGGCCTTGGATGATGACGTTTAACAGAGCAGATTCTCAAGGGGATATGGTCTTGAGCATATTATATGTCTCCTACCTGTTCAAGAAGATAGGAGAAAGGGCAGGGGCCTCACAAAGATGCTGTTTTCTTCTTAAACAAGACCCGGGCTATAAGCTTCAGTTGCTTGTCAGAGTGACCCCTAACTTCTTCACCAGCTCCAAGCATCTGGCTTGTGACACTCCATAGAACTGATAGACTCAGGCTATCAGAGGCAGAGTCAACTCTGGACCACGTGGCTACTCAAAGAACATTAAGAGGCTCTTAGGAAGATATTGAGATGTGTCACTGTCCCTGCTCTCCAGAGATCATCAAGTGGTATGATCTGGTGTCTTTCCATGGTTGCTGAAGTCTTTTATCTGGAATTTACTAGGGGCATGGACCCCAAGCTTAGTGGCAACAGGCTTTGCCAAATAACCAGCACTGATTTTCCTTACTCAGCATCTTTACATAGCAGCTCTCAGCAGAGATACACAGTGGAGATGAAGAGCTGGGCTGAGGAAGCCCAGAAGGCCTTGCAAACCCTGCAAACTGCACTGCAGAAAAACTAGCTGGATCTGAGCTTTTGGAATTAGAACCCTGTTTCTGGCATCTCCCTAGGCACCTAGTGGGGAAGCTTTCAAACACCATTCCACAGATGAACAGGGTAGAGCTCAAAAGATTTGTCACTTTGAGAATAAAGCCAGGCCACTATCCCCTCAGAACCACCCACTTGACTGTTCTGAGGAGAGCATAGAGTCCAAGGCTCTCTATAATTTTTCATTCATGCACATGGCAGTGATCCCCATGACCAGCATAGCCTTGGGAACCTTAAATTTAGCCTGGTGTGTGTGTGTGTGTGTGTATGTAAATAGCATCCTCCATGCCCCAGGATTGACCAGCCTGAGCATTGCTCAGGGGCCAGTCCCTTGGAGCCAGAAGATAAACATATTAACTGAACTTTCCATCTGTCATTTCAGAGAGTCCTTTATTGCCTAGCTGTGGTTGGAAAAATTAAGTCCTTGTAATTTAGAGTCAACATTTCTTGTGGAATCATGTTAGACAGGTTGGCGGCACTTGCAGCCTCTCAGCAGTGTCACCTACAATCAAAACAAGCTCATAGTGGCACGTTGTCAACTCCACAACCCATGGCTCAGTGACTCTCCTATGCTAGGCACAGGCACTACAGCCCTGTGGACCTTAGCCATGGCCACAGATGAATTGCCACCAATGGAGCAGTAGGACAGAGTGATACCTCCCTGTGCAAACCAATCGCTGGCCCTGGTGGCTATAGGTTCAAGATAAAGGTGTTGACAAAGCAAATGTCTTCTACGTCTTTTTCCTAAGCTTGTAGATGGTGTCTTCTCAATGAGTGTCCACACAGTCATACTTCCCTGTATCTGTGTTCTGACCTCTTCTTAGAAAGACGTCAGTCATACAGGGGAAGACCCTACCCATAGGACCCCATTCTAAATTAATCACCACACTAAGACCCTATGCTGTGTTTCTGGGGGTTAGGCTTTCAACATCTGAATTTTACAGGGACACAATTCAGCCCATATCATCCTGTCCAACAGATTGGTTCACTTTATCTTTAAGAAATTGGCCTCTTAACTCGATTTTGCAAAGGGGGAGATTTAGGCTGAAGAGGCAGGACTGTCTCTCAGTCCCAAAGCCAGCAAAACTGCCAGGGTCAGGGTGGAATTTGTGGTTCTTTGCCTTGCACTGCAAATCAACTGTAGCTACTACTCACAGTCCAAGGCTGGTTCTGGACAAGTGCTACACAGTCATCCAAATTATTCCAAAGGCCGTAATACTGAAGGCAGAAATGATCGAAAATGAAATGCTAGTTCTGGGTACTAGGTTCTCTGTCCTATAGAGGCTCAAGTGGAGGTCCTGGCTCAAGTGCAAGGAAGCAGACTTCAGTGAGGGGGTTTCCGATGCCCAGCCTACTTAGTTGAAAAGCTTGATGCTTTTCCATAGAGGTAGAGATTTCCAACCTAGTGGGTAAATTGGGGAGAGATCCTAAGTATTTGGATACTGAGCAATGAAACATTAATTTATCTTTCTGAAAAACAGAGAACTAAAATGATAATAGATTAACCCAGATCTAGACAGGTTCATTCCCAGACCTCAGGTGTTTTAGAACGAGTTTAAATGGTCCATTTGGAGATTGGGAACTAAGGCAAATAACACAGTCTGACTTATACAAATTCACATATTGATCAGGCAATGAAGCAGGAATTAGAGTTCATATCTGGCATCCCCAAGGTGGTCCCATAAGCTTATGGATTCCCCTCCACCATTGTTATGCAATGAAAGTCCAGATTAGGTACAAGACTCAGACTGCTGGCCTGGGATAGCCACAAAACCTGCTGGCCCTGGAGTTGTGCTTGATTGTCCCAGTTTCAGGTGGCAGAGACTGTCATGACCATGAGTGTGGGCAGCAAACTTGAACAGAGTGTGGAGAAGAATCATATATTCAGCCCAGTTGGCCTCTGCCTCAGCTATTCCCAAACCACATCAAGTGGGCCACTGCCACACAAAATATTCCTTAGGGACACAGGGCCTGCCGGTTTAGAATCATGACTTCTCCCAACAGGCTTGCTCTTTATCCTGTATCCAGCCTCAAAGGCTGGGCCAGGTGCTGTGATGTGCCTCGGGTTAACTGTAAACGGCTCTGCCCTTGTCACAGTCCCTGAGACTTGGAACTGAATTTCAGATGCCAGGAAAGCTTTGGGCTTGCCTCAGAACCTGAATCCTGGCCACTGGTCTCCGGTCTCTGAGAAGAAGAGATGCTGTCAGGGTTGTGAGTGTTTGGAAGGCATGGGGTCTGGTTCTAAGTGGTGTGGTGCACCCCTGAAGTACTTCACATCAACAACCAAGGCCCCATGCACAGCTGCTGTCACTTCCCAGTCCCATGCCTTCTACTACCCCTGATGGTTGAGGGAAAGAGTGTGGCTTCCCCAGGGTTCTGAGGCTCACTGGCCCTCCGTGTGTAGCATGACCCTGATCCCCGTTCTCTATTTTTTTTCTATTTCTTTTGTTAACCAAACAGGGTGGTAGGGCAGGGTCTGAGAATTGGAAGCCCTACCTACTCCAATTGTCTGCTTTGGAGTGGGGAGAGTGTGCTGAAGCCCGCACGTACTCTGACCAAAAACCTCCAAATAAGAAAGAAGAATTCTTGAGCGAAACAGTACCCTAGGCTAGCTGACTCTGTCCTGGTTGAAGACATTGAATCTGATGGTGGTGGAAGGAAGGACTCTAGCACTGGGTGGATGGTGAAGTGGTCTGGAGATGCTGGGCCTAGATTCATGTGCCTCATAATTGCATCCTTTGAGTGGGGCAAGATCCCTGGCTACAAGGCAGCATCATGCTAGGGTTTGGGCTCTGTTTTCTGCAAAAGGGGACTTTGCAGATACTAAGTTTCTATGCATTGGCTTTGAGTTATTAAAAGAGGAGACTGTTCAGAGCAGGTCTGACCTTAGTGGGTGAGCTCTCAGTGAAGATGTAGCAGTAGCTCTCCCATTAACCTTGGAAAGAATGGACAGGGTCCATGTGACCATGGACTTCCATGCCTGTGGAACTGCCCATGTAGTCATGGACTTCTATGTCCATGGAATGGTCCACATGACCATAGACTTCCATGCCCATACAATGGTCCACATGGCCATGAACTTCCATGCCTGTAAAATGGTCCACGTGGCCATGGACTTCCATGCCTGTAGAATGGTCCACGTGACCATGGACCTCCATGCCTGTAGAGTGGTCCTCGTAGCCATGGACCTCCATGCCTGTGAAATGGCCCATGTGGCCATGGACTTCCGTACCTGTGGAAAGGTCATGTAGCCATGGACTTCCATGCTTGTGGAAGGGTCCACGTAGCCATGGACTGAGGATGCTCTAACACACGAGAATGGCTTCTGATTTACAGCTCCCCAGCAAACAGGTACTAGGCCTATGACCAAAATGTACTAAATCCTGTCAACAACTTTAGTGAATGTTAAGAGTAAAATTCGGCCAGCAGATCCCATGACTTCAGCCCAGAGATACTCTGGTACTGCGTGAAGATCCCACCAGGCTATGCTCAGAATCTTGACCCTTGCCCTTGATGGGAAGAGATAATACATAACTTACATCTAAAATAGAATTGTGACAGAAGAAAATTCACGGCTTTTACAGTTATGGAATAGAAGTGGCACCAATGGAAGTGGAAGGAAAAGAAGGCAGGTGAGGAAGAGTCCGATGACGAGAGACAGAATCAGTCATGTAGGAGTAGAGAGATCAGGAGATGGTGTAGGAGGGATCTTCTGTATTTTGTGTTGCTTTCATTGGTTAATAAAGAGACTACCTTGGCCTGTAGGATAGGTCAGCCCTTAGGTGGGCAGAGTAGACAGAACAGAAGGCTGGGAAGAAAGAAAGTGTGGCAGACACCATGATGCTCCTACTCGAGATGGACATAGGTTAGACTCATGCTGGTAAGCCACAGCTCGTGGTGATACACAGATTAATAGATATGGGTTAAAGCAAGATGTGAGAGTTAGCTAAGAAAAGGCTAGGAATAATGGGCCAGGCAGTAATTTAATTAATATAATTTTTGTGTGGTTATTTCGGGTATAAGCTAGCCGTGGCAAAACACAGCCCTCTGTGCCTCTTACTACAGGAGAGAAAGCCACCGGCACACAGAGGGTGGGGGATCATCAGGCTGTCTCGGGCATAGCACTCTGTCACAGTCACCATCTTCATTTCACTAACTGAATATGAATCATTCTGTCCTAGCAGTAACAGGAATGAAATAAACTCAATAAACCAGCTCCCATAACCCCTGATGTATCCTTTGTAGGGATTGGTTTGACTCAAAGACTGGGGGTGGATCAAGAGGGAGAACCAACCCAAGTGAAGCTCTCTGGGTGTGGATCCTGCCCAACTTCTAAATGCTGTCACCTTGCAGATAGCAAAGACAAGGGTAGGAGGCCAGCCAGCCATTGTAGTGTCTTGGTAATTGATTGGCACTACCTTTGTTTGACAGCAGTCAGAGCAGAGAGTGTCAAGTGGAGATTTGTAGTCAGGGAGAGGAAGTAGACGAAAATCATTAAGAAAATGTTGATTAAATAAAGATGCAGAAAAACAAGCATTAATGGAGGTTGTTTTAGTCTATTTTCTGGTATCATAAGAGAATACCTGAGACCAGGTAATTGATAAAGGAAAAAGGGTCTACTTAGTTTACATGTCGGGAGTCCAAGATTGGAAGGCAGCTTGACTTCCGGGGAGGGCTTTGTGTTGTTTTATGGAAAGCACAATGTGGCATAGTGCACAATGACTGGGGGGACAAATAGTCCATGCTTTATTTATAACAGCCTGATAAATACCTACAAAACTTCTCAAGGGTGGCATGTGGCACTCAGAAGGTCCTTTGCTGGCTAACAGAGTTGGCCAGTTGCCATCTTCTTCCCATCACAGATAGGCTGGCTTTCTGCAGGAATGACATCATGTGACCAGTGGAATGGGAGTGGATGTGATGTAAGTTTCTTCTGGGATAGGATATTTGAATGTGGATGAGAGAACCCCTACATCTCCACCCTCCCACCATCTTCAGGGGAAAGCCACAACATTCCAGGCCCAGAAGGTTGTATTCTGCATGAGACAGTGAGTACCAAAGTTCATGTTTGGTCTCCCTGCCATGAACATGTAACCTGAGCAAGGGATAGACAAGGTTTGTAGCTACTGAGACAAGGCCACTGATGTTGGTGTAGTAGTGTGTCCCATGCTGACTTCCAGGGCCTGTTGGATTCTCTCTGCTGTTAAGGTGTCAGGTATACAATCAAATTGGCTTAGGACATCCAGCAGTGACACTTAACAGAATCTTCTGGAATGCATTCATGTGTCTTTTAGTGGTGAGGAGGCAGCTAGGCTTTCTGGTCATGTAAGGTGCATCTAAAGATATAGAATTCTGGAGGCAATGAGTTTATTTTCTTTACAGCCTTGTATCTCTATGGAGGTCATATCCACAGATGAACCAATCTCAAATTGAAAGTCTTTTTAAAAAATATGTCTGCATTGACTATGTGCAAAATTTGGGGAGCTAATATTTCCTAAGTAATACAGTATAATAATAACTTACACAGAATTTACATTGTATTAGGAGTCATCCAGAGATAATAGAAAAGTCTATGGGAGAATATATGTGGATATTTGAAAATACTATACCACATATATGAGAGACAAGTATCTGAGTTGGGGTTTTGGAGGGAGGTCTGAGAACCAGATTTCCTGGATACTAAAGGGTAACTAAAGACTCATACACCATGTGCAATTCAGCTGCCCACTTTTTCATTGATTTTAAATGTTTCCCCATGTTGTTATGGGATGTGTAAGCGACACTTTTAGCGGCTGAATAAATACTCGGAGTGGATTACGACAGAATGTTCTTAATCCTTGCTCCCGTGGTGGGACACTGAGATTGTTTGCAATTTCGCACTTAGGTGAGAGCCACTGCCATAAACATCTTTGTGCACAAAGCTTGTTTTCTGTTTGATACTATTTACTTTGGCTGGACTCCCAGAAATAGAATACTCAGGCAGAAGTGTCATGAAACTGTGCCTTTTTTCAAGCACAGATTTTTAAAGCAAAGCAAAGCATTCATCCTCACTAATGTCAGGGAAAGAACATTCCTTTTACCATAGGAGAAAAGATAAACCGGCCCTCAGACACCTCCCTGGCTCAGGGTCATCCTTCCCCAGGACCGCAGTGACGGAGATCCAGCCCCAAGTACAGAGCCCACCTGGGTGGGGGGCTGACCACGGAATAGACCTTAACAACTGCAGCTCAGTGCTGTCTGGCTCCAGACCAACTCACAACATTCCTGAGGGCTCACCACTGAACCCCCAACACCTCCATTGAGGCCCATGGTGCCCACAGAATCTCTTGGTGGTCCAGAAGAGTCCTTGATTCTATGATGTGGATTCTAAAGCCTGTTTGCTTCTCAGCCTTGACTGGTGGCTTCCTCTGCAGTGTCACTGTGTCCCCTGTTCAGAGCCCTGGCCTCAGCCATTGCTTCTCTCCCTCGGTGGTAGAACTCAAGGCTCACTGGTAGATGCAGCGGAAGACAGTGCTGGAGAGCTATCTCCATCCATGCTCGTGAAACCACCCATCCAACTCACCTCAAGAGGGTCCCCAGGGGGCTCTCTTTTCCCTGCCATCTTTTTTAGATTTGTTCCCAGGACTAGTGTGTGAACTTGAGTAAGGCATGAGTGACTTTCACAGTGCATGTCCTCCCTTCTTGCCCCAAGCTCCAGTTATGCCTCAGGCAAGTCTTTCTCCCTTGAGAAGGGAACAGCAACTACTTCTTTTTCTTAAAAAAAAAATCCATAATTTAGACAAGCCTTCCTTTTTCTCTACCTTGCCTTTGATAGCAAAGGATTTACCAAATCACTCTATTGAGATACATCCTATGCTGTCTGGACTTAACACTGAAATGTATTTGACATAGTCATAGTATTGAGAGGTGTTGGGTCTTTAAGACGAACTTGCCCATAAGAATAGGTGAATTGCCTCAAGATCAGGCTGTTATAGATAAAGCATGGACTATTTGTCCCCCAGTCATTGTGCACTATGCCACATTGTGCTTTCCATAAAACAACACAAAGCCCTCCCCGGAAGTCAAGCTGCCTTCCAATCTTGAACTCCCGACATGTAAACTAAGTAGACCCTTTTTCCTTTATCAATTACCTGGTCTCAGGTATTCTCTTATGATACCAGAAAATAGACTAAAACAACCTCCAGTAATACTTGTTTTTCTGCATCTTTATTTAATCAACACTTTCTTAATGATTTTTGTCTACTTCCTCTCCCTGACTACAAATCTCCACTTGCCTTCTCATTCCCGTGAATTTTGAGTCAACTATAATATTTCTCTTTTATTACTATAATTTTGAAAGTTTGAATAAAGTTTTCTTTTAAATAAGTATGGATATTAACGTATTAAATAATTCTCCCTGATGAGTATTATTTCTTCCATCCAATTTGAGCTTGAGGCTCAGTATCTTTCATAAAGTACACCATCAACCATGCAAAATCAACAATGAGCATCTCTCCTTGCCTTCTGCCTGGCTCTGCTACCCTATGGTCACCCATACGCACACAGGTGTTACAGAGGCAACACAGGAAACCTGATAATGGCACAAGCTCTGAAGTCTGTGCTGGGTATTCCTTACTGCGGAGAGAGAGATAGGCTCCAGGAGGGAGTGTTTTGTGTGTTCCCTGAGAACTGAGACACTCACACTTGCCTATCTGATTTCCAGCCTCGCCTTCACCCCACAGCTTGGACTTCCACTCAGCATAACCTGAAGCTTATCTTAGGTCACTGCTGGAGATGGGAGAGCTTCAGAGCTGCATACTGGCTTTAATTTTAATTAATTTATCCAGCAAACGTTTTCAGAACCCCTGTCCCATTGTAGTTTCCAGACTCAGAGGGAAACTTTCTCAAAGCAGGTTTCATGTGTCAGGACAATACCTAGCCTCATCGCTAAATTATTAGCAACCTGATCTCAGAGTGGAAAACAAAGTGTCTCTGTGTTATCTACCATCCTGAGTGGGTTATGGTAATTTGAAGGACACTTTGGGATGACACCTTTTTCTTCTTTCTGTGTGGATTGCCACAGAAAATGCTTGGGGCACTAGACTTTGGCCATAAAAAAAAAAGTCATTTTAGTAATATCCTAGCAGGTGGTCCCCCAATTCGGATGCTACTGGCAGTTGGTGATGTTATCTACTGTGATGGTTGATCTTGCTTGTCGGCTTCACTGGCTCTGGAACCACAGAGGAGGCAAACCACTGGACACACCTGTAAGAGATTTTTTTTACTAGATCAAGTAAAGTGGGAAGACATACCTTAAATGTGTGATGCAGCTTGCAGAGGCAGCCCAGACACGAGGAGGTTGACGGGAAAAGTCTTCAAGTCTCACTTTTTAGTCCATCTACTCTATCATCCTCTGCTGACATTGGAACACAGCTTCCCTGGTCTTCCAGCATGGATTGATGACCAGTGGCTCTCCAGGAATCTTCTAGGCTTTCATTCAGTAACAGGTTGGAACTGCTGAGACATCATCCTTGTGGACTGAGCAAATACTGGGTCCTCAGCCTCTCCATTGTAAAAGCCAGCCATTATTGAGTTACCCAGACTACATCAGGTAATCCAATCTAATAAACACCCTTTTCATACATGGTCTCTATCTGTTCTGTTTCTCTAGATAACCCTAATGTACTTACTTTCCAAGGTATTGCAGCAGGGACCCTTCCATGGGAACTTGTTCTTCTCCTCTCCGGCAAAGCCCTTCCCTTGCTCCTTTCCTCTTCTGCAGCTCCGGCTTCCCCTCTAGCCCACATTCTTTCTCTGTCTGGAGTCTGTCAAAGAACTCTTAAAAGTCAGCCTGGTCAGCTGGTGCCTTCATCACATCAGAAGGCTGTAAGTAAGACCCAGGGTTTCTACTGCTGTGACAGAACCCTAGGGCCACCAGCAACTTGGGGAGGAAAGGGTTTATTTTATCTTACAGTTCGATGTCACAGTTCATCAGTGAGGAAAGACAGGCAGGAATGCATGGCAGGAACTGCAGTAGAGACCCCGGAGGACCGCTGCTTCATGGTTCCCTTTTCATGGTTTGCTCAGTCTGTTTTCCTTTTTATTATTTGAATTGGCTTTTAATTTTAAAAATGTTCTAATCATATTCCTCCCCTCCTCCAAGATCATCCACTTCCTCTCCTCCTCCCTATCCACCCAACTTTAAATTCTTTCTCAAAAAACTCAATACAAAACAAAATGCCCCAAACCTAGAAAACAAAATACAACATCACCCAAAAAGAAAACAACATAAAGAAGAACCACCAAATAAAACACACACACACATGCCAAACAAACAATCCCCAACTCTGTGCAGTCCGTTATCTGTTGGTCAATTAGAACTGAGAATTGCCCTGGAGCAGTTGATATACCCAGTGTACCAACAGTATACTCCCTTCCATGGGAGAAAACTAATTTTGCCGCTCCCAGAAGAGGCCATGGAAGAGTGCTGCTTACTGATCTGATTCCCATGGCTTGTTCAGCCTGCTCTCTTACAACACTCAGAACAGCCAGTCCAGAGATGGCCCCACCCACAGTGGAATGGGCCCTCCCACATCAATCATCAATCAAGAAAATGCACCACAGGCATGCCCGAGGGCCCATCTGGTGGGTGCGTTGTTTAAATCGAGGTTTCCTCTTGGCAGATGATTTGAGGTTGTGTCAAGTTGACATAACTAACCAGAACAAAGGGCCAAGTCAAGCCATGTCTCTAAAAACGTTCTCCGGGAACATTTCCATTTCCAAGCCCTCTATAGCAGGCACGACTGCTTGGGTCACCTGCAGTAGATGACCATGGTTGCTGATGCTCATGACACCTCCTTTCCTCCTGCCGGCACCTGCAGTATACTGAGAGCCAGGGATGGTGGAAGGGTCCTGATGTGATGTGATGTTAGAGGTTAAGCCATGCATCTCTGTAGTCTAGAGACAAGAGAGAATATGTGAACAGGAAGGACAGAGAACTGCCTCTTACATGGGGTATGGAAGCTATAGACTCTGACCATATTGTCTGGGGTATGTATTTACATGTGTATATAGATTAGAAAGGGAGGGGGCAAGAGAGGGAGAGAGGGAGGGGGAAAGAAAGAAAGGGAGGGAGGTGAGGAATAGTGGAAAGGAAAAGGTCAACAAAAATGTGGACGAAGGTAAATGCTCTTGAACTCTGGCCAAATGAACTCTGCACTGCTGCCAACTGAAGGGGACTTTCTCCTTCAGGTTCTTCACCCATTTCTACCCTCCACTGTAGAATATTGGGTGGTGGGTGGTTGAGCACTCGGATTTCTCAACGGGTTGGTTCTGATCCCCAGTAATTCCTCAACTCTAACACCTTCTGTCCCTTAGGTATCATCTCCCCAAGGGGCCTGCTTCCTCCCTGCTTTCAGAGTCCACAGTTCATGTGCATTCGCTCATAATTTCATCACTTACAGGCACCCTCCTGCAATGGTCACACTTAGTGTGCACAGTGGAGCCTTAGAGCAGGCACTACTGTGATGATGGAAGTCACAAAATAATCACACACCAGTTCAGAATTATGAATAATAAAAGGGTTATTTATTTAAGGGGAAAACTTACAGATCACTGTCCCAGATAACAGTCCTCTGCTCAACAGGACAGAGTCTAGCAGCCAGAAGCGGGAGCTGGAAGCAAGAAAATGGTGCACACTTTAGAGATGCTTTTACAGTATAAGAGGCCATGCCCAGAAGGCCGAGAAGTGGTCCCAGTCCCGGGTCACGAGCAGATCAGGACTGACCCAGCGACCAGAACCAGAGCCAACAGTCTCCACCAGAACAGGTACGAGGGATAACCGCTGAACGAGTGAGCCAGAGTCAGAGATGACTGAGGGTCTGGAC
>JAQHUG010000052.1:7739505-7751759 GCA_028555095.1 Dicrostonyx torquatus
CAATGAGGACACTAAGAGGGACTTACATAGACCTAACATACATGGGAAAGTATAAAAAGACAAGATCTCCTGAGTAAATTTGGGACATTAGGGGAGGGTTGAAGGGGGGAGGGGAGAGGCAGGGAGGGGAGCAGAAAAAAATGTTGAGCCCAATAAATATAAATAAAGAAAAAAAAAAGAAGTCCAAATGAGGAGAAACACTGAAAAGAAAAAAAGAGAGACCATGCCCAAATGGGCTGGTATCTTAAACTAAATGGCATGCTGGGAGAAAGGAGGCGGAGTCAGAGAGATGCCATGGAGCCGCCGGAGATAGACATGCTAAAACTTTGCTGGTAGGCCACAATCTTGTGGTGATGCACAGATTAATGGAGATGAATTAAATCAAGATGTAAGAGTTAGCCAATAAGTAGCTAGAGCTAATGGGCCAAGCAATGATTTAATTAATATAGTTTCTGTGTGATTGTTTTGGGTCTAAGCTAGGCGTGCAGCTAAGCAGGACGAACAAGCAAGCCCTCCTTACTCGTTGGCATACCTGTTGCACAGATCATTCAGGAATAGGCTATCAAGGGTTAGATCCTGGTTACAATTTTCCATGATTCAACTTAACATATTTTTAACTTTACAATGACATGAAAGCAAATCTACATAACCCTTCTGTTCTTTACTTTTTCTGGACAATATTCAATAAAATATCCAAGTTATTTCATTCTTTATTTAAGGTAGACATTGTTAAATTATTTTGTCCAGCTACATGCCAAAGAAAAGGAATAGCACATTTAAGGTAGGCTATGCTAACTATGGTATTTGGAGTGTTAAACACGTTTTCAACTAATGTGTTTTTAACACGCCAGTATGTGCCCACATTTAGTCATGAGACTAGGTTTGCATTATACCATCTTCAAAGGGCAGAAAGGGTGAGTAACAGATCCAGCATCATGCAGTAACCCCGAGAAGTGACATAAATTTAATATGGGTTCAGCTAACTACAGCGTGTCCTCTTATTAGCCATGAAGTTAACTGGGACAAAATGCTCAGGTGGAATAATGGGTTTGGATATGCTGCCATTCATCATATTGTTTCTGGGGTATATAGGTAAAAAGGCTTCTATTTGCTCAAAAAAAAATAAGCAGAGAGAAAATCAGTAGCAAGGTACACTAAGTAGAAAAAAGATGAAAATACTCAGCACACACCACAGACTTTCTGGAAAGAATACCAGCTACAACCAGGGCAGAGGAAGATGTAACGCACTGAAATGCTCTCTGTGGCAGCATTACAGAATAACGCCACTCTAGAAAACAATGTAATAGCTAATTATAAAATTACAGCTACACCTACTATGGGACTCACTGATGACGTCTCTAAGTATTCTAATATTTACTTAAGAGAAAACAAAGTAAAACCCCATATGAAGACCAGTTCACAAATGTTTATAGATATTTAATTACTATAAATAGTTAGATATTTGGTATCAGTTCCTAAAAACTCAAGTCTACCCAAATGCCTATCCATGGTAAATAGCTAAGTATATAATGGCACATCCAAATAATGGAATATATTACTCAGCAACAAGAGGATTAACTAGCGATAAGGGTTGCAACGTGACTCAATAGCACATACATCATGTTACATAGCGTGGTGGGGTCTAAGTTGTCAACAGGGGTTGAACCCTCTGCAACAATCTGGCCTTGCTTTCTAGCTGTACTTTGTAAGGATGCTTTTGGAATCATAAAGTCTGAGAAACAACTCTTCATCTTAAAAGTGAGCCCCAGGAAAGTCAACCCTTGCCCCTGTACAGGCTAGGCCTCTCAGGGGTGTCACACTGCCTGTCTTGGGGGTGCTTAACAAAGCCCGGAAGGAATGCAGTATGGAGTGATCCACCGCCTTGGACTTTATCAGCTGTAGCCCAAGTGCAGTTAGAGACCAAAGCGCCCCTGCAGCTTTCTTCCTTTGGCTCCTTGCTTCAGTTTGTAGTAGTTAGAATTGGGGGATCCAAAGAGGACTCAGAGGGCCCTGTGTCATGGGTCAGTTTAGCTGCCACTAACTAGGGAAAATCCTATCTAGCAGACATCTGTCTGCTGTCTGCCCATGATGAGTGAGCTAGTCGTTCTTGAGGGCCAGCCTAGGCTGTTGGACTGTGGGCAAGGCTAGAAGGCAACCACCTTGCATGCTTCCCACACCCCTGCTTCATCTGGCCCCCACACCTGCGTCTTGAGCAAGGCAACACCATCCTGGCCTACTTATCCTCCATCTGCCTTACTGTGCTCCACACTTGGTGCCTGCTCTGCTGACCCATCTCATCTGTAGATACTGTGCCTTTCACTCTTGCTAGTCTTCAGGATGGCCTCCTCTCCAGAGAGCATCTGGATGATGCTTGAGCTTATCTGGATCTGGTGCCTGATTGGTCCTGGCTGCTTGGCTATGGGGAGAGGCCTTCCTTTGCATGGTTGATGGTCTGTTGGTGTCAGTGGTGTATTCTACACTTTGGCTAGATTTTATAGTCCACAAGATCTTATTTGCTGCAGTGCCCCCAGAAAGTCAATGTATCCCAGAGATACCACTTGGAACAGACAAAGCAAACAGCCTGCAGAGAAATCCCAAAGTCCATGGTTTACTTTGCCATCCTACCACACATGTCTGGACTCAGTGGAGCTGTCGGAAGATGGGTGAGGGGTCAGTATAGACAGGTTTCCTAGAGGGGTCTGGAATAGATGAATTAGAAATCAGACAGAGGCTTTTGTCAACTCTCCCTGGCCTCAGTGGTACATACATGATGGAGAAAGCCTGGAAAGCATAAGACACCTTGTTGTCAGGGTGACTTCCCTGCAACTGGTGGGTGGGCCTCATTCCCAACTTGAGGAACGGGGTAGGACTATCATCAGGCTAGTCTAACTACCCAGATATCAGAGTGCTGCATCCCCAGGGCAACCTGGTGAGGTGTGATGGTGAGGTATGGTGGTGGAGTGGCAGACTGTCCTTTCTGGGAAAAGTATGTCTGAGGACAAACCCAAGCCAGGTCTCCTTGGATGCTGGACATGTCTACACAGCTTCATACAGATGTTAGGCTAGGGAGGTGGCTGGCCAGAATCCATGTTATTGTTGCTAGGATGATTCTGAAGAGCCTGATTTGCCGAGTGACCCATTGCAGTCTATGATGACTTAAGAGCTCTTGACTTTACAATAGTGTAAAAGTATATCCATTTCACACTCAGTGCTGACTCCAGTGAGTCACAGGAGACAGTCAACCCTGTGCTACAAAACAGGCTGTGCTGGATGATTTTGTCCACTGTAGGCTAATGCAAATGTTCTGAGAATTTGCTAGACTAGCTAGAATGCTCAGGAGCCTGGGTAAATTAAATGTATTTTCAGCTTGTGATATGTTCAAGTTCTGATGGCTAGGAAAGGGTGTAACTGGTTGCCAACTGAGGAGAACGTGTGGGTTCGTGGAACAGACTAGAATATCTTGTATCTGGGTTCATGGAATAGACCGGAGTATCTGGTCCCTAACTTCTTGGCACTTCTAGTTTTGGGCTGCTACTTTTGATCACCCGGTATTGAAATTCAACTTTGCTTTATTTATTTAATAGAGTCTTTATAACCTACCCGCTGCTGTTGCCTGTGCAAATATAGTTGAAAGGGAACTTTATGCCACAAGTATAAATAGGAAACCATTAATACTTCCCATAAGTAGAAAGGAACTATATTTAAAAATTCAATGAAAATAAAGCACATTTATTCACTTCTAGTAAGACACTGCTCTGCCAAGGTTTTTTGGACTGTGATTTTTTTTTTTAAAGAAAACTTATCATGTGTTGGAGCAATGTTACAGATGCATCTTTATTGTTCTAACAAGAACTGCAAAGAAAAGCAATCTGCAAGTGAGTGTCACTGTATTTACTTACCCACTGCACTCTTTGTTTGAGTGGCTGAGTCATGAGACTGAGCATAAAATGCTATGGCTTATTCTTTGGATTGCTTACATTCCGGCGAAGAAAAAAGACAAGGAACAAGTGAATAAATTTAAAAAAAAAAACCCTGAGTTTGGATTGTGAGAGTCAGATAAAACAAAGAGAACAGAGAGGAGTGTATTTTAGAAAGAGTTGAGTCCTATGATTAGAGAGGGAGGGAGGAACTAGTTGCATTGGGGTCATGTTGAGTTTGAAACTCCAGATGGGCAGCTGCATGCTGATTTGGACTGGGCCGGTGCGAGAGCCTGGGACTGAAATGATTAATGTAGGAGAGTGATAGCTTTTGAGGCCAACTGCTTGCTCACGATCACCTAGGGGCAGGTATAGAGATGCATGACTCGGTCCTCCATCACCCACACATTCCCAGGTCAACCAGTGAGAGGGGAAGATAGACCAGGTGGTAACGGAAAGAGGAATCCCCATGTTCTTCATGACCCCTTGAAAACACAATGAGGGGAGAGTGTTTGAAAAGGATAAATAATAGATCAACCAAAAAAAATGTTGCTGAAAAGTTAAGTCAAATGAGGATAAAGAATCTGTCACTGAGCCAGGGATGATGGTTCATGCCTGTAATCCTAACTGGGAGGTTGACAGTTTGAGGCAAGCTTGGGATGCACAAGGAATTCCAGGTAAGTAAGGAAGACCCTGACTCAAAAAAGGCTGTGGGAATCAATGAGGTGGTGAGAAGGGCTTAAGACTGGACAAGGAACAGGAACCAGACAGGAAGGACAGGTTCCTCTGGTCTTTAACAGAACCATGCTGGGCTTTAAGCATGCATCTGTGTAGCTACACCTGAAACACTCCATAAATCTTAAAGTGAAAGTTTCAGCCACATGGCCTGAAAATTGAGACCAGTAATCCCCTTGGGAGGGTGCTCTCTGGGTTCATTTCCACCCAGGAAGGGTCATGTCCCTCTGAGTGCCCAGCATCTCTACACAACACAGACATGTGCAACAGGGCAGGTTGCGCAGGGGCAAACTTGCTGCACACAGCCAGAGCCCTTGTTCTAGAACACGGTGAGGCGCCAGGGCAAGTCATGATCGGACACAGATATTTATTGATCTTGATTCACACGATCCAAGAAAAGCTTGGCCACAGAGCCTCCCATTCAGTCATGAGGATATGGGGGTGGGCACCAACGAGAGAGAAGGAAATGGAATTTGAAGAAATCTGCCCTTAAGAAAATAACTCCTTGTGAGCCTGGTGTCTGTGAGCCTGCGCGTGCAGTAGGGAAATGCTCTGTTGCTCTTCGGAGGCATCTGTGAATAGGGCCTCTGTTAACAGCTGGCAGCCTCCTCAGGCAAGGCAGGCCAGGGAGAGGGAGGGAGGGAACCCCCCCCACTCCGACTCCCGCGAGGAAGTGAGCCTTCCTCCTCCAGCCTCTGCCTGAAGCAGGGGAGTGGGAGAGAGGAAAGCCCTTTAGTTTGTAGGTGGTGGTGACAAATGGTCTTGCCAGAGAGCCCAGTTTGAACTCCAACTCTCCATCCTCCTGCCTCGGCCTCCTGAGTGCTGGAATCACAGGTATGTGCTACCGATCCCAATCAGATATGTATTTTTATGTTGAACCAATAAAGCAATCTGAGTCCACCAAGGCCAGGTCTTCCAGGCCTATTCCAGTGGGCAGGCAGCTTCGTTGCACACCTGGCTTGGTTTTTGTATACTTGGCCACAAAGAAATCACCATCAGGAAAAGGGAAAGACAGTCTGACTTTTATTTTTCAGGAAGAAAAAGGTTAGCTGGATACCTGGAGTTGGCTGAGGGTTTGCGGTATTCCTTCATCTTATCTGGTATTCTGCTTTACGGGCAGGAAATCAAGGGAAATGACTCAAACAAGACCATGCCTTGGCTGACAGACACAGGTCCTCTGATGTTTTCAAAACTTGATGATGCTTGTAGGCTCAGAGGGAGATCTGTCCTTAGCTGTGGCTGTCTGACAGCATAGAGGGCAAAGTCCTGAGAGTAGAATCCTAGCTCCCCAAAGATGGTCTATTAGTCACTTCCCTCTTTTCTGTGGCCAAGTATCTGGCAAGAAGCAACTTAAGGAAGGAATCTGGCTCATGGTTTGAGGGCATGAAGTCCATTAAGACCAAGAAGGAAGCCATGTGGTGGGTGGCTCCATGGTGGCAGGAACGTGTACGGTTCACTCACATCTCAGCCCACCAGAAAGCAGAGAGCAGAAGTCAGGCTGGCCAAGAACCCGCAAAGTCTATGCCTACAGCTATATTTCCACCGGTGTAGACCCCACATCTGCAAGGTTCAACAACTTCCTAAAAGAGCATCATCCATGGTGGACCAGGCAGTGGAGGAAGCTCGTGGGAGGACATTTCCCACTCGAAGCACAACAGACAGTTCTGTGCTGTTTGCACCCCACAGTGAGGTGGCTCCTCTTAGCCTTGACGGGGAGGACGTCTGTGCTCTTCTCATTTCTCCGCTATTTTCATAGCTCGCCATTTCTTCCCACTGGTGACCCCGAGCCCCTGATGCTGCTTGGCTTCTGTCAGCACTGCTTGTGAACCTGACACTTCTACATTGATTTTTCGCATGTCATCCTTGCCATAAGCCCCTTTTATCCAGTTTTGGCAGCCAAGGCCCAGAGAGAGTCAGCAAATTGCTTTACATTGCAGGGCAGAGATGGAAACCTGGGGCCTGGGGCCTAGGCTCACATATTAATTCCCCGAGCTGCACAAGTTCTGAAGAAGACCTTACACTGACTCCCTTTAGATGGGCTAAGACCCCATAACCAACTAGCAAAGTACAATCTCCCGGAAGTAAGGTCTGTGACCTGCCAATGGTGACCCTTCTACCACTCACATATCACCCTTTCCTAAACACTTTTATGTTGTCCCCTCCCCCTCCCATAACAGAAGATGCTATTCTAAAGGAACAGGGAGAGGTTTGACCAAGTTCACTTAATCTCTAAACTGTAGATTCGGGGGCAAATCTAGATTCTTCTAGATCCTGAGACTACCAGCCTTGTTGTATACCTGCCATCTGCCCTGCCAGTCCCATGATAGGGGAGAGGCAGAATGGTTCCCAGCACCTTAAATTCTGATTTGCCCACACACACTCTTCTCTCTCCACACAGACTTCAAGCATCTGTTTCACAGCTGAAGGGAAAATCTGAGCGGGCCCTGAGCAGCACATTTTATACTTTGGCTGAGGTCTTCCAACATGAAAGAGGGATACATAGCCTGCTGTTTTCTACGGACAGCCGGTGTCCCCTCCCTCTTTCTATTCCAAGGATGAGGCTCTCTGGAAAGACTGTTTCCTTCCATTCTTCTTGGCCACTGATACTAAGTTAAAATGGGCTGGATTCTGATTCTCAAGGATGTCCCCTGCTGTAACCCTCAGGGGATATTATGTGTTGACAGTTGGGGAGCTAATTGTACCTGTTAGCACCATGAAGTGTTTCCCCTTTCCCCTCTTGCCCTGGACCCCCCACAACACCTCCAAACCAGAAGACAAAATTAATAATTCTATGCTCAAAGTTCATTTCAACTACCTCCAAAGACTATGACAGATGAGCCTCCCTGAGTGTGCTGGATTCTGTTCTAACGCTAAGCTCTGAGGAGAGCTGAAATGCAGGACAGTGAATTCACAGTCTGCAGACATTGAACTCACCCCGCCCCCATGAAAACTTCCTTTTTGAGGCCTCAAGCCTGGGCGGAGATGAGAGCCCCTTCTCAAGTGATTGCCTCCACTCGACCTGGTTTCAGCGCTCCAGACCTAATGTGACCCTTCGAAGACGCCAGCACACTTACGCTTGGCACAACCCAGCTTCCTCCTGCAGTATAAATGAAAGCATGGAAGGCTTGTAAAGTTGACTCCAAATGGATCATGTGTATCTACAAACTATTAAAACGCAGCGTTTGGATGAGCTGCTTGGAGATGGATCAGAAACACATGGAGCGTATTTTCTCTAAACTGTGCGTGGGCCTCTGAAATTAAGGGAAAAGAGCTTGGTTGCTCCATTTGGGAGTTAGGGACCGCCGAACAATTGAAGGATCAGCACATGTTCCCTAGGCAGAAGAATCTTTGGCCCATTCGCTTAGACTCGCATCTCCCTCCCTGGGAGACCCGTTAGGGAAGAAAGGAAATGAGGAATTGATGGGGAAGGGAACGGGTGTGGAGAAGGTCTTCAGAAGGAAGACTCCAAACTTGGGGATTACAGTCATGTGGACAAATGGAGTCCAGGAGAAAGCTCTAAGTGTCTTAAAATCGGTATCTGCACCAGGATCTTTTGGCTTGTCCCTCAGTGATTCAGGCTGCGTTCCTTCTGGGCTGGCCATGGATCCTGCAAATGAGTGCGCACATCATGTAGAAACTATTCGCATCCTGGAGTGGCCAGTGCACGTATATTGGAGCCATGCCGCTGTTCCCGTAAGGCCTGGTAATGTGTAGGCTGTGCTGCCATGAGCTGTCTGAGTCATGATGTGCTATTTTCCACCTGTTTACTCAACATGAAGCCTTGTTGGCTAAGTGAGCACTGATCTGAGGACCGCAAATGGTACTTTGAGATCATGTCAACTTTTGACACCTGGCTAAGACGAGATCCCATATGTTTAAGGTTAATGACCATCTGGTCTTCAAAAGGCCAGGAGGACCATGAGATGCATGGAAAGCACACTGAAGATAATCTCTGACAACTTTCCGGACCTATCCAAGAGCTGATGGCTCCTCACTGAGGCCATAATTGGGTGACTCACCCTGATGTACAATCATCTGTCTGCATGTCCATCTCCGACTGGACATGGAGCTCCCCAAGGATAATCTGGTTCCTTTCATTACTTGATGAGAAGCAGCTGGAGTGGCAGGAGGGTACCAGACCAGCCTGGGCTTGCACAGTTCAGCTGCTCTTCCAGCTTTGGGATACTGGCTGTGTCCTTTCCTTGACTCTAGTGGCTCCAAAAGGTCTGATCAGCTTTGCTGGTCTCCTGGGTCAGAGGTCTGGGTTTACTCATTTCCCGTGAGCTCACAGATTTAAAATCAGAGTTCTCACCTCATCCCAGCCAAATGCGACCACAGCAGGAAGGCTACTCTGCGCTCGAACTGTGTTGTGGAATTTATCTCATGGTGCCTTTTTCCGGGGGTTTATCAAGAGAGGGGTCTAAGAGAAGATATGCACGTCTGGGATATTAGAAGGAGGATTACAGGCTTTAGATGGGAATCTGGAGAATGAGTGGTGGCCTCCAGTCTTTACTCTCTAGCTCTCCCCGACAGATTGCTGCCAGGTGGTGCTTCTGAAAGGAGAAGTAAATCACCCCACCATGGATATCTTTGCTTATCAGAGAGTGATGCAGACACAGAGTAACTCAGTGCATGCTGGTGCTAATGGAGGTGCAGGGAAGGGCCGTTCTTTAATTTATATATTGCTGTACTATTTAGAATGAATGTCTAGCCCTTTGCTAACAAGGCAAAGGCAAGTTAAAATAGCATGCATGCAGACACAGTTTGGAGTAGTTTGGTCGTGGAGTGAGGGAATTGACTCAGGTCAGCAAAGGCTTAGGGAAAGAGGATGTTGGTAGCTACCGGGGTAGGGTTGTCAAACAGTTTGGAGGAGAGTTCTTAGTCATGGGCACCTGGGAGTGTTGGTCCCCATGAAGAGACAGGACAGAACAGCCTAGAAACTAATGTCAACTCT
This sequence comes from Dicrostonyx torquatus, assembly GCA_028555095.1. Classification (NCBI taxonomy): domain Eukaryota; kingdom Metazoa; phylum Chordata; class Mammalia; order Rodentia; family Cricetidae; genus Dicrostonyx; species Dicrostonyx torquatus. The sequence continues at coordinate 7,749,112 of JAQHUG010000052.1, forward strand.
GAGTAGTTGAAGTGCTCCAGGAGTCAGAGCAAGAAGGAAAGAAAGAGATTGGAGCCTGCCCCTGGAAGTAATGTGGGACAGCTTCAGCTTCTATCCTGAAGGCTTGTGCAGAAGTTATCCAGGCTAGGAGCTGCCACAGGCTCTGCATTGCATTTTAGAATTTGTTCAGTGCACAGAAGATGCCCAAGGGCTGCAAGGCTGGAGTCAATAGACATGTTCATTTGGGACTTATTTTCAACCTGGTTATACAGGCCAGCAGGGAGGCCTAGGGTTTGCTGATGGTGTGTGGGAGGAGCAATCATGGTGTGATATGATAGCCCCCAGTAGCATCTGCACTCCCCTAAGGCTCCTCCTAGCTTCATCTCCCCACCGTGGAGAAGGCAGCCCAGCGGGGTCTTACCAGGCCGTCAATCTTCATTAAGTCTATCATTGTCTTGAAGAGAGCAGGCAGGGCATGGAAAGGCCGCCCGATGGAAGGCTGTGACCCCAGACTGTTTGGAAAGCAAAGCTAATTGGCCGTAGGAAAATCAAACAGATACCATCACTGGTGTTGCTGCTCCCGGGTGCTTGGACACATCTCTTGGTCATGCTCCCACCTCATTGCCAACAATGGAGATGCCAGGAGGCATTTGCCGACTTTCCCAGCCTATGAGACTATACAGAGACATGGCAGATGCCCCTATACTGGGCACATGCTCTCTTACACAGCACGGTGGGGTGTCATAGAGGAAAAGAGGGCAGCTTGAGGGGCACAGAGGGAATTCATAGTGCACAAGATCTCCCCTTTCTTGTTTCAGCACACAACATCCTACCTTAGCATTTTGAGACATCATTCTGCTCTGTTTTATGGAAGTATAATTGATAAATAAAAGTGTATATATTTAAGGTATACAGTGGAGTAATATACAGCTCAGTGTGTTCTGTAATTCACATTGTGAGGCAATGGCAGTGCCCACAATGAACTAATTGGCATCTCTACCACTGCACACACTGCTTTCTTTTGTCTTCTTCTTGCATCCTAGCAATGGAGCTTGTACACTCCTAAGTCAATTGTTTGGGTTCGAATCCCTGTTATTAATTATGTCACCTTGACAAATCTCTGCCTCATGCTCCTTGACTGGTTTCACGTATGCACAGAGGTCTTAGATTCTACTTGTTCTTCAATAGTGAAAATACTTCAGATAAACCCTTGGAAAATTTCAACCACATTTTGTTATCGCAGAAAAAATCCTACTTACAGAAGGAAGATCGTGTTGGAGCCATGCTAGATGTTACATTTGGTTAAATGTTTGGTAGCAATAAACTAAATTTGGCCTTAAGGGGCCACCATACAAGCTTTTACACACTAAACTGAAACCTAATTTAGCCTGCAAACCAACTGAAGTCGAACTAGGAATACACACATGTAACCATGGTTGAGCTGCAGTCACACTTCAGTTAACCATGGGCTATCATAGGCTATCAAATGTCTAAATGGTGTCTGAATAAGGCAACCTCCAAGCCATAGCTATTTGGCTCTCTCTTTACCTCACAGCCTTACCTCACTTCCAATTTTCTGTCCATAAACACTTTTCTACCACAAGATAAGCCAGAGACCTTTGACCTTGCTCTGTTTCTTAGAGTGCCTGGTCATGTCTCCTTCTTCCCAGGGTTAAACACTTCAGTTAAACTTGCCCAAAGTTTTTTCTCATACAGTAGCATTCTATTCCCATGGAAAGTGACCATTAGCAATGAGCTCTTCTCATACATTATTTAACAAAGGTCTAGCAGGCTGGGACTGGTAATCCAGAGAGCATGGCCAATGTTGGTGTGTGCATATCTGTGCATGGCTGGGTATTTGCATGCATAGGCCAATATGAAGATGAGGAATCACCAATCCCTGGTAAAACCAGAGAAACCAGAGAAAGGGGAATGGAAGCAGAGATTTACCAAGGTGACATGATTAATAAAAGGGTCTAAATCCAAGCAATTGACTTTGGCGTGTGCAAGCTCTATTACTAGAATGTGCAATTTGCTAGGATGAACACTAGGAGAACTGATCCCAGCTGTTATAGGCAGAGTGACTGGTACAGTATCTAAAGAGTCTAACTTCATTCAGGTCTGGCCTTACAACAGCTATATGCTAACATCTGGGCAATGCAGAGACTGTTCTGAACAGCCCAAGGTCACTGATGTAAGACTGAACTCGCCTGGGGAAGGGAGTATGCACACAAAGCCTTGGGAACCTCTGGTGAGGTTTTCTGAGTGGAATGTTGCAGCTTGCTTGCTTGATGACAGTGTGGGCTCGCTGTGTGCCTGGAGCTGCATGGCTTAGGGGCGCAGCTGGCTCAGGAGGAGCAGCTCAGCTGGGCTCTGGCTCCTCCATGCTGGAATGTGCTGATCTTAGGCTGGAGCTGCCTTAATTATCATAACAAAAGCACACTTAAGGTTTAGACCGTAAACAGGCTGTACCGTATTTTCTCCTACATAGCACAACTTGAGTTTTTAAGATGTACTTAACATTTTGAAAAATGCTCCTGGATAGTAAAAAATTACAGATTCAGACATAAAAAGACCTATAAATAGGTCACACTGTTGTATGGATGCACGTAGGCTTAGGAGAGAAAAAGAAAAATATAGAGAGAAAGTAATAAAATAAACAATGCCTT
>JAQHUG010000052.1:7753804-7793392 GCA_028555095.1 Dicrostonyx torquatus
GTGGTGACATACAGACTTTTATAATGGGTTAGTTTAGATGTGAGAGGTAGCCAAGAAAAGGCTAGAGATAATGGGCAAGGCAGTATTTGAATTAATACAGTTCTCATGTGGTTATTTCGGGCATAAGCAAGCAACCAGCGGCTGAGCGGGCCAGCGGCTGGGGAACATAACCCACACCTCTCCCTCACTTACAACAGGGGCTGCTTTTCATTTTCCACCCAGGCTGCATAACATGGTCACTGAAGTATGTCCCTTGGCAAGACCCCATACATGCTTCATCTTATGCCTTGAGGTCATGTGACAATGGTAAGTCATTCTTGCGATCTTGCCTGACTCCAAATAGCCCTAAGAAAGGGGACACTTGAAAATATTTCAGAACATGTATGTTTCACAGGGCTTCCAAAGAGAACTGTAAAAAGTCCTTGGCCATTGAAAACAGTGGGGTTGGGGGTTGGGGTGCAGGTGTGAATCTCCATGGCAGCACAATGCACAGTGCTACAAGCCCAACCTGAAGGATCTACTGAATGTCCCAAAAGTCCAGAGATGGGTGTTAGGGTTCCAATTTCACAAATGAGAAAAGTAAGGCTAGGAGAAGCTCAATAACTTGCCCAAGCTCACAAAACCAACTGACAATAGAACCTGTATTAGAAACACCAATGATCTTACACCATACACTGTTGTGGGAAGGGTAGACACAAGAAAAAACTAGAGTCCTTTATCATAGACAGGCCTTATGGGTAAGGTTGCTGAAACAAGCAGTTACAGCCAGAACTAACTCATCAGAGGACACTCGAGGAGTGAGAAGGACCCAGATCATCATGAAGTTTATTATGCTTTTATTTGCACATGATGCCACTGGTCCCTACACAGTTCCTGAGGCACCTCTGTGCGCCTGATGGTGTCCTGAAAATTCACATGCCAAAGTTCTAAGCTGCTACCCGTGTAACTGAATTAGGAGTGAAACCTTCAGCAGAACTGACTGAGGATGAATACAAAGCCCTAAACACACAACTGGATTCTTACAAAAGAAAGATAGCAGGTATCTCTCCTTCCCTAGAGCATGCCTCTGCCCTCTGGGAGAGCATGCAGTGAGAATATGACCATCAGCAACTCCTGAAGACAGCCCTTGCAAGAATCAAAAGCCCCCCCACCCCCGGAATCGTCGTCTTAGGCTTCCCAACCTCCAGAGCTGTGAAAACACAGATCGCTTCTATTCAGGTTCCCAGTCTGTGGCAGGCAGCGCAGACCATGGCAAGCACATTGTGGCCATGTGGGGAGCTTCAGTCGTGGGGACTGATTACAAACCCGGGCCATCAAAAGCCCTCAGAATTTGGGAGGTAGTTTTGCTTCTGCAAGCTCTATTCACCTCTGTTGCCTCTACACACACAGGTCTGTGTGATGCAAGAAAGAGAAACACATCACTAGAAAAACCGATTTCATCTTCAGGTCCAAAAACTTTCCTCAGAGACTGCCCTGATTCTTGATGGAGACACTGTAGGTCAAGATTTTTCATGCCTGTGTTTCCCATGTGCAGCCAGACAGTACAGATTCAACTTCATTTGTTCACGGCTTGGGAGAACATTATAATGATGGTGATTTGTCAGTGGATTTCATGGACCTCCCAGTGACCCTTAAGTTATCTGTATAACTTGTTTATGGAAAAGGCTGCATAAGGTCAACAAGTTTTGTTTTTGAATCACTGCCCAGACGTACAGAACCTACACCATCAATCAGCAGGAATATTCTCTCAACAGAGCCTTCCGTTTTCCCAGCAGTGGTACTTAGTTTAAAATCATTGTCTATCTATCCATTCTATGCATCCAGCTTGCTAGTTAGCTATCACTTCTCTGTCTGTCTGTTTGTCTACCATCTGGTGATAATCTATCTCCCATCATATATCATCTGTATCTATTAATCTCTCTTTGTTCTTTAACTTTCTAAGGAACTGTAGATAAAGAAATACAGAAGTGAACTTTTATAATATCACAAAAAAAATAGGGATAGAACTAATTAGAAGACAGGAAAGAATGAAAGTGATATGAAAGATATGTGGTGTGTGTGTGTGTGTGTGTGTGTGTGTGTGTGTGTAGTCTGATGCAAGAATAAAACCGTTAGGAGATGAAATGCAGGGAAGAGGGAGGGATATAGAAGCAGACACTTGCACTCCTTTGTCTCAAACATAGATGTGGAAATAGTGTCTCAGAAATGAAGATGAAGATACAGCTCCAAGAATATTTTAAAGACATAAAACTAAGACCAAAAGCCTAAAATCATTATAAAGTTTGGCCCAAGTACAATATAATGTACATGATTTAAGCTTTTATTTTTTAATGAGGGATGGTGAGAGACACTGTTGAAAGTTGTCCGGTCAAGAGAGAGGGTTCTGAGCCTTCTATCTGTAGCTATGAAAGTGTTGTGGGCCAGGCAAGGTAAAAGCAGAAATTTTGGAAAGCTGTCCTGTTTGGAGAGGATGGGGGAAGGGAAAGGGGAGCCTTCCCACAGTTTCAGCATTGTATGGGTTTTAACATTATGTTATAGGATTGAGAAAGAAAAGTATCTTTCTCATCCTCAAGATAATTTACTAACCTTCTGGGATGGAGACTGTAGGCACGTATATCTTCTTCAGGTCAGATGGTGAGTATATCATGAGAATATAGCCATGGTCCAAAGAGCCATGACTGTAGCTGGGCATCACCCTATGGCAACCCAGCTGACCTCAAATTTAAACTGCAGTTTTATAGATAAGCCTCATCCTAAAGGGGCTACAAAAAAAACAAAAAACAAAAAACCAAAAAACCCTATCTTTAAAAAAAAATTACCTAGCCAGGCGGTGGTGGCACACACCTTTAATCCCAGCACTCGGGAGGCAGAGGCAGGCGGATCTTTGTGAGTTTGAGACCAGCCTGGTCTACAAGAGCTAGTTCCAGAGCAGGCTCCAAAGCCACAGAGAAACCCTGTCTCGAAAAACCAAAAAAATAAAAATAAAATGTGTGCATGTGTGTCTGTGTATGTACATGTGAGTGCAAATGGCTGTAAGTGCCTGCAAAGGCCAAAGGTGTCAGAGCCCCTAGAACTGGAGTTACGAGCTGTCATGAGTTGCCTGACCTGTTTGCTTGGAATAGCTCAGGCCTTTGCTAAAGCAGTATGCATTCCTAACCCCTCAGCAATTTCTCCAGTCCCTAGATAGCTCTTCAAATAAACCGTTTCACTAAACGTTGGCCTGGGAGGCACCTTGTTCCAAGTCAAATTTGGAGAGCTTCATGGAGATTGATTTTTATTGTGTCATTAACTGAATTCGTTTGCTTCAAATGGACAGAAACTAACATGTCCAGTTAGTGAGCAATCTGTATATTTGGAAATTGGTTGCCTATAATAGTTTATGTGTATCTAAAATGATTTTCCATGGAAGACTGTAGATCTCTCTCTCTCTCTCTCTCTCTCTCTCTCTCTCTCTCTTCCTCTCTCCAAGAAGCCAGAAACCAGACCTGGCTCATGGTTGGGTATCTCAATTTTCTCAGAATGTGGCCAATCCTTTCTCCATGCAATTTCTTGTCAAAGTTCTTAAATCTTGCTTTTAATCAGCAGCCAAAAGCTGTGATCCATCCGGTAGAGGACATTCTTCTCTTCACTGACATGTGACAGGCATAATTTCTTAGAAGGCTGTCATTGATCCCATTCTTTGCAGCACTGTAGTATCAGTTCATCCTTGTAAGGAGCTGGACACCTGGAACTTACCAGAAACCATTGTTGCCCTCTCTCTTTGCCTGGGAAGGTGCCTTAGGGACAAAACAGATAGATATGCCCTAGGCTTTGATCCATCACTTCGTATGCTATTCTTTCTTAAAGTCTACCAAGTGGTGGTTAGATACAATGATGCTTCAATCAGCCATAAAGAGAATGAGCAATGCCGTTTGCTGGAAAATGGATGCAGGTAGAGGTCACAATGTTAAGTGAAGTAAGCCAGACTCAGAAAGACAAATATCACGTTTTCGCTCATGTGTGGATTCTAGATTAAAATATATACTTAACCATAAACATATACATACATATGTGCACATGAGACATAAAAAGAGAATGGAATGAGGGCTTGGCTACTCTAAGGTGTGGCTGAGGAGAAGGTTTTTAGTATAGATAGAAGGGAGGGCACAGCCAGAGGCATCTGAAAGAGTCCAGATAAAGTAGTAGATTAAACATAACCAGGAGACTGAACTGGGCCATGAGAGGAGAAGAGGGGAGAGCAAAGGGAGGACCAGAGAGAGAGGTTCAAGAGGACGAAGAGAGAGGCAAGAGCCAAGAGGAGAGGACCAAGAAAGTGCTGGCATGGCAGGATTGCATAGGAATCAGAAGCTGGAAGAAGGGAAAACCATGAGCTGGAGAAGTTTAGGTTGGGGGCAGGGTGAGAAGACCTGAGAGGAGCCGGGATGCCAGTGTGGACTCTGTACCAGGTACCAGGTACTTGCTTGCCAAGAGAGCCTGGAGGCCAGCTAATAGTCTAATTGGCACCATAGTCAGCTCTTTGTCCTGGCTTTCTTTAGGGCTTGGCAAAGCGAGGGGCGGCTATGAGAAGGAGCAGTATGAGAAGATGGGGCGGGGAAGAAGAAGGATAATAGGGAAAGAAAGACACCTCACAGTTTCTCTCCTGAGCACAATGTAACAAGAAGGCAGAAGGAAGTCTTCTGAGGGAAGGAAGTTCAGAAAAGGCGAAGTTGTGGAGGAAGGCAGTGAGTGGCAATGACGTGTCTGTCTACAGATGGACACGGATATAAGAAATCCTCTCAGTGAAGCCCACTGTGGAGTATGGTAATAAAAGCAATATGATAACCCAAAGATGCTAGGGGACAACATTGGGAATTTCATCTTCATTATTTTGAAATGTGCACTAATTTTCTTCACTCTATTCACTGTTTGCCTCAAAAAGGCAAGATTTAAGGTGGCGAATGTATTCACAACTTGATTTAATAATTTCACAATAAACTCATAGATCACAACTCTATTTTATATCTCATAAATGTATTTAGCTATATTTTTGACTTACAATTAAAAATTCAAATATAAAAAATGCAATCAGACTCAGTTCTCACCCCTTTTTGAACAGGGAAATTGCTTCTTTCCCTTCCTCCATTTTATATCATATTTTATTCTGTCCTATGTACTCAGAAGCCACTGTAACCTTCTTGAGATAGAAGATGGACACAAAACTAAAAACAAGGCAGAAGACGCCAAAACAATCAAGCCCTACCACACGAGTGTCCTTGTTCCTCTTGCACAGATAAGTAAAAACGTGTCAGAAACTGTCAGCACCCAAGGCAGGATGCTGCTTCCCCAAGATCGCAAGGGCACTAGGTACAAGGGAGTGTCACACTCTTGCGGTGACCAGCCTCACACCTGACCTGCACTGAGGCCAGGATAGTGAGCGTGGCCACTTGCTTACGTAGCTAGGAGGGTTCCACAGCCAGGGTTAATGGACCTCCCTCCGTGAATGTGCCTCTCTGGGCAGTACGGGGTCCTGCGCTCTTGGCACTTTGTTTCTTAGGTTCCTCTCTGTCCCAGGCTCTTGTGCCCAGTGCTTCACCTTAATGGGTTAACTGAATACCTGTGAAGCACCCTAGTCTCTGGAGGGTGGGGAGGGAAACATGAATCTGCCTGGGTAGCCAGAGAAGACTGGAGGACAACCCAGAAAGATCCTGGGATCACACAAAATGAGGCCTCCTTCATCCACAGAGGGAGCGTGGAGAAAGCTTCAGGATACCTCAAACTTACTCCCTGAAGTGCTTTTGAACTCTGCCTCATGGGTAGCATTCCCACACCAAGCTTGACTCTGCACTTCCTCTCTGACACGCTCCATAGCTATTTCTACATAGGTCATCACTGGTACTAGGCTTATTGCTCTCCAGGGGTTCATGGTGGTGGATGCCTAATAAACACCCGTTAGCCTGGGCAGACTTTGCTCCCCACTCCTCCCTGTGTGCATTCAGGCCCCTCAGCTCCTCCTTCTCTGGCCTCTCCTCTCAAACACAAGACTAGATAACGCTTGTAACATGATTTATCACTACCCCCACCTCCCCCAGGCCTGAGACTCTTGGGGACTTTGAAAGGAAACAGGCACCATGTGCTTCCGATGAGCTCCGTTCAGCTCATCATGGTGTTCCGTTGGAGCTGGGGGACGTGAGGGACACCCTGGAACCGGTTCATGGCTCTGTTTAAAGATGTTTTTCTTAGAAGCAGGAAGTTACGTCCTGCCAAGAAGAAATGAAAATAAAGCCCCCGAGGGGTCACTTGGGGTTCACTGGGAGCCGCTCTGAGCTGTTGCTGTGTTGAGGCCTCTGCAGGGGAGGAAGCCTGAAGGGGCCTCTGTGCAGGACTCCCAGGGCAGGCAAGGCTAGCCTTGGCAGGTGATCGTCTTGGGTAAATAGAAGCTTCATACTCCCCTGCCCCACCAAGGACAACAAGCCACTATAGACCCTCTCTCTCTGTCTCTCTGTCTGTCTGTCTGTTTGTCTCTCTCTCTCTTTACTCAGATGACTGCGCCCAGGTGCACATGGAAGTTGAGGGGTGTGTGGGGAGCAGATGGAAACACAGAAAAAGCCAGGGCAACCATTCGTATGAATCTGGACCCCTACAATGTTGGGCATGCGTCCTTGAATGCTTTCCATCGTCTCTTTTGGCAGTAGGTCCTGGGAACCATTCAATTGTACCAAGCTTTCTTACACCCTCGGCCAAGCTTTCTTACACCCTCGGCCAAGCTTTCTTACACCCTCGGCATTAGCCCCGTGGCTTCCCTGGGTCAGGTTCAGGATAGACTGTCATTCACCAGTGAGCAAAGGGGAACTAGCCAGCCAGGAGGGTGTGAGGAGAAGTAGAGGTCTCCTGGTGACGAAGGGTGTTCACTCAAACAGTGAGGCTGCTGCTGTCCCTGGGCCCCTAAGACTACTCCTGAGGCCTGGAACAGGGCATGGTAACTCTAATGAAAATGGCCAGAAGGGCAGAGAACAATTGCTTTCTTACCTCTGGGAAAATGTCTTAGCAGACAGGGCACAATTCATTTTGGCCTTTTTCTACTCATTCAGCAAATACAGACAGCCTTCCGAGTACTCAATGAATGACAGTGGTGGGGGTGGGGTAGGAATTTGCCATTTACCGACCTTGTGATCTTGGGGAAAGACTTGATGTCTCAATGTTATGAACTATGGAACCAGCCCAACTGTCTCTCCCTTAGATCCCCTCATGAAGTCCCGGGCAGTGTGGCTGCTACCTCATCTGGACTCTGCTGTCTTTTGTACAATGGACCCCTTAGACATGGCAACAAAGAAGCAGAGTGTGTGGGCTGCTGGTGTTTCTGAGCTCACACAGATAAGGGCTATATTTCATCTCCATATCTGATCCCAGATGCTAACATAGTCCTCTGTCTCCTTGAGGGACATATAGGATGCAAAGATGGGCATGCTCAATGTCAGACGTATTTCAGCAGCATGGAGGGACGGAGGGGCAAATAAAGGCTGGTGGCTGCTCAGCTGAAAGGCTCTGTGGGACGCTGAGAGTAGACATGAGGCTAGGAGCCAGCTAGTGAGACATGAGGCCGCAAAGACTGCTCAGGCTCCCTTAGTTCCAGGATGTGGTGTTTACTAGATAGAGATCACGCTGCACAGTCATCCTTGGGGGCACTGTGCAGTTAGCAATGGCATCTGATCGTGGGTTCCAGAGCTGGATATTGAGTGGGAGCCACTGGCCTCTTGCTTTGGGCTTGGCTAAAGAGAAGGGTTCCCTGCGGTTGGAAGTGGCTGCAGTATGACCACCTCAGAGGTCATGGATTTCCCAGCACTGATGGTTTGTGGGAAGCCCTCTGAGGTGCACAATCCAGACATGTCTTATCATACAGTGAGTCAGAAATCGCTGAGGACTGGATTGTGTCCCAAAGCACAATCCAGGGATGTTCAGCTGAGTCTACAAAGTACATGGAACAAGTTTTGAAATCATGTGCTTTGTTTCAGTTAAATTTGATGCGTGCTGTTTATTAACATGGATACATGCTTTTGGCTTAAGGAGTAACATATAAATTTACTTTGAAGTAATTATACCACATGTAATAATATGTGTGGTTGCCATAGCAACTAAGATTGTTAGGTGTGGATGTGACAGCATTTGCATAGGACTCGCTGAAAACAGCAAACAGGAGGCAAGAGAAGCTCACAAAAAAATGGAGAGAAAATCATAGATGGAAGATTAATTGAAAATGAATCCAAGTTGACATGAAAATTTAATGTAATTCTATCAAAACTCCAGCAAGAGTTCTCTTCCCTTTCCCTTTTTCTCTTCTTCTTCATAATACTGACTATTATTTTTGCGCACACACCAAAAGGCAATGAAAATGTCAAAATAATGTGTAGAAACAACTGGGCTCTCTGATTTCAAAAGCTATTACTACAACAGCAATCGAGTTTATGTGGTATCAGTTGGGGACTAGACACTAGAGAGGTGACCCGAGAAACAGATCCAAGCAAATGTGCCTCTTTGAGTTTTGACTGCCTAAAGTGATCCACAAGCGAACACAAGCCTTTCAGTAGATGATGCAGGAACATGGTGGAACCTGCTGGCTGGACTGCATGAGCAGTGGGTTGGAATAGCTTCACCTCTCCTGGGATTCTGAACTCCCATAGCCCTCGTTTGTAACAAGTACTTCCTGTGACTCAGTAGTTGTCATTTTGTGCTTAACCCAACTTTCCTCTCAGCTTGTCATATGCCTCGGTAGATATGAGCCTTCCTCCCTCTGGGTAGATTTCCATTCTTTCCGTGCTCTGTCCAGGATGAGGATACTTTTCTGTGCCGCACCACTTCCTCCATGTGCTTACTCTTCTCTCGCTGTGTGTCGTGGTGTTTTGAAGAAGTCTGATGGTCTGGAATACCACTCTGATGGATATAAGATAATTTCTATGAAATTGTTTGTCCTAGGAAAAGCTCTCCACTCATATCTATTTGGTCACTGAGGAACTCTGTCCCTGGCCCTGAGTAAACCTTTTGATGACCGCAGAAATGGAAATCATATAGACTCAAGAACATGGCCAACCCTTTCATGCATCCCCACCCCTGTGCTCCTACCTCAAATAGATATCCTTGCAGAAAAAATCCTGATGCTATGATTCCCAAGTGTAATATAACTGCCGGCTCCAGCCCCTGCTTCTCCTTAGTTAGTACTTGTTGGTCCTGGACCTGAGCCTGTAGAAGGTGTTTTCAGCTGACCCACGGTAGCCATGCTCCATGTTAAGGAACATACCTTATATTCTATGAACTGATCCAATCCCTACCTGACCCCTTGGTTATTAAAAATCCCAGCCCAGACCACAACGAATGCCTGGACAAAGAGGGTCAGTGTAAGAAATTTCTATATTTGAACCACCAACGATATCAGCAACCCTACTACCCTTTGCTGGAGAAGATCCCTAAGTTCCTAGTGTACCCAAACACCACAATGAAAAGGTACTATTACAATGTCTCACTTTCCAACACATTGGATGAGTTTTAGTTTTTGGCTTCAAACAAGACAAGCACCCAGTGATACCGTGCAGGCGGGGCTCTGAGGTGTCCTGGGACTTCTCTTGATTACTGACGTGTGATGGCAGAGAGCTGTTGTCGTCTCTACAACTTATTTGAAGGAGATGAAGATCAGGTATTGACAAACTTAAGAAACTGGGAAGAAGGCTCTAGAGTGCTCTCTGGTTCTGTAGTGTTCTTTCCCCTAGGGTACCAAACTGAGATCTCGAAACAAACAGAGTCTCATTATAACTCAGACCTCTGCCAGAAAGCATCTTGCGGCCAGCAGAGGCCCCAAGGAGTGCTCGACTGATCTTAACCAAATTGCCCTGAAAGCAAAGAACAGGGCTCGCCAGCACCCCAGACCTAAGCTAATCGTGACGAACTGAAGCACCCTCTCAGGGACACTTTACCATCTCAGCCTCCCTTGGGAAGGTGAGGTTTTGGCACAGGCAACAGATACTTGGATATTGCAAATGATGTTGTCAGTGTCAGGGGAGAAGACAGGGTGATGGAAAGCAGACATAGGCAGGACTTGGTGATTGGGTTCCTCCTGGGGAACATTCCAGTCTGGGCAGAGAGGCAGCCAGGCTGGGGATGGGGGAGTGGTCCCTGTGTCCCTCTCCACCATGAGCTCCAGATTGGCTGAGTTCATGGGAAATGTTTTTGCCTGTGGAGGAGCACACAGAGTGCAGGACAGCGAGTTCTGATGCTGAAGTGGCCGTCCAAACACCCAGACACCCCCGCTGTAGACATAGGAAACTGGCCAGTGCGTGACCATTAGCCTCTTACTGGAACGGCTGCACTTAGCCTCAACCCTAGGTAGTCAATACGCCTTCAGAAGAGTAAAAGGAAGTCATATGTCTGAAATCTGAGCACAGCAGTGTCTCCTGATGTATTTGTCACTGAAGCACTGTCCAGAGTCACTTCTCCCAGGAAGTCCAACATTCCAGCAACCCAGGCTTCTCTGCGTTGTGTATTCCTAGGCAGAGATGGCTGCAGTACTCTCTACCCAAAGAGACATTCGTTGTAGAGAGGTTATGCTGATCCTTAGTGGCCCCTGACTAACTCAATTTCTAGTATAAAGTTGCTATTAAATGACCATGATAGATCCACAAAGAAATGTCATCTTGACTGACTTGTCTACCACTTAGCAATGGCAGTTCACAATTGGTACATAAGCTAAAGCCTTATTAAATATTCCTCTGAAACTTAAGTTTTACAATAGAACCCTACTACAGTGTACTTCCCAAGGAACATTATTTCTCCCAAGACTGATCACTAACCCCCAAATCCATGGATACTGCTTCAACCTACCAGGGCAAGAAGATTATCTTTAGCCCCCACCTGCCATGTTGCCGCTCTCTTCAGAATGTGTTATATAACCCATTTTCTGCAATCTTTTTTCAAATGCAGGAAGTTTGAGTCCAGTGGCTACACTGTGTTGTTTGAGGCTGTTCGTTCATTCCTGGCAGCCCAGAACTGAAATAACCACACAGAAACTATATTATTTGCAATACTGTTTGGCCAGTAGCTTAAGCATATTTTTAGCTAGCTCTTATTCCCTAAACTAACCCATCTCTATTAATCTGTGCATTACCACAAGGTTGTAGCCTACCAGCAAAGTTCCAGCAAGCTCCAGCAGGGATGTCTGTCTCCTGCTGCGGCTACACAACTTCTCCCTGACTTTGTCTACTCTCTCTATATATCTCTTTCAGCCTGGCTTTACTCTGTTAAGCCATTGGCTGAAAGCAGTTTTTTTATTAACCAATGGCAATAAAACATATTCACAGCACACATCACTTCCCACATCAACACTGGATCATGGACTGAGATGGGAGGCAGTTCTTTGACCCTCCTACTGATGTTCAGTGCTGATGGATTCTGTTAAATAGAATTGGATTCAGTGGGTTAAATGGTTCAGGTGAACAGTCAGTTCAGTCTGTCTACACATGTGCACACAGAGGCTCCCTCTCATTTACATGCATGATCCCAAAACATGGCCCTAGAGACTGAGTGGAGGGACATTTTGTTTCAGCATATCATATCATGGCCATCTTGAGTCTGTTTGGGGTAAGCATCCCATCTCTTTCACTATGGATTCTTTCTAAGCACATGGGTGTCCTTTCTTGCCTTCTCTATCCAATACAGGTGCTATCTAATATCAGTGTTGGATGTCTTACAGGTTTGGTCCTTAAGGTAGTGATAGTGGGAGATAGAGCCCAGTGGGCAGTCCTTAGATCACGCAGAGAAAACTTAAATTCTAGCCTCCTCCTTTGCTGCTCCCTTATTCGGAGGTAACCAGTTTTGCCTCACAATTACCTCGGTTGTGTCATACTACAGGTGCAAAGCAGCAACAACAGCTGATAAACTCTGAAACCATGAAACTAAATAAACATTTGGTCTTCATACATCAGTTATTTCGGGCAATCTGTAATAGTGACAGGAAGTTGACTAATGGAAGAACCACCCTCAATCCAGTCCCTAGCAGTAAGCCTCTAGAAGGCAGGGCTTGAGATTTTCATTCCTCTCCAGGAATACTGGTGAAAAGAACAGCCCTAGTGCAAAACAGTGAATGCAAACTGCTGTGGTTTGGATGAGAACGGTCCCCATAGGGGCAAATGTCTGAGCGTTTGGTCTCCAGTTGGTGGAAATGTTTGGTAAGGATTAGGAGGTGTGTAACTTGAGATGGACTTTGAAGTTTCAAAAAACCCACACCATTCCTAGTTAGCTTAGCTTGCTAGTGCTCTCTCTCTCTCTCTCTCTCTCTATCTCTATCTCTATCTCTATCTCTATCTCTTTCTTTCTCTCTCTCTCTCTGCCTCCTGTTTATAGATCTTAGTTACTGCTCGAGCACTATGTCTGCCTGCCTGCTGCTCTGCCCCCTCCCATGGTGGTCATGGACTCACTCTCTGACACTGAAAATCCCCACTAAACTCTTGTTGTCTTGATCACTGCGTTTTAGTCACAGCACTAGAAAAGTAACTAAGACAAAATAACAGTCAGCCTCATGTCCACAGGATGCAAGCCATACATTTAAACAGCCTCAGATCACGGAACTGAAAATGTACCTAGGTCTAGGATAATCACATCTGTATTGAGTGAACATTCATGGGTTACTTTTCTTTACTGCACCCCAAACCACACTATACAACAACTGTTTTCATGATACACACATGTATTGAGAGTTCTAAGTGAGCTAAAGGTACATATGGGAGGAGAGACTTTGTCTGTGTGTAAGCATTCATCATTTCACACCAGAGATTGCAACATCTATGATTTTGGTGTCTGTGGGGATCCTGGAACCAGCCTCCTATTGATACTGTAAGACTACTATGTTTACTAACCTCTAATTACTAGAAAGATTTTTAGGTAGTTTGTTTTTTTGGTTGTTGCTGTTGCTCCTGCTTCTGCTGTTATTGTTTTCCACAACTGAGTTGTTCTCAAGGTAACGTGATGTCTTCTCTGGTTCATCTTACTCAAATGATTCTCAGCTCAGTCACACACCTCTTACACTCAGAATGCAAGTCAGGTGTTTGGAGGTTGCAGGTGTGTGCTCCAGTGGCAGTGAGCAGGCGACAACACTTTATTCTCGTTGAGAGCTTTCACTGGGAAATAGCAAGTGCACAAACCTCCATCTGCCACACTATTTCTGTTCAGTTCCAGCTCCATCCTTAACAGAAGTCAAAGCAGACCACAATCCAATAGAAGTGTGGCATCTTGATAAGAAAATGAAGAGCCAACGGAAGGAAGTGTGCAGAAGAAAGGCGACATGAGCACGTGTGAGAAGGCAGCTAGCTAGACGCCAGAGAGGGTGACTTCCGGAGACCACACCCTGCCAGCACCTTAACCTCAGAGTTGAAATTTCCCAGGCTGTAAAATAATAATAATAATAATAAACCAACGCATTTCTGTTGTTGAAGTCTCCCAGTCTGAAGTATTCCTTTCGAGCAATCGGATCAGGTTAAGGCAGGCACACACCCAGGGAATGTGTAAAAGGGGGGCAATGAAGCTAAATTTTGGAAAGCAAGCAAAGTGTTGATGTCTGACTCCTGAATGTCAAATAGATTTGTGAGACTCATAGATATGACAATATGGTGGTTAAAAATAGACATTTTAGGAATACAGTTAAACAAAATGAATATCACTGTGGGCCAGAGACAGAATATGAACTCACACAACACAGACAGCTGCTGTAGAAACGAGTGCTGGCCCCACCAAGCCAATTGCCCCAGAAAATAGGACCAAATTCCCTCTGCCATCAGGAGTGGTCACCAATCAGGCTCTCTATAGGAAGGCCATGAGGAGGATGGGCTCTTGGGCACAGTGACCTGAAATCCAATTGGAGACATTATCTGTGGCCGTAGATAGAGATAAACCTGTCCCTGGGGTAGAGGGAATAATAGAAGTGGCAAAGTCACTCAGCATGGAAGGCAAACTGGGACACGACCTGGGACACAGTGGTATACATGTGGCCAGGAGCTGTGGACCACAAACACCAGGGTTTGGGTAAAGGCAGTAGCATGACTCTTAGCAATGAATGTGGGGAGCAGAAAGAGGATTAAAAGAAAATCTGGGCTGATAGACACCATCAACTCATGATAGGAGAAGCATGTACTAAGGTTATGGAAGGCAGGACACAGATGACGAGAAACGGTGTTTGGAGAGTTTCTTGCTTGGTAGGAGGTCAGAGATGCTGGATATGATTAGACCATGCTCAAAGGAGAAATCTTAAGCAGAAATGCCAATATTATTAATCCAAGAGGATACAGGAAATGAGGCAGGAGGTGCAAAGAGAATAAAGGAAGAGGAGGAGCCATTAAATGATAAGATAGTAACTAATGTGAATATTGGAAACTAAATAAAAATTAAATGGGATCATTAAAATTAAAGCACAATCCGTCTGCAAAAGACTTACCTATATTTAAAATCCAAAACCAATAAAAGTGTGTGTGCAAGGGTAAGAGGGATAAAAATAAAACTCAAGCAAATTCTGACCTAATTGCAGGTTAAGACACAAACTTGTGCAAACCTCACAACATGTATTATTGGAAGTATATTTAGGAAAGCATACATATGTATGTGTATACCCACATTGCAATGAGTTACAAATACATTGAAAATTTAAAGGCCACACTGTGGGCTTTAAGAATGCTTTTCTTCATGGCTAGCGGTATAACTATTTCAAAACTGTCACAGATAGTGATATTGTCATTCAAGTCATTACTCAGTTTGGTTTTTCCTTCTAACCTCTCAGTCGCTGTCTTGAGTTAATTTTGGTCTCGATCTCTTAAGAAACAGAGAAATCAGACCTTGGCTGTTCTACTCGGGTTGGGACTATAATGAGGCCATTGGCATGCAAGTATGTCGGTGCCTAGCTGTGATGTTTCTGGGATGATTAAGAAGGAGGTGGTAACTGCATGTGGCAGCCAGGGTGAGCCTCCCTGGCAAGGAAGCTGATTTGCTAAGTCTTTAAGATTCGCGTTGGGAGCCAAGCATCTGTCACCACAAGGACACAGCTTAGAGGCTAGCCAATGGATAGCTGGCTCTAGTTGATGGAGACCACAGCTGGTGGAGGGTCTGGTACACAAAGGCACACACGCATGGACATTGTGGTGTGGTAGATGGATTACAATAATTAAATGGTGAAAGTTGCTTCACTCCCATTTTTTCCCAGGCATGGAAACAGCTAGTGAGGCAATGCCGCTGATCAAAGGTTCTGTAACTAATTAAGAGGTCATGATTAGACCCCAGGTATCCACCCCCTACCAAGCCTTAGCTCGGTTTGCTACTCTCCTTAGATCTCTTCATGACTGTCTCATTTTTATTCAAATAAATGATAACCAAGAAGTATTGTTTCCTGTTGAGAGGCATCTGGGGCATGTACCCGGGTGTGAGAGTTTGTGGTGAATTAGTGTGGTTTTGTCTGCTCTGTGAGCCAGATATCCATTAGCCAATCTCTAAACCATGCCTCTGTGGGTGACAGATGTTTGGATTCAATTATGATGAAGGAAAAGCAGCTTTGTCTTCCAAGGAAAGAAGGCATTGTTTGAGGGATAGGGAAAGCCATATATAACAGTGGTGCTGAATATCGTTCATTGTAGAAACACGGTCTTAAAGTGCCTGTTTAAAAGAGGGTACTGCATCCAGGAGCTTGTAACCCACTGGATTTAATTGCATCCGAGTGCCAAAGTAAACCCTGTGTTAACAAACCTCCAGCTCTCCTCGGATTCTTTACACTTCCTCCCAGCTGCGAGCAAAGAATAGGAGTCAGCTGCTTGGGCCATGCACAACACACATAAAGAATTCACATGTGAGCCTCTGGCTGCTGTGTCCTCACACGAGAAGGGTTGTCTAGGCTGAGGGAGCAGGGGGGAACCAGAACCACAGCTAGCTCCCATCCCTTGCCTAGCCCTGCCTCCTCGCATGCAGTCAAGACTTAGGAAATAACTACCATTAAATGAACTGCACCAAATATTTGGCAGCTCAGCTAAGACTCATTAGGCCTTAATGATTAGGGACAAGCATTCTAAAGGACAAGGCAGGTGTCATACACAAATGCTGTGTTGGATGTTCTGGTTGACTAGAGCTGTTCAAATCACCGTCTCCTGAGCTCTTACACAGACCAACAGTGCAGCCCAGTGCAGCCTGGTGCAGTCCAGTGCAGCTAAGCACCTATGCACTTACTCTTGACGTTGGCAGCAGCTCTCAGAGCTGATTTTCTTTCCTACTCTCTGGCTGACATTTCTTGGCCTGTTTGGCCATCCTAAATTCCACTACCATTCTCTGTCATAGGTGCTGGGGATACAAAAGTAAGTGGCATACCATCTGTGCTATGCATTTTTCCAATAGTTTATAGGAATGTATGATTTGCCTAAGAACTCTGCTGGGGGCCACTGGGTTCTGGTTTGGATGCAGAGACAGTGATACTTGAGTTCAGCACTTTTCCTTGGGGCTAAAGGAACAGAGATGAGCCTATTTGAACAGAAGTGGGCATGGAATGAACAGAAGATGAACTTTGCTGGCAGATGCAGAACTAGACAATGTGTGGATGCCTGGACAGTTTTGCAAGTCAGGGAGTTAGATGAGTAGCTCCAGATGCCTGGATCATCAGAGACAAAGTGAGTGTTGTGGCCAGTGGGTTAAAGCTGGAGAGGTGGCCAGACTAGTATGAATAAGGAAGGTGTAAAGGGGCCTTATCTTTGCCTTGAAGTCAGGGCAGACTCAACACGGGGAATTTTTAAGGGAAGGAAGCAGATTCTATTTACATTTTAAGAATATTATTTATGATGTGAAGACAATGTAACTTCTGAGTCTGGGTGATGGGGGAAAGAGAAGGATGAGGTTGATAGCAGGATGATCCATGAGGAGTCTGCTGCTTCAGTCCAAGGAAGACCAATGGGAACGGAGGGGCGGAGTCTTGGAGGAGACAGTCCAGACAGATGTGGAATCCATAACACATCTGACCCTTGATCCAGGAATAAAGTGAATGAGCAATGAGCATCTTAATGCTCCATTTTCTGAAGTGAACATCTAAAAGGATAGTGATTTTTTTTGTCATTTTTGAAAAGCAAATATTTGAATTTTAGTAACTCCCTCAAACTCACATGGTGCTATCAGAGGGAACTGTGAAGAAAGCAGGAGTAGAATTGTCATCAAATGTCCACTCAACTGTGAGCCCTGCCTGCTACACTACCAGCTGGCTAGTCAAGAAGCAGCCACTGGGCAATACTGTCAAGCCAGCCATGGGGTAACAGACTGCTTTCTGGTTTGAATTTAAGGTCCACTCCACAAATAAGAACCCCTGTCTGGTGCTGTAAACCTTGTCTATAGTTTAGGACTGGAGAGGTCATAGGACCTTAATGGAGAAGCTACTGCTATTGTTTTGCTAAATTTTTCAGCTAGGAAAGAACAGAGACAGCTCAGCATGGTCACGCTCAGCAGCCCCAAGAGTCCCCTTAATCACCCAGGGATTTCTACTCAAGCCAAACTGGGATTTGTGGCTTTAACACAGAAAGCATTTGGGGCACACCCAGTTGGAAGCAGAACTGGAGATTTTATCGAAGATATTTCAATGTAAGCTTCAGCACAAGGGTTAAGAGACAGAGAGGCACTCTGAGGAAAATAAGATACAATCATGAGTGCAGATGTGTCTCAAAGAAGAATGTCAGAGAGAAATCTATGCCCAAGTGAAAATAAAAGTATCTTTGAGGGAGATTCGCAGTCACTCACCTTAACAGTAGCTGCAGATACCATTTGGGCTGCATTCAAGTTTCAGTCTAAAAGGTTTCTAAGAACACTCTCCCCTTTTCTTTCTCCTGATAAATCAGATTATAATATGGTGGATGTGAAGATGCCTTGACAAGGGCATTAATGCATATCCTTTTCCTGTAAATGAGACTTTAAGTGAATTGCAGATTTACATCCAGGAAGGGAGACCTTCCTTAAATAGTACTTGATTATTCTGAGATTTTCTTCACTGGCCAGAGACTTTGACTAGATTCCTGGGGCTGGGGCTCCTTTCCTCTTCCCATGTCCCCAAAGATTTCTCTGTCTTCCTTCATGGCCACAAATGTACATACATGTTCCCTACACCCCTGTGTAACCTACGCTGTGGTTATACAAATAGATTAGGGTTAGTATCAGCTTTGGTCAGAGAGAAGCTCCTACCTGAAGGAGCAGTGATAACTATAGAGACTCAGAACCAATCAGAGCCCACAAGAATGAGGGCAAGTTGATTGCTCAGCCAGGAATGGGACTGCTGTAGGATCCCTCCAAGGTTCAGGAAGCATAGCAGAAGACAGGGCAGAAAGACGATAAGACATAGGAAGGGGTGCGGAGAGGAGAAACCCTGTCTTCACAACACGGCATCACTATTTCAGTCTTAGTGACACTGCTGCTGTTATTACCAGCACAAGATCTGTGTGTAATGGGCCTGTAGGTCTCTTGTCATGGGGGAAGTTGGGACCTTGAGACCTCACTTGACCTGACAACCTGTAGGCAAATAATGGTAGCTAGCGTGCAGGTGCTCACAAGGGTCTCTAAGCAGTTCATGGTTGCTCGGGAAAGGAAAGACATTTTCTTCAATGGTAAGAAGCCCACGCTCATGTATATAGCCATTTTGGGGCATTTGTTCCTACTTAGGTTATCAAATAAATCTATGAAGAAATGAAAGTAGAAGAGGGACCAGATAAAAAGAGGAAGGATGTCATGGAGAGTGGGAGGGGAACTGGGGAACATAATCCAAGGGGCTATGAAGAAACACATTCTGAGTCTGTTCAAAATGCCAAAATTGTACACATTCTGAGTCTGTGTACAAAACACCAAAAATGTACAGAAACGCCAAACTGTAACCATTGATGTATATAATTAGCATGTGCTAAGACAAAATATTCAAATACATAATCATCTCCACACCCATTTTCCTTGTTTAACAAAGCTAATGAACCAACATTAATATACATTTTTTTTTGGTTTTTTTCGAGACAGGGTTTCTCTTGGCTTTGGAGCCTTATCTGGAACTAGATCTTGTAGACCAGGCTGATCTCAAACTCACAAAGATCCGCCTGTCTCTGCCTCCCGAGTGCTGGGATTAAAGGCTTGTGCCACCACCGCCCGGCTTGATATACATTTTTTACTCAAGTCCACTGTTTATTCAATTTTCCTTATGTTTCATTCAATGCAGACTTCTTTTCCAGGATTAGATCCCGGACATGTTACATTTATTTTTCTCATCTCTTTCTACCCCTCTCATTAGTGACAACTTTTCAGAGCTCAGACTTGAAGAATACAGGTCAGATGTTGGGGACTCTCACATTCAGCTCTATCTTTATTTGTTTTTATTATTGTGCTTCATTGTTTGGTTCACAAATATGCAGGACTGCTTTATCTCCTCAGGAATTTACTATTATACAGTATTACCCACTGTTCTCAGCAATTTTCTTATGTCTGAAGCCTAATTGATCCCAATAATCCTAGCCCTGCCATCTTTTGGTGGCCTTTGCAACCTATGTCATTTCTACCTGTGGGCTTCAGACACTGTTGCAGTAATAGCAAGTATTTGGTTGAGTAACATTTTAATTCATTCTGTCCCCACCTGCCTTCTAATCGGCAGTGTGGACACATTTACAGCTATCCACTTGGCTAAAAGCTGTGGTAGACAAGAAAGCCATACAAGAGACAGAGAAGCCTTAGCCAAGTTGAGTGGCTTCAGATGGAAGCCTGCAAGAGAAGCATAGCAGGAACAGGGCAGCACGCAGACTGGATTCCACAGAGTCGAACCTTCAAGAATCAGTACGAACCAGTCACTGAGTAGGGCTTTCGCGTCATTTCTCAAACATCATGGAATAAAGAACTTCATTACTGTAGCTTAAAGACAAAGAAGAGGAGCTAAGAGATGGCTCCTCTTGCAGAGGACTCAAGTTCACTTCCCAGCACCCATGTTCAGTGACTCACAACCACCAAGGACTTTGACCTCCTCTTCTGGCCTCTGAGGACACTTTCACTCATATGTAATTACATCTACACGTAATTATAATTTTTAGTTATTATTTTCATTCTTCAGACTAGAAAATGACTCAGGAAGATTATCTGATATTGTGTCAGTGTCAAGCATCTGGTAAAAAGATTCAATAGAAAATAAATTGTGGTGTCTGGAAGCCAAACCCAGAAGTTCCCCTTGCAGTGTTAGAAAGGGAAAAAATGATGAAGTAGGACCATCACTACAGCAACCAAGTAGGATTATCACTACAGCAACCAAGTAGGATTATCACTACAGTAACCAAATAGGACCATCACTACAGTAACCAATTAGGGTCATCACTACAGTAACCAAATAGGATCATTACTATAGTAACCAAGTAGGACTATCACTACAATAACCAAGTATGATCATCCATACAGTAACCAGAACTGCACTTTGGATCTTTAGCTCTGATCTATTAATATTGACATTGACACAGAGATTTTAGTGTTTCTCTCAGTCTCTCTCATCTCTCCAGGTGTAAAGATTGTCTGATACCAGACCTATCTCCCATTTCCTTCTTCGACCTCTAGTAATGTACTCTCTGGATACCACATGATCGTTACAGTTATTGTTGTTCAGTGCACTACAGTTGAACCTAGTAGTATATGCAATAATTTTTGTCACTGGTAGATGCTGAGGGTCAGGACATATAGAGGCTTACTTATCTCAGCTTCCTGGCATCTGGGATTAGCTGTAGGCACCATCAGGAGAAACCTTTACTCATCAGTCTGGTGCCTGGGACAAGTTGGCTTCCCACTTGATGACCAGCTCTCAGCTTGTCTTGGGTCTTTCCTGGCATAACAATTGGGTTGCAAGAAAGTCCCAGCACTCAGGAGGTAGAGGAAGGCAGCAGAGGCAGGTGGATCTCTGAGTTCAAGGACAACCTGATCTACACAATGAGTTTCAAGACAGCCCGTGCACACACAGGGAAACCCTGTCTCACAAAAACAAAAACAAGCAAACAAACAAAGAGATCCCTCATTGGAATTTAATCTCTTGATCTTGAGCATCACACCCTCCAGAACCATGAGGTAATACATTTCTGTTCAAGATAAATTACTCAGCCTGGGTTATTCTGTTAAAGTAGCACTAATAGACTAAGACAGAGTCCTGGGGAGGATTCTTCTCTTGAAAGTGAATTCATTCCCATGGAAAATGACTGAAAAATATATAAAATTAGCTCACAGTGTGTTGCCCACGTAACAAGCCTGTGGCAGACGCCATGCTGCCCCTACCCAAGATGGACACTGGTTAGAATCATGCCAGTAAGCCACATTTCTCGTGGTGATATACAGATTACTAGATATGGGTTAAACTAATATGTGAGAGTTAACCAATAAGAGGCTAGAGCTAATAGGCCAGGCAGTGTTTAAATTAATACAAACTTCCGTGTGGTTATTTTGAATGTAAGCTAGTCCAGCAGCCGGGAGCCGGATGGGATGGGACAAAGGACCCAGCCTGCGCTCATGGCAACACAAGCCCCTTGATTAAAATGGACAATCCAAGTATGGAAGAGACGGTGCCTCACACTTGAGGGGATCATTCATCACCACTGCCCTGTGGTGAGGGAGTGAAAACGTTACTTAGGTTAGATAAGACCCCAGGACTCATGGGCAAACTCTCCTGCTAGCTTGCATTGGTTCCAGAAGAGAAACAAAGTATGTGGACTGGAGAGAGGAAGGGGCAGTAGCAGGATGTTGGGTTTTTCCGTGTCTCTATTCCATGTTATGTTATGTTGGGGTTAGAATGAATGTGCCCCCAGATCCTGTAGGCATTCTTGATTTCAATTGCCCCGTCACACAAATGGTACATTCAAAAAGAAAAACACATTTGGGATCAGCGGGAACTCAAAAGGGCTTTACAAAAGTCCTCTTATTTGGCTCATAGGTCTCCAAGGCTTCATGTGTTTTTGGTTTTTTGCACTGAGTGATGGAGAATGTAATTAAATGTGAGCATTAAAATGCCAGACAGTAATTAACAAAGGGTCTGTGTTAGTTGCCAGGTCTAACTCTTTCAGATAGATCCAAGACAGAAGGGCATGGGTAGTGGAATTTCTGTGAGACTCACACTTCCCCAAATGCACCATCCCCACCTCAGAGGAGGAGTCAGCACATCCGTTCTCCAATGAGGCTGGTTGTCAGGAGTGCCTGCTTGGGGCTGGCTGCCTGGTTTGACCCAGATTCCAACATGGTCCCTGTTCTAGGTACTCAGAATTACCCTGCTGAACATGGCCTCACCAGGGTCTCCAGGACATTACCAGGACCTCAGCAGGGTGAAAAATGGCCTGACCAACACCTCACCAGAGCCCATCCAAACCTCATCACTGCTCACTGAGACTTGTCAGGACCTCTGTCAGCTGCTTACTAGTCTTCACCCCTCCCTCTCCCTCAGCACCAGTTTCTGTCTCTCTCCACTGTTCCCCGCCACCTCAAGCACCTGTACTTTACTTCCTCCAAACCCTGTCCTGTGATTTTCAGGCCCCAAGAACATTTTATCACTTACCTGCCCAGATTCTAGTGAATTCTCCAGGTCGTCTTAACATTTGCCTCCTCAGATAATTATTTCCTGATTCCTCAACTAGGAAAGACCTTCCATCACATCTCTTTCTCTCAAGGTGCTGTCTTCTCTTTTCCTGTGTTTATCACTGTGTGTAAACACACATCTGTGTTCATCCTCTCTCCCTGTTTATCTGGTGTGTGGCTTCTTTTGGATTAGGAGCAAATCTCATCCTTCTTTAGGTTCAGAGTACCAGTGTGCTCTTGACAGTTCCTGTTACAGCGGATAAGGAAGATGGTCCAGGTAGCTCTTATGTGAATATGGTGGAATATAGAGGAAGTAAGGACCCTAAATAGACATCTAGGGTGTAACTGAAACACAAGGGCCACCTGGACTGTGGATCCATCGAAAGTTTCCCAGGGCTAGAGCCGTTCCCTATCACTGACTGTCCTCCCTCCTTGCAAGAAGGATCACTTGCCTGTGTACCACTCTTTAGGGAGCAGACTGTGTGGATATATCCGGAGCTGAGTGCTCACCACTGCAGGCCCTGTTATTGGGTGGGCTAAGTCCAGAGCAGCTGCAGGCTCAACCTCCTCCCCTTCCTTCTATGCTTCTTGCTCCTGGGACTCCTTCATTCAGGCCTTCTTGCTCCCTACTGGATAGTAACCCTGGCTTCCCCTCTCAATTCCAGGTCTCTCCTCCACCCTCCAGGACAGCAGCTCTCAACCTGTGGGTCATGACCCCTTTGGGGTCACATATCTGATATCCTACATAGCAGATATTTATGTTACGATTCTCAAGGATGACAAAATTACAGTTATGAAATAGCAACAAAATAATTTTGTGGCTGGGGGTCACCACAACATGAGGAACTGTATTAATGGGCTACAGCATTAGGAAGGTTGAGAACCACTGGTCTAAGAGAAGTGCTGGTGTCTGCAAAAGTTGCTTGTTTCACTGATGATGGTTGAAGTCTTTTAAGAGTTCTCACTCTGCCCAGTGGTGTGAACCTAGTGTCCCCAAGCACTTCCTTCAAGGGTCACTAATGACCACATTCCAAACACGCACATGCCCTCCTATGTTGCCCTCCATGTTGCCATATCTTGACTTCACCTAAATCTTCATCCTGTCCTGGAGACCACTCTTCTTGCCTGGTGCTGAACTCAAAGGTCATGTTCTGGGTCCTGCCCCAGCTTTCCCTATGGAGCTAGTTGTGTGACAACTCCTCCTTCCCAGAAGGCAGGTCAAGAACATCCATGTGCTTTGCTCTTGGTTTCCAACCTGAGACAAATGGTGGAGGTGCCTATTTAACTTAGCAAAGCAAACATGGTTGCTACATTCTCCCAGCATCCCTCAGTCCCTACCTATTACTGGCATATATGACTGGTATACCCTGCCCATCCTCTTACTCTAAACTTCTCCAGCCCATGAGCTGGGATGCCCTTCCCCCGAAGCCCTTTCCTATCTAATCCAGCCATTGTGGTTACCTGGCTCTTTCACCTTTTGACCTCCCGTTTACCCTCCTGGCCTTGGTCTGTCTTGCTCCTCTCTCCTCTCCTTCTCCCTCTCCTTACCTGGTCTGGCTCAGGGTCATATTCACTCTGGTCTTTCCCAGTTGTCTTTGCCTCTGTCTATGCAATAGCTACAATAAACCCACTCCTCCACCACACCTAAGAGCAGTCACATCCTTCTTTTGTTATTTCTTTTTTTCATTCATTATTTAAGTTTTGATTACAATTGGTCCCTTAGGGAATACGCCCCCTGGAAAAGTCCTAGAAGTTCCTCTGTAAGTTGTAGAATCTGCTGTTTGACCTGCCCTAATTTTGGTGTCTTAAAAACTGAAGATAAAATTATGTGACAAGATGCATATGGCTAAGTGCAAACTCCAGGACACCCCCTTTTGATTTCTGGTGAAGCATAGCCTGGCTAGAGCATTGCAATTTGGGGTTTACCTCAAGGAGTAGATGAGGCATATGTTACAAGCATGTGCTCTTGGGGCTGGAGAGATTGCCCAGTAGTTAAGCACTGGCCGCTCTTCAAAAAGACCTGGTTCCAGTTCCAGCATCTACATGACAGCTCATGACCACTCTAGTTTTAGGGCATCTGACACCTTCTTCTGGACTCCACAGTCATCAGGCATGTATGTGTGTGGATGTGGGAACAGAAAACATGTAAGTGAAACACTCATACACGTAAAATAAAAATAAAACTTAAGGGCTAGAGAGATGACTCAGAGGTTAAGAGCACTGACTGCTCTTTCAAAGGTCCTGAGTTCAATTCCCAGCAACCACATGGTGGCTCACAACCATCCAAAATGAGATCTGGTACCCTCTTCCAGCCTGTATACATACAGAATGCTATATACACAATAAAGAAATCTTAAAAAAAATAAAACTTAAAAATTCCACAAAAATAAAAACAAATAAGCAAATATGTGCTCCATCTATGTTTCTTTGATAGGGTGTGGGAAGCCAGCTGCCTCCATCCTAACCAAAGATGCCTTCCTTAGCACTCTGACAGTGTGACCTCCCTCTGGAAATAAAATTCAGAATGTTTCCAGCAAGAGCAGAGAGGTGCTGACTCTTCACACTGTTCATAGCAGCCACAGGACACAAAAAGCTCCTCTCTTATTGCAAAACCTGTGGCACTCAAGTGTTTAAGTGAGTTGCATGGGACCTGATATTCCATGGTTAATACCTCATCAGGGCTCTGGGAACCCTGCTGTCTAGAAGACTGAGAGGCATATTTGACTCAGCAGGAGGCTCCCTCCCAATGTGAGGAAAGCACAGCAAGGAAGAGACAGGGATGCGCCTGTGCTAAAAGATGTTTCCTTGTTAGGGATCAGAGACTGTGAAGTAGGAAATGGGAAACTAGAAGAGGAGGAGAAAGGAACCTAGGAAAAGCAGCATCACTGTGAAAACCCTGGGCAGGCAAGGGAATTGTGTTGACTATGCCAGATGGAGATGCTAAGGTGGCAGAGAGGATAGGAGAGGCAGAGGCTATAGGCGATGGTTGGCATAAAAAAAGAGTTCCACAATATCCTGGAATGGAGTATAACATAAGTTTATTTATTTGGGGATAAACTCACAGAAAGGGTAGCAATCCACAGTCCTCTGCATGTGCTGGAAACTGGCACTGAATCCAGCAGCAAAGAGGCCTGCACATGATTTTTGTCTTTATTTATACTACATGAGACCATGTCCAAAGTGGGCTGGTATCTTAAAGGCTATTGACTGAAGGTGTTCCCATAGTACCTCCCCCTTTTGTCTAAATAAGAGAGTTTTAAGCCTAAAACAAAACTATATACAATAAGAACAAGTACTATCCAGGGAAAAGGAGAGGCAAAACATACATAAAAATTAGAATTACAACCATCAAGAACAGCAACAAACAAGAAACATATTCTAAATGTTTCAATATTGTTCTATCCTAAGGAGCCTAAGTCTTATATTTAAAATGGCTTGGCTAAGTCATGATAGGAAAGTAGTTATAACTATCCAGTCTTCAACCCCATCAAAGACCTGAGAAGGAAAATAATATTACTTGAGTAAACAGGAAGTGCAATCAAGCAACTTCCAAAAGGTATAAGAAATGACAGAGACAACCGACTACCTGGGCAATCTGAAAGTCTCATCTGCAACATTGGGACAACCAACTTCAGCCTATAGGCCCATAATATCTGGCAGACTTTTCAGTGAAGCAGGAAATTTGAAGATCTGTTTTGCCTTATATTGGCAGTTTCTCAGTCACTTTCTTTTATGTCCTGCAGAAAATCTGGCAGACTCTTTCATGAAGTAGGAACTCTGAAGGACCATTGTGTCTTTTGCAAAGTTTAACAGTTTTCTATGATTCCAGCATGTCCAGTTCACACAGCATACCATCAAGCGGTCCAGGAAAGAACAGTTTTTTTTTCCCCCCAAACGGCTGGCCTTGTCACACTGAAGGCAAATTCCATAACAAGTTTCCTCAATGCCCATCAACCTCTCTGAAGTAATTAATGCTGTCAGAATCAGGCATATCTCACTGTTGAGAAAAGTCTAAGTTTTTAAAACATTTTACATGCCATATTTCACAGGTCTTTGAAGATTATCTAACTGAAACATGTCTTTGTATATCTAGAAAACCTAAGTAACATAACTATAGTTTGACTATTATAGATGACTATCTAATAATCTATATTTTTAATTATGTATTACACTTTTAAATGAACTGCATAAACATAATACCTCAAAAAAGAGCAGAAATACATATAAAGAGTGTAACAAAATTGAACTTAAATTTGTGTCAATAGATCAAGATCCATATCAATATAAAGTATTTATCTCTACATCTCCCCTTTAAATGAAAACAAACATTTATGAACAATTATTTTGGGAATTTCATCATGGTTTTCTTCAAGCTGTTTTTTGTTGTTTTATTGAGTGAAGTATTTGTAGGGTTTACGGAGACCTTTCAGGGGCTTGTTCCATCAAACCACATTAGCCTGGAATAAATCCACAGGTTTATTTTAGCAATCCCAAGAAGCAAAATCTCTCTGCAGTCAAAAAATTCAAAGAAAACACAATAGTATACATAATCCAGACTCTCTGTATATTTTTCATCCTTACATGGCTTATTTTTATTTTATCTCCTTTTAATATTTCTTTTATTATCTTTACTCATTTAATTTATGACTTTTTGTACCTTTTTTTCCTCATAAGCCCATGTACATTTGTCCAACATTGTGACCCATTCAGAGCTCTTTTTTTGTCTGATTCTGTCTTATTGTATATCTACAATCATTTTGTGATCAGGAGCACCTTTTTTTCTAAATGCTAAGTGAGCATGACTAGGACCAACTCCAGGGTCCTGCCGGTTGGCTCTGCCCCATCCAACATGGCAGAGGTGTGTTCACTACCTCTGTGAGGCATGCTCATTGCCCCAGCTCCAGGGATGCAGCAGGTGTATGTTACCATTAAGAAACTAGTAGCACTCTGCTCACAAACCCCATTTAAGCGCACCATACTCAGACCTCCTAAAAGAGCCAGAGCTATTCATGCCAGTATGAACCAGGAAGCTGTCTCTTAAAGAAGCCACACCTCTGCTTGCAGCCAGCAAATAGAGCCTATCTGAAAAAAGAAATGTGGCTACCAAGAAGCTGTTCTTGGCTCCCATTTTTGTGGGTCTAGAAGCTCTCTTTTTAAAAAGCTTTTTAAGGTTTTATGTGGATCCATGCCCCAGAGAGTGGGTGCCAATTTGTTGGCATATGAGAGAGTCCCACAACAGCTCAGAATACATATTACAAAGGTTTATTTATGTGGGTATAAATTCATAGAAAGGGTAGTGATCCATAGTTCTCTGCATGCACTGGGAACTTGAACAAAATTCAGCATCCAAGAGACCCATGCATGCTTTTTGTCTGCATTTATGATACATGACACCACACCCAAAGTGGGCTGATATCTTAAAAGCTATTGGCTGAAGGAGTTCCTACCATAGACAAAGACAGAGCAGGCAACATAAAGACTCAGATTGGGATAGGATCTTGTCTCTATCCCTGGAGCATTAATAAATCTAGGTGTGTTTAAAATGAAACTGTTCACTTAAATGGAAGTTGACAACTGTGTGGAAAGGGGGTGAATTGATGTGGGAAGTCCTTCTGTATATGTGTTGCTTTTATTGGTTAATGATTAAAGAATCTGCCTTGGCCTGTGATAGGGTAGAGTAGAGCTAGGTGGGGAAGACTAAACTAAATGCTGGGAGAAAGAAGGCAGAGTCAGGAGATGCCATGTAGTCACCACAGGAACAGATGAGCCAGAATCTTGCCAGTAAGCCACAGCCACATGACAATATACAGATTAATAGAAATGGGTTAAATTAAGACATAAGGGCTAGCCAATAAGAAGCTAGAGCTAATAGGCCAAGCAATGATTTAATTAATACAGTTTCTGTGTGATTATTTCAGTGCTGAACAGCCAGGAACAAACAAATGGTTCCTTAAGAGGGATCAGTGCTAGAGTGGGGGTGGTGATCATGGGCAGGGATCAGTGGGTTGTGATGGTTGTTAAGGCAATACCATGAGTGCTAGGGTAAACTGAGCACTGGGCATGACCCAACCAGGTGCCAAGGATGTACTCACTTTGTGAGTGACAGCCATTGATGTAGGAGGTGCTTCTTCATTTGTATTGCTTTTATTGGTTGAATAAAGAAACTGCGTTGGCCTTTTGATAGGGCAAAATCTTAGATAGGCAGGGAGGACAGAACAGAATTCTGAGAGAGAGAAAGCCGAGTCAGGGAGGGTTGCCCGCCATGAAGCCTGCCAGGTCAGACATGCTGAATCTTTCCCAGTAAGTCACAACTCATGGTGACACACAGATTATTAGAAATGGGCTGAATCAATATGTAAGAGTTAGACAATCAGAGGCTAGAGCTAATGAGCCAGGCAGTATTTCAATGAATACAGTTTCTGTGTAATTATTTCGGGAGCTAAGCTAGTCAGGCACTGGAAGCTGGATGGCGGGACACAGTCAGCCCACTTTCCCTCATACTACAACCCCTGAGTTGTAGTGCCTCTGCTGACTTTGACAAGCTGCTTCCTGGGTCAATCCCCTATCAGTAGTGGACCCCTGTGATGGTACCCTCATTATCACCTTAAATGCATTTAGAATCATGTAGTAGACATACTTATGGGTGTGCCTATGAAGGTGTTTCCAGAGAAGTTTAACTGAAGAAGACTCACCTTAAATATGCTGATGCCATGTTGTGCATTGAGGGCCCCAACTGACTAGAAAGGGGAAAGGAGAAAGCCTGGTGAACATCAGCATCCATCCATCTCTCTCTCTCTCTCTCTACTTGATTGAGCACTTTGTATGAACATACAGCTCCTGATCTAACCATGTCAGACTTTACTCTTTCGAGCACAAGCTAAAATATATCTTTCATACATTACTTCTTATCAAGTATTTGGTCACAGCAAAAAGAAATGTAATTGATACAGAAGCAGGGCTCTGTCTGTAGCCATGTGGTATGAAGTTCTTTGGGGCATATTTGTGGGAGGAGGATAAAAGAGTTAGAAGCCACAAACGAGAAAAGTCCAGAATGCTGTAAACACAGTGCATGGACCATTTTGATGAGAATTCAGAAGACCAGAACGCAGAGAGAAACAAAGACAGTAAATATTGCATTCATGACATAGAGAGGGGAACAAAAACTCTATCAGGAACTAGACTAGAAAATATTTCTGTTTTGGTATAGGATCAGTCTGGGCTCTGAAAGTCTGAGTGGGACCAAGTCTGAAAGTAACAATGAATGTAGTTGTTTGACAAAGGAAATTTCCAGATAACATAGTATTTAATATGTGATATGATTACTCTCACTGCTTTTAGTCACAATTGTGGTGAGAAAATGAAGGAGAAAGGTGTTAAAAAATATGCAGTCTGGTGAAGAAAGAAGTAAGTAGTTGATTGAAGTTGCAGACAGGATAAACAAGGTTAGTTTGACAAATTGACTGCAATTAAAGAGATTCCCACAATTAAATAAAAATTTTATATTTTGCACTTGGACAACACATATTTGGGTGGGTAGAACCCACCCATCTTGAGCTTCAGTGTAATGATGGAAATTTTTAAACTTTCACTTAAAGGAAAATGGCTGAATAAAAAAACAAAACAAAACAACAACAATAAAACACTGTCAAGTCTTCTTGCCTGGGCAAGGGAACTGTACTCCAGTTTCAATAAGACCATCACCCAGAGGACTCCGCAGCCATGAGAGGAGACCAGATTAGATCTTAAGCTGTCAGAAGAACTTGGTATCATCCACATGGTGCTAGAATGGATTCATTCCTTGGAAGTTCTGTGTGGACTCTATGTGAAGCTGCAAAAGAAATGCCAGAGTTGCAATGGAAATCTTAGGATACTGGAGATGCCAGATACGTGGAATTCTCTTAAAGGAACGCTTCAGGAATCAAGTGGGTACAGTCAAAGAAAGAGGCCACATGTTCCAGAGGCAACAGAGCTGGGCTACCAAAGCTTGTGAAACACAGGCAATGCTGTCAAGAATCCCAGATGCTGTAATTGGAGCGGTAGGGGTTTGGTGTCTTCCTTGCTGAGGTTTGACCTTGTTTTGGTCCAGCATCTCCTTGCTACACCCTCATTTCTCCTTTCTGAAATGATAATTTTTATTCTGTTCTGTTGTATATTAAAAATATAAAACTTATTAATCAAGCTTTACAGTTAGTTGAATTTCAAAACAGACTTTGAAGCTAGATTTCTCAACAATGCTGAGGCTCTTTCTAACTAAGGAACTCACTGGTGAACCATGAGCATTCTGTATTGTGAATACCCATGAGCCTTAGAGACTTTTGAACTAATACATTAGGGTGACAAGTCCAGAAAGGGTAGAATTGAAATGTTGTATCTTCACTGTCAACTTGACTGCATCTAGGACCATGAAGGCCGTATATCTCTGAGTACGCCTGCAAGGTTGTTCCCAGAGAGTTGTTACCAAGGAGGGAAGACTTTCCCTCCATGTGGCGCGAGGACTCGTGCCGAGTAAAAGTGGAAAGGGCAGAAGTCTAAGGAGCACAGCCAAGCACCTGTCTCTACTTCCTGACTGTAGACATTTCATGCTCCTGTTGCCAACCCTGCAGCGGTGGGCTGTATTTCCAGTAACCAAGAGTTACACTAAGTCCTTACTCCCTCAGGCTGCTTCTTGTTAGTGTTTGGTCTCAGTAGGGTACATAAGGAACACAGCTTCTAGACCCGCCGAGGACCTCTTCCTCACCACTCACTCCTCCTGGCTCACTGGCTCTTCTGTCGCAGGAGATCTACTATTTGGTCTCTGACTTCTCGCCACCATCACCACAACAACCGGTCCCTTGTCTCAGAGTGATGTTACTACCTTTGAGCAGCATGCAAGAGAGCTAAAGTTTATGAAGTTTGTGACATCAGTCAAAGTTAAGAGGTATAACTTCTAAGTGCCTGCCCCTCAGCACCCTGTCAGGAGGCGGGAGGACCACAGTGAGAACAGGTCTTTCTTCAGATTCTGTAAACCAAATGCAGACCCTGGAGCCTACTGTGTGGGTCTGGTCTCTTATCAACCTGATTCTAACAGCTAAATGTGACACTTTGACCTCTTAGTATGCTCTGACTTTGGAGAAGCAGGCTGAGCGGCAGGCTGGAGAACCCTAAGCCAGATTACAAGGCCAATTTGGAATTCTTATTGGTTGAGAACTAAACACAAAGTTAGAATTTATGGGATGCAAGCACAGAAGCAGGCATCATCAGAAGTCCGTTTATATATTGCCCTGCAGCAGTCCGCCCTTGGCCTGCCCTGTGAACCATGAAGATAAGATCATTTGGCCAGATGTACAGCCAGCAGCCCACTGCAGAAGGACATGCCTGCATTCCCAGTGTGGGCCAGCCCAGCACTGCCGTAAACATCCCCTGACACTCTACCTTCACTCCCTTCTGTTTTATTATGGCATTATTCACCTGGGAGAGCTTTTGAATAATGTTTACTTCAAGCACTTCCTGCATCTGGAGAATATCAGGGGGGAATTTCAGACATGAAATCCATCAAGTTGAGAAGCTGCTGCCTCCCCTGACCCCGTCTTTCCTGCAAGCAGTGGCACCCTGCCCCAAGCCGCTTCCCCTCTCTCCTCAGTCTGCTCTGATGTTCGGTTCCAGAAAGGATAAGATGGCTGATGATAGACCCTGGGGGCAGAAATTTGGATGCAAGCTTCTAATCTTTATGGGCCTCAGTTGCTCATTTCTCAGATGGGGGTACCTATGGCACCTGCCTTGGCACTACATAAATGTAGTGAAGACAGAGGGGTTGACACATGCAGGACACTAATACTGACAGGTGCTAATCCTGTCAATTTATACATGAGCTGCTATTGTCAAAAACATAAAACATGCCTCAGGCACCTTCCAGGTGTCAAGCAGGAGCTTGGTGCAGTTCACATCTTCTGCCTATCCTGTGTGAATACCCGTGGGCCTCACTGGAGTTAGGGCTCAGGAAAAGAGGCAGAACAGCGGTCAGTATGTGGACTCTTGGTCTCCCATTTCTGTGGTCAATGGTTTCCAAAGGACAGAGGAAGGAAAGGACACACGGTCTAGCTCTTAGATTAAGCTGGGATTGCAGAGACCCTTTTACAGTGGGGAAAACAGAAGGTCTCGAGGTCTATTACGTGCCCAGGCCACATGTGCCAGCTGTAGAAATGAGTAGCCTCCAAGCCTCAACCTAGTGCTAGAGGTAGATGGCTAGCAGAGGCCTTGTCTGCATCTGCCCATGTCCCACAAATCCCCCAGGCAAAGAGAGAAATGGCACGGGCTCGTGAGCTTGGTAAAAGATGTATCTGTCTGTCTGTCTAGACATAGAGATATATCTATAAGTAGATATATAGTTATAGTTACATAGATAGAATTTTCCCTCCATGTCTACCTCCTTCTTTCTCTCCTAGAAATAGAAATATAAGTTCCTATCCCAGGCCACAGCAAGATGGGCTAGGTTATCATAATACTCAAACTTTAGTGACAAAATCAACCTTTCTGTGGAACACAGGTTATTTTAGGAGCGACAACTCATAGAAGAATAGTGCAGAACTCTGTCCTTTCTCTTCTTTTTAAGCTTTTTCAAAATTGCTTTATTTTATATGTATGGTTGTTTTGCCTGCATTTTTTTTTGTGTATCACGTGTATTCCTGGGGTCCACAGAGGCCAGAAGAGGCCATAAGATCCCATGGGACTGGAGTAACAGATGATTGTGAGCGTCCATGTAGGAGCTGGGAATCAAACCCCGGTCCTCTGGAAGGGCAGCCAGTGCTCTTAACCACTGAGCCATCTCCCCAGCCTCCTGTGTTCTCTCTTTAAATGTCCTCTGAGGAAGAAACATTATTGGGACTAAGAGTCCACAAAATGTCCATGAGTCCATGAGCAGACTACTTGGTAGCTGAATCTTAGCTTCTGCCCCCTTCCTGAAGCAATGTCCTCAGTCAGGAACCTAAGGGGCAGTTTTAGTGGCCATACCTGAATTAGCAGAGTAGAGACAGGCAGAAGGAGATCTTTTGTGTTCAAACTGTCTACTGTGTGCCACCATCTGCCATCACAAAACAGTCTCATGGCTGAGATTCTCCACTTAACAGAGGCCCAGAGGTGCTATTCCCTTGCCAAAGGCATCCAGTTAGCAGACTGGGGAGTTTAAATGCAGCTTTGGATTTGCTCCCCAAGCTGTGCCCTTGGGAAAAAAGTTAGAAGACCGAGTAAAGAATCCCTCCCCCAGATAAATAAAACAGTCTGGGCCGTTCACCTTAGGGCACAGCTTTATCCCTTTGCAGACGGGCCAGGTTGAGGAGGTTGGGGACGGGATAGAGGAGGTGATTGGGAAAGAAAGGGAATTGAAGTAGGTATCTTGTTTTTCTCTTTCCCGACTTCCATTTGTGATCTTCAAGACCTGACCACATTCTTGCCTTTCTCTTCTTTCCATCATGCATGAACCAGTAATCCCAAACGATATGGATTTCCTTGAAGGCTGCCCACCGCCTCCTGTCTCTGGGCCCGTGCATGTGCTCTTTTCTCGGCCTGGAATGTTCACCGTCTTCCTCATGGTGCTCAGAGAGTGATGGTCTCCTTCAGGAAGCAGCTCCTTTAGGAAGCGCTCCTAGAGTCTGTCCTATAACTTAACAACAATAGTAAGAATACAAGATGTATATTGGGTACTGACTCAGTTTAAATGAGTCCTATCCCCAGACATCTTTCTTCTTCTACCTGGTCACGAGTTGGAGCTCCCTGCAAGGACACAGCTGCATGTTTGTTTTAACAGAAGGAAGATGACTTGCTTCCAGAGCCTGAGAAGTACAAGGAGATTGGGCGATATTCATTCCAGTGAGGGATTGCACCAGGGACGGTGCTCTCTCTAAGCCTTGGGCATGCACTTTCTCTAAGGGGCTTCCTGCAGGTGTGGCCCAGATGTGGCCCTCCCACACCGCCACTTTGGTCTGTGAAATTGAACTTCCATTCATGGCCATCCTCAAAGCTCCTCCTCCAACAGCCTCTTCTTACACTCAAACTTCTTCCAGTACATTCTTTCTGCCTCTCTGAACTGCTCTATTGCATTAAATTGGGAACGGGACCCAAAAAGAAGACAAAACATGCAAGTGATCATCACCTTGCTTTATCTGCACACTAAGTAATGCCTATGAGCTACTCACAAATTTACCTCTCTTCTGTTTCATTTAATTTAGTGGTATCTGTGAGTCAGAGATCCACTGGTAGAGCTGAGAAAAGCGTGTGCGCGTCACAGAAAGTGTCTGGAGGTCAGAAGACATCTGGCAAGACTCACTTCTCTTCCTTCTCCTTGAGTTCCGGGGCTCAAACTTGGTTTGTCAGGTTTACCCGCTCAGCCATCTTGCCAGCTCACAACACCCTGTAAAAGCAAATGGAACAGAAGTTAAGTAATCAGAAGCTGCCAACTGTCTTATAGCGGGGACCTTTCCAGCCAGAAAGATCAAGCAGAGCTACTGTATAACTGAAGCCAATCATGTGTTTTTGCTTCTTTCCTTCTGGGGTCACCCTAATTATGCCTTCTCCTTGTCGTCTCTCATTGGATTCCCTAAACCAGCTTCAGTGGGATGTTTCATAGCTCATGAATCCCTGCTAGCACAAATAAACTCTTTAAAACTTTGTGTCTCGGTTTCCATTTTAAAATCCCCCGCACTGTTTAGAAACCCTTCAGGAATGTTCTATAAATACAGATGCCTGGGTCCGACCCCAGATACACTCAGTCAGACTGACGTATTCTGTTAAAGGCCCCAGGTGACGCTAACACATATGCAGGGAGATGAATTCCATGCTGCACAGCCTTGCTAGGATCTTTGGGACAGACCACCCACTCTGAGGAGGGATTTGAACGTGTTGTCACTAAGCACTAAAAAGAAATGCTTAATTAATGGTGTTGAAATGATAGTGACCAGAATCTTGATTATATAGTTCATCTTCATTGATAAATCTCTTAATATTCAAAGGAAAATCTTATTACATGGAAAATGGTACTACAAATCATGCTAAAATACATTGCAGTTTACTTATTGTAAGATGGCATCAAGAAATTACTATATTTTTGCAGCTGTTCCTCAGAAGCCATCTCCCTTGGTTTGTGAGGGTCTTCCTGTTCCCAAAGGCTTTGTGATTAGGTTTGGTTGGATGTCCAGCATGCCTCAGCAATCCACCTGTGTACCGACCAGGCCAGCCCTGGGGTTATGGGCATGTGTCCACCGTGCCCAGCTTCTTACATTGTGTGGGGGAAGCACTTGCTCCCATGTTTGCAATCCCGGTAACCACTTTACCGACTGGGTTACTACATACCCTTCCTGATTTGTGCTTTTTGAGCAACTGGTTTATTCTGAGTTGGGAAATTTCTTACGGTAAGGTTGCTCATAATATATCCTTGTTATTCTTTAAGTGACTGCAAAATCTGTAGCGACAGCCCGTTTCCTTCCCGTTTGGTCTCAATTACATTGATTTCTCAACCCCATTGATCTCTCTCAAGGAACACACATTTGTGTCACTGGCCATCTTCACTATTTTGCCACTTTGAGTGAAGCACTGAATTGATTTCTGAGATGGCTTATTTTCTAAACTTTTGGCTACATTGTCTTGACTGTCAGGTGATGTTATTGCTTTTATTTCCATAATTAGATATGATCTATAGTATTGCTTTATCTTCCCACTGCTTCAAATTATTTTCTGTAGGGTTTCTATTTTAAAGACTTCAACCATCCATTAATCTCAGGACTGCCTGTGACAAACTTTTCAACCTTTCTCTGCTGTGAATATCTTTATCACCCCTTCATTCTTGATGCTTTCTCAGGAGAAAGATGTGTGGTGCTGTTTCTCCATGGGTGCCAGGTTCCAGAGAACCTCTCTGTTATGCAAAAGAACGGCTCCCTAGAGGCCATGATTCTCTCTGGCTGTTTCCAAGAATTTCTCTCTTTCACTTTCT
This sequence comes from Dicrostonyx torquatus, assembly GCA_028555095.1. Lineage (NCBI taxonomy): Eukaryota > Metazoa > Chordata > Mammalia > Rodentia > Cricetidae > Dicrostonyx > Dicrostonyx torquatus. Next base: position 7,790,334 of record JAQHUG010000052.1, read on the forward strand.
GAACTTGCCATGACATGCCTTGGCTGGGATTCCTTTGAATTAGTCATATCTTGCATTGGCTAAACCTCTGAAATCTGTGCAAAGTTTGGAAGCTTGCAGCCATTGTTTCTTCAAACACTCTTTCAATCAGCATCTTGTTCTTCTCTCCCGGGACATCTAGGACAGGAACATTGTTCTCTAGACATTGTCCTGCAGGTTTCTGGAACTCAGTTCGCTCCATTTCACTTCTGTCACTCCTCCTGGTGGGGAAGAACACGAGAACCTGGTCCACACGTGCCATACATTGACTCCAATGTCCTGAAAAAACACAGGAAAACCCCAGACAGGATGGGCTCGACAGGGGTAAGTTAGACTACCATCACAACGTTCAAGTATCCTATCAGGACATGAGAAAAGAGAAACTGAGAAAACAAAATTTGCCAACTGGAAAACAGAGATTGATGGAGTGGATTTAAAACACACTGTAACCCTGGGCTGTTTTTCAGAAACCGACTTCACATTCAGTGACTTAGGCTGAAAGAAAAAGAAAAGGAGAGGACAATTTGTTCTGAAAATATTAATAAGGAAACATCAGGTCAGCCTATATCAATAATGGGTCAGTTACTTTCAGAATAAAGAAAATAGCTGGAGACAATAGGCACATTACATCATCACAAGAGAGCAATCCAGGAGAGCGGGTACCTGAGCCAGAGCCTCTTGTTTTCTTTCCCTTACTAAGTTTTAACTTCATTTCCTTGAATTAAGAGAACTCGAATGGAGTCAAGATGATGGTATCAAGTCCTCGAGCAGCCTCCCTTGCTGATAGAAGCATTTCCATCACCTGCGGACTAGTGGAGGCAGAGGAGGAAGGCAGGAAGGAAACAGCTGTCCTGAGGATAGGAAAGCAGACGTTGTATCCTGGGTCGGAATAGGACTTCTGGTGAAGAAACCCACTACAGTGAGGGAGAGACACAGTTATTGTTGTGGGCTTTGAAATTACATTGCCTAACAGGAGTGAACAACCGGGCGCAGAGCAGTCTTGGTTTGGGGACCTTCTCCATTATGCTGCCCGAAGTCTGTTAAACTATGCGCTGACCTCTTCTGAACAGTACTGGAGTAGAATTCACTGTTGATGTTTAATTTACAGATTTCACAGTTTTGTCTACCTTTTGCCTCAGAACAAATTGCTTTTCTGAATAAATGAATCATTTTCCATGACCTGCTATTAACAGTTACATAGTCCAGGAGCGCCAGAGAAAGACATGTCCATGTAATCCGTGCTGTCAGAACTGGAACATAGAATCTTTATGCACAGGCACTACTAAAATAATATGTACTACTAAAATAATTAAAGCTCATTTTCCAAACACACTCATATCCGCTCATTTCTCGCTGGGCTCTTTGTAATGTCCTCTGGCTCTTTTTTGATGGAAAAAATTTCTCACTGGAGTGTGAGCATACTGTACATCTCACATTTCAGAGGGCTATCCTTTCTGTAAGCCTCCGCTCTATAAGCAATGCAAGGAAATTAAAGATAATTACTTGCAGTACAAAAAGTTCCTTTAAGTAACACACAACTGAATTAAAGTTTACATGGAATTCTCCGTCAGTTAAGAAAGCTTTAAGAGAAAGAGAAGCCAATGAAAACTCAGAGAGTCTATTTTCTAACAAAAGTTTAAATATTTTATCTTTAGTGCATCTTTTTAATGTTAGCTAAAATGTAACTTCATGGCCTTAAAAATAAAATCTATGTTAGAAAAGATGGCCTCCAGTCCACACCTTGACTTTGACGTACTATTATCCATCAAGAGAGTTTTAAAGAGACAGCAAGGAATGTGTATCTAAGAGACAAATGGCCAACTTCGTGTTCTTTGCCTGAGAATATCCTTGGCTAGCCCTTGAAAGTTATGTGTAGCTCAAGGACTCTACTGGCCTATGACACATGCAAAGCTCCCCACAGCGCCCACAAATAGAACTTTGTTCCTTCCCACTGTCTCAGGGATTGTGGTGTGCAGAGGAAAGCTGCTTTGATAGCCTTAAATCCCAACAAACTGCAAGAAGCAGGACTCTCTACCTCAATCCTCCAGTCCCCAGATCTGATGAAACTGAGCTGAAGAAATGAGAAGCAAACTGTGGTTTCATCTTTGTGTATCCAGGCTGCCAGAACAGGCTGCTATGGGTTTGGTGGAAAATGGGTAGCAGACGCCTGTGGCTCATCATTCTGGAGTATGGGAGGCAGAAAGAAGAGATAAAGCTGATAGATTCGGTACCTGCTGAGGGAGCATATCTCAGCTGGTGTAGGAGGGTTATTCTGTATTTTGGGTTACTCTCATTGGTTGAATAAAGGACTGCCTGGCCTGTAAGATAGGTCAGCCCTTAGGTGGGTGGAGTAGATAGAACGGAAGTTCTGGGAAGAAAGGAAGTGTGCCAGATGCCATGATTCTCCAGCCCGAGATGGACACTGATTAGACTCAGGCTGGTAAGCCACACTCAAGTGGCGATATATATTATCAGAAATGGGTTAATTTTAGATGTGAGAATTAGCCAAGAAAAGGCTAATGATAATGGGCCAGGCAGAATTTAAATAAATACAATTTTCATGTGGTTATTTTGGGCATAAACTAGCGGCTGTGGCCGGGAGCCAGGTGCTGGGAACACAACCCACACCTCATTTACAACACTCAGCTCTTGGGCAGTCCTTTTACTAGAACTTAACATGGTAGAAAATGATAAGACTATTGTCTGGGGCTTCTTTTACAAAGGCTGTGGCCTTGACCTATCACTTTCCAAAGACCCTACCTTCTAATACCATCAGAATGTCAGCATAAGATTGGCTTGGAGAGACACCTCAGCAATCATAGTAGGGGACCCAAATTTCAATCCCAGTACCCACATAGGACAGCTCACAGCCTCCTGTCACCCCAGCTCCTGAGGATCTGCTAGCACTAATGTCGCAGGACAATCTTACACCAGTTTGATTTAAAAGGGATATTTTATTGGAGGGGATAAAACTTACAGATCAATGTCCCAAACCACAATCCTCTGCTCGCAAACAGGAAACCAAGTCTAGCAGTCAGCAC
>JAQHUG010000052.1:7807225-7821318 GCA_028555095.1 Dicrostonyx torquatus
GCAGAACTTAGGTAGGTGGGAAAAACTAAATGGAATGCTGGGAGGAAGAAGGCAGAGTCAGAGAGATGCCATGGAGCCACCGCCACTAGAGATAGACATGCTAAAACTTTACTGGTAGGCCACAACCTCATGATGATGCATAGATTAATGGAGATGGGTTAAATTAAGATGTAATAGTTAGCCAGTAAGAAGTTAGAGCTAATGAACCAAGCAGTGATTTAATTAATACGGTTTCTGTGTGATTATTTTGGGTGTAAGCTAGCCAGGCAGCCCAGACCAACAAGAGGCTCTCTCCTGCAACAGAGGAGTTTTCTGGATTTGAAGAAGACAATTGTCTAAAGATTAGAACAGTCTATAGAACACCAAGTTAGATAATTTTCTTAAAAAAAATAGGGAGTATCTGGGAGATGGCTTGGTTGATAGGACCTGAGTCTATATTCCTAGCACCCACATAAAATGTCTTGAACAGTGGTACTTGCTGTAAACCCAACACTAGGGAGGTGGAGACCAGAGTATCCCTGGATCCTAGTCAGCCTAGACAAATCAATGATGTTCAGGTTTAGTGAGAGACCCTGTCTCAAAAAGCATATAGTGGAAAGAGGTTAAGGAAGATGCCTGGTGCCAACCTCTGGCCTCCAACCCCCAATTCCTCAACCCTATACTAAGAGGCAGGTTTCCAGCACACTTGTGAGTGATTGTATAGATTAAGGTTAGTCTATATCATAGTTTGAATGAAAATGGCCCCCATATGCTCATAGAAAGTGGCACTATTGGGAGTGTGGCCTTATTGGAGAAAGAGTATCATTGGGGGTAGGCTTTGAGGTCTCAGAGCTCAGTAGCTCTCTCATTATTCCTGCTGCCTGCTAGCTCAGATGTAGAACTCTCAGCTACCTCTCCAACATAATGTCTGCCTGTGTGCACCCCATGCTTCCTGCCATGAGGGTAATGTAATAAACCTCTGAACTGTAAACCAGCACTGAGCACTGATTAATTTTTATCCTTTTATAAGAGTTGTTGTGTTCATGGTGTCTCTTTCCAGCAGTGTAAACCCTATCATTCCAAGGGCTGGAGGCCCAGGCTCCAACAAAAGGAGAAAGCACTGTCTGTCATTCATCATTCTCTCCTTAACTGCCAATACAATGTGACTAGCTGCCCATGCTCCTGCAGCTATGATGGGCTGAATTCTGGAACAGTAGCCCGTATTAAACATGGTGGAGCTCCTGCAAATGCTTACAGCTGGCAGAGGGATGATCTGCAAGAGGATAGAAGGAAATCTGGCTTAGTACAACTTAGTTAGCTGGGATGGTTCAAACTACATTGAAACTCTTTTTATTTCAACATAATATTTTTACTGATTATTTGGGAATTTCACATAAGGTACCTCAATCACACTTCCCAGTCCTTCCAGGTCCTCCCTCCCACCTTGTGACACCCCCAAAAGGAGGATAAAGGAAAGAGGAGGAAGAGGAGGAGGAGGAAGGAGGAGGAGGAGGAGGAGTCGGAGTCCAATTTGTGTTGCCCGTATACTCATTGGAGTATGGTTAAACTCCCAGTGGCCAGCCCCTCAAACTGAGTCCTTCTGTACCCACAACCCTTCTAGAACCCATCAATTGTAGAGAGTTACACTTCAGCATCCCTATCACATTTTTAAAGAGTTCTTTTAGATGACTTCCTGTCTAGGCTGTTACTTTTTTGCAGGTTGGGTGGGGACTGGGGGGGGTTGTCATAGAACCCTTCTATGTCTCTCTTTTTCAACTGTGAGTCTGCGGTCATCACTGCAAAACATGCTTCCTTGCCTTTTACAATCAGCGGGAGCTGAGATCATGGACTTCCACATGGTTTCTGACTACGGCATGAACCACGGACACGGATATCCACATGACCTCCGGCCATCAGCATGTGCCACAGACCTCAGCATGGTCTCTGGTGGCAGTACAGACCACAGACATCACCACAGCCCTCTGCCACATCACAGACCATGGACACAATCATAGCCCCCAGTAGCAGCACAGGCCATGGATGTTAACATGGCTTCAGGTGGCGGCACAGACCATGGGCATCCCCACAGCCGACTCTTTTACAAAGTGCAAGTGACCGCTTCCACAAGAAAGGGTTTTACTGACTAAGAAACAGTGCTCAGAGGGATTCTGGTGAATCCTGGCTCTACAGAATAGCCAAGCTCACCGAGTTATTCAATGCATCCATTCCCAGCTTTCCAGGTGGAACAGATGCAAATCCCTTGCCCTGAAGAGAAAAGCCTGCGTGTTTAACATTTCTGGTTTCTCTAGTGCTCTCTGCAAGCACACGGATCTCATATCCTCTATGCTCTCTACAAAACCTTCCTTCCTTAGTCCATTTCCTGAGTATTTGATCACAGCAATAAGTTTCTTTAGCAAAACAGTTATCATGACTGCCTCATACAACCCCCCCCCCAAATGGAAACAAACAGAATAACACCCTAATAATTTTTATTCCCTATGAGGACGGGACTTTCAGTAAGATTTCCTCTCCAAGCCTCAGGCGCATCCTAGGGTTCTGTCCCTTAGTATCTACATACTCACTCTCAGAAACCCATGTTCCCACCATCGTTCCCCACATCATGCCTCTTCTCGCTTATCACACTGCACCCTCACTGTGAAGCTCCACTAAGTCACACAAACTGTGGGCTTGTCCCCTGAGGGTCACTCCACCCTACACATACCCATGGGTCCTCTTTCTATGTCACCATCTTCTCTTGACCCCCAAATCCACTATCTCTTTCTAAGGAAAAATGTGTCCCACACCTTCTGGAGTTAACCAATGGCCCTGAAGTCTAGGTAGTAAGAGGCTATTTGGTTTCCCCTGAGGCACTTTGCAGACTTCCATCTGGCCGCCTGTCTGAGCTCATGCAAAGAGCATTCCCAAAAGACCCAATCTGTAGTCACCGTGTGCGTTTCTTCAAGAGTCCCCATTAAAAACGTATCCAGTCCTGCCAGAACAGCTTCATCTGATTTCTCTAGCTGATAGACATCAAAGTTCTCTGCAGAAAGGCAGACTTTTGGTCTATGAACCCAGTTCTATGGAATTTGTATGCACATGCCTCATGTTATTAAGTTAGGCAAAAATTAGATTTAGATCATTGGGATTCCCTCCTCTCTCCCCACCCAGAGGTGTGATTAAGTTCTAGGTGGGGCTCAGTTTGAGGCTGCAACTGACCTAGAGCCCTTTATCCATGCAGTTGTCAAGATAGGAGTTGGGGTCATCTGGTCCATGATGTTGGGTCATCAGAGGTCTCTACTACATTTCCTTGCCCTTATTACTATATCTCCTGGAGGGAAGAGAAGGGAAGGGAGGGGAAAGGAAAAACCGAGAAGAAAGAAAATGGAGTAAGTTGGCAAATCCAGGAGTCTGGCTCCCAAGGTCAGGTGGCATTGGCAAACATCAGCAATGTTTGCCATGATCTCGAACCCTTACATTGTCCTCCGTGTTTCATCTGCCTTTTAAGTTTCTATCTCTGCCAGCTTTGGTTTGAGATGCAAGAGGAAAACCCGTAAGCTGGTATCACTTGACTTGTAACCCTCTCCATAGCCGTTTTCTCCAGGCTGTTGTTATTTCCTTCTTCCACTCTTCCTCTAAGGACTCGCACTGCTAGGCTTTAGTAAACTTTGGAGGTCACATGAGCTCTCTTCTATTTTGTTAGAATTGCCATTTAAAGAAATTACTTTCCCTCTGAGAATGGTTTGATCCAAGTCCATAAACTCTAAGAGTATCTACATTTCAAATGCTTGGTAAAGGCTCTCTTGCTTTCTTTGCAAAGCCTCCCTGGCTGGCTGATACTCGAATGGCTATTTTTAGATGTCTTGTGGTTAGATCATTCTAGGTCCCACTTTTTTTGGTTATTTCCAGTTTGATTATTTGAAGTATGGATCATAGTGTATAAAATGGGTTTTTGTTTGTTTGCTTGCTTGCTTTTTTCCTTTGGCATGCTTTAGAAGATTCCACTGAGCACACTTAATCCCTTGTTCCTTCGCTGGCTTCGATATCCACAGCCTTTACTCTGTGTGACTGGCAAAGACTGTACTCTCTGTGGGTTTGTCCTGCTGAATCAAACTTCTTGATGAAGGAGACAGGACAACCTCAGAAAACAAAGAAGCAACAGCAGCGAAGGATGCAACGCTGGACACAGAGGAGCCAAGATGCCTGTTGCTGAAGATGGCGATGTGGAGGGGCTCAGCCCCATAGCCTGGATCCCTGGTTCAGTGCTGATGTGAGCACTGAGATAGTCAGACTATCTCAGACTGAGGGATGTATAAGGAATAGAAGTTTGGGTCAGTGAGCAGGCTCAGCAAGTAAAGGGGCTTGCCACCAAGCCTAACCTCCCAAGTCCAAGAGAACCCAGGACCCACATAGTGGAGGAAGAAAACCGACTCCCACAAGCTGTCCTCTGTCCTCCACACTGAGCAATGACCAGACACACACACACACACACACACACACACACACCCCATATATATATACAGACACACACACACTCACACACATACACACATGCACAGAGAGACCACACATATATACACATACATACATACATACATGCACACAAAGAGACCACACATATATACACAGACACACACACACACGAGAGAGAAAGACACACCACATGTATATACATGGACATACACATACACAAAATAAATAAATAAATATTTAAAAATAGAAGCTGATTTGGTTTGTGGTACTGGAGGCATTTGGTGAGGGCTTTCCTGCTCTATCAGTGCCTGATGGAAAGTAAACGGGCAAAATGGGGTGGCTAAGCAAGGCAGGGCTGCACTCTTATTTTTTTTTTTAATACCAAATCCATTTTAAAGGCAACTAACTTACTCCTGATATAAGGACATTAATTCTTTTTTTATAATTTATTATCTTTATTTTGTGTTCATTGGTGTTTTGCCTGCATGTCTGTCTGTCTGTATGTATGACGGTGTTGTATCCCCTGCAACTGGAGTTACAGACAGTTGTGAACTGCCATGGGGGTGCTGAGAATTGAACCCAGGTCATCCAGAAAAGCGGCCAGTGCTCTTAACCTCTGAGCCATCTCTCCAGCCCAACATTAATTCATTGATGAGGAAAATGCCCTAATATCTTGATGTTTGATGGTTAGGCTCGACCTCCCAACGCTGCTACATTTGATTACACTCCCAGCACAAGGTCTTTGGGAAACCCACTTTAACCACAGAATGAATGCTGGGACAATAGTGAAGTTCAGACCGTCAAGGACACAGCTTGCATAGGATTGACTCATTGAAGATAGACAAGGCCACAGCGTCTAGGCTTTGACGCATCTGCCTTAGTTAGGGGGCTTCTATTGCCCCGATAAACACCATGATCTTAAACGTCTTGGGAAGAGAAGGGTTTGTTTCAGGTTAGACTCTCAGATGCTAAGGGAATTCAGGGCAGAAATTCAAGGCAGGAACCTGGACGTAGGGATTGATGCAGAGGCCATGGAGGGGTGTTGCTTCAGCCTTCTTTTTTCTACACCCCCGGACCACCTGCCCAGGGGTAGCACCACGCAAAATGGTCTGGGCCCTTCCGTAAGAATCACTAATTAAGAAAATGCACCACTGCTTGCTTACAGGCCAATCTGGCAGGAACATTTTCTCAACTAAGGTTCTTGCTTCTGAAATGACTGTAGCTTGTGTCAAGTTGACATGAAACTAGCCAGACTAACATCCGCTCGTACTTCCTCATTTATTTATGTATCGGAATACCCACCTAGTTGTATAGAGGGCTACCAGCCTTCTGCGCCTTTCTGTATGTGTTTAAACACTGCCCTGGACTCAGTGGGGAGTAGAGCACAGGGTTCTCAGTCTTTCTGGAGTCATAAACTCCTCTAATGAGGAAATATTGCTCCATTTCTGTTTTCAACACTCAAGTTTAGAAAGGCTTTGGTGGCACGCTGGGAAGAAGATACGGTGTGCCTTTATTTCCTCTCTTACCCTGTATAAAATCTCCTACCTTCTTAAGGTTACACTCAGCAGCAAGCAGAGAATTCTGCTCTCAGGATCCCAATAAGCTCCAGATGGAGACAGCCAAAGAATGAAGACTGTGAGGGATCCACAAGACAGTGAGAGAGGTTGTTAATCACTGAGACTCGCCATGATGGTGCATGCCTTTAATCCCAGCACTTGGGAGGCAGAGGCAGGCAGATTCCTGTGAGTTCGAGGCCGGCCTGGTCTACCAGATTTAGTTTCAGGACAGGCTCCAAAGCTACAGAGAAACCCCGTCTTGGAAAAAAAAAAAAAGGACTGACCATGTATGACAGATACTAGAGTCGGCAGAAATACTGACAAGCAATCCATGCAACTATGTGAAAGTATGCCCTCACCTGAAACAAGTTAACTTCCAAAGAAGAAGGTTAGTTTTCTGCTCAGCTATTATGCCAAATAGTCAAGGCTGGTGAGAAAGGACCACTTCCAGAGAGAATGGATGGAGCTGGGGACGGGGCTTTCCTGTTCAGCCTTCCTCTGCTCATCTCCACTGAGCACCCTAACCTGGGTCAAAGTAGGGGCATCTAGAAAAGTTAGTTTTGGTCTTATCAGAGACCACTCCTGTGTTCCACTTCTATTAACTGAATTTTTGCTCCTCTTAAGATATAGCAATGTTTGTTAAAGAGAGGAGTCCCTTCTTGTATAGCTAGAGGCCAAACTATGAGTCTGCCCAAGGGTCTAGGGCCAAATTAATACCTGTTAAGCTTCCAAAAAGCCCAAATATTGTCCACAGCTGCTGCTCTGTGCTTAGCCATCATATGTAAGTTCAACATTCCTAATGTTTGCATGATGGGAACTCCCTATTGTCTGTCTAGTGACGGTTATTTTGCATAATTAATTTGCATATTTGACCAGACTCCTCCTGTCCGTTCCTTGTCTTCTCTTGTTCTATAAACAGCAATCCAGGATGATTCTTTCTTAACTGCTTCTCCCCTCTCCCAGGGTCAGTTAATAAAGGAATTTCTTTTCTTATTTTAAGGCTATCAGAGGAGACCTTAAGAATTCCAAATACAAATGAAGTCTTACTGAAATTTCCTCAGGTGATTTACAAATGGAGAAACTATTTAAGTCTGAAGACTTACACGAGGGAGCTTCTGGACCACAGTAGAAAAGGGAAGTAACAAGGGCAGGCTGGACACACTCTATATCAGAACTGTGCTCTTACTTTCCATATTTATTTATCTATTTATTATCTATTATTATCTATTATTTATCTATTTATTTTCTCATCTTTCCTCTCTCTCTCGTTCTCTCTCTCTCTCTCTCTCTCTGTGTGTGTGTGTGTGCATGTGTGTGTAAAACCACACACACACTTGTGCTGTAGCTTGTGCACAGAACTCAGAGGGCAGCTTGTGGAAGTTGATTCTCCTCTTTCACCATGTGGGTTCTGGGTCTTGAACTCAGGTTGGCAGGCTTAGCAGCAAGCCTCTACTCATCTCACTTTTGACTCCCTCCCTCCCAAGATAAAACATTAACCATTTGTTATAAGAACTGTGTCCAAAACTAAATGAAAGTAAGGGAGGTGGGGCTCAGTCTGTCTGCCTTTTAACAAACGTTTAACTGAATTCAAACTCTCCCAGAGAACCTATCATGGATAAACAGGGAACAACACGGACAAGCTCTCAGAGTCCCAGGCCTTAAAAACTAGACACTTTTTGTCTCACATGAAGACTAGAAGGAAGAGGCAGCTCAGATGGAAGAATGAAACCAGAACCAAGCCCAAGGCAGTCACTCAGAAAACCCAAGGAACCAACCCTCTGCAAATTCCCTGCTGTGCCCACTGCAACCTTCTCCAGCTCCACTCTCCAGTCTCGTTCATGGGAAAGTGTCTCTCATTCATCTGCGAACTTCCACCATGTCTGAAAGCCTCCTAAGCAACACCGAGGCAATTGCAATTTTTAGAGCTACAGAGTCAAAGGCAATGCCCAGCTCAGCCCTGACTCTAATCCAGTTAGCAGCCCATCTAGAAACACACAACCAGAGAGATGTGCTGGGATTCTAGATTCACTGGGGGTATAAAAGGCAGTCTGTTTATATGGAACTGTGTCAGTAACTAGACTCAGAAGATGGCTTTTTCAAGAAGTTGATGGCTCCTCCTGAAGTGTTTCATCAAAGGAACATGGAATCTAAAATAGCCTAATATAGGTACAGCCAAAGGTCAAGCCTATAGTTTAAATCCCCCTAAACTGGGGCTTCTGGCGTTTCTCAGTCTTAGGAGATCTGATTTTGCTTAATGGAAGTTGAGCAATATTCCATCTTAAAAAATTAGAAAGGAGCTTCGAAACACCCAACCACCCTTGCAGAACTTCAACAGCTGAAGGATGAATGGATTGGAAATGCAAGCCTTGCATTTTGCTTGATGGGCAACAGGATTGAAACCTTAGAAGTAAGCCCACAGACAAGGTTTTTGCTGAATCTAATGCTTTTTATTTCTAAACAGTCTTGGAGAAGCCATGGCCCATGGCCATCAGACCTTGAGCTTTTTAATTTCAATTTTAGTAGATCGAGGCTATTTATATTATCTGCCATGTTTTTCACTGAGCCCAAAATCCCATAGAATCTACAGGAAGGAAAGAGGCAAAGGACTTTGCACCTGCCCTTTGTGTGAGTTACTTTGGAGTCATTTGACTTCTAGAATCAGCTCAGGATCAGAAAGGGACTGGAGGGTGGTGGGTGAGACTGGGCCCCAGGCATGCAACAAAATCCATCCATGGCCAGCTAGCTCTAACTCTTTCTGGACTGAACCTGCTAGACAAAGCCTGGCAGACTTCCAGAGCTGTGTCTGTACCATCTCCTTGGAAGCTTCTAGAACCCAGTCCCACAGCATCACTACTACAGAACAGTGCATAATAATTTACCAAGATAAGCTACCTCACTCCTTTCCAAAATCCAGGACATCTAAAAACAAAGTCCTGGCATCTGAGAAGGGCTTTCTTATGTCATCCTGTGACAGGGCCTGAAGGAAGAGCATGTGAAAAGCAAGCAGAGGCTGACCTGACTTTCGGAACAAAGTCATCCTTGTGATAAGCAGTCCACTCCCAGGGGAACCACAGCAATTCATCCCATCCCTGAGGGCAGAACCATCATGACCTAATCACCTCTTTAAAGGTCCCATCTCTCAACACTGGCACACTGGAAACTCAGTTTCTGACACATGGTCTCTAGGGACCACATGCAAACCACCGCAAGCTCCTTGCAGGAAGGAAGACCATGCCAGTACACAGCAAGGAAACCAAGGTCCTGGGCAGTGAGTGCTTCTCCACTGAGACACCTTTAGTCTTGAAGCCACATGTCCATAGGGAAGCTCTGACACTGGACCGGAAGCGAGGAGCATGCTTCTACACTGGAGCTTCAGCTGCCCCTGGGAGCAGGCAGACCCCACCCCCAAGCAGTTCAAAGCCCGTGATCTTGATCACTGAATTAGAATCTTTGATCCTCTTCCTTTTCAGTGGGACAAAGAAGAAACACGTAGTCTATATGAAGATTAAAAGACATAAAAGACAAAAAGCAGGTGTACCCTAGAAGTGGTCATCAGCCCTACCATGGGCACCTGCTCAGCTGCCATACCATCTGAGGGCGCTCTCTACTCAGGTTTTCCCACAGTTACTTTGCTGTGAGTTTATTTATTTATTTTAATGTAGAAGAGAAATGAAATCCCTGGTGAGTTTATAGTTTCCTTGTGGTATTAGCCTCTGATTAAGTATATATAAAAACCACACAATTTTGACCACAAATAGGCCCTGTAAACCACCTCATATATTCTAACAAAAATGCTTTCGAATGACGGAGGCATGATTGGAAAGCTTGCTAAGAATAACCACACTTCATAAAAAAACAAAGTCGAAGACTCGACTCTGCTCGGAAAATGGGGATGGGCTGAGCAGGTGAAAGTTCGAGGCTGCTGGGGACTGGGGACCATTCTCCCAGGGAGGCAGAGTCTTAGGTGCTTCATCAGGACAAAGAGCCCATCGGCAGACAGGAGTCTAGGAGAGAAAGCTCATAGAAAGGAGGGAGCTGAAATGCTTGGCCTGCGACACTCACAAGGAAGGCAAAGATCCTGCAGGAAGTGTCAGTGAACGTGACATATGATCATAGGCTTTACAGATGTGCTGTTGAGGTACCAGGGAGTCATGACTGCAGAAGGACATATTTAGGACCAAAAAAAAAATCCTCTTTAAAATACCAATTTCAAGAGCTAGAGAAATCCACAAAGAATGGAGGGGAACTCTGGCTTCTGGCTCCATCATGCTTATTAAGAGAGGGAAGTCAAAGCACATTTCATGCTAAGTGAGGGGAGCTGTGGGTTCAGTCTGTGTCTCTCAGCTCATAAGTCACACAGCAAGCTGTATTACCAGCAGACAGTTTCTGTTGCGATAACCAGGTGCATGAGACAAAACAATTTATTTTAAAAATATTTCTTACTGCCTCTTAACACATTACAGAACATCACACCGTGAGACAGTGCAAGCTTGTGTCTCTCCTCCTCTGTTTATAAAGCCATCAATGCCATTATAGTGATCTGCATTCCAGACCGCATCTAATCCTATACCGTCTATGCAAAGACCATACTTCCAAACACCATCGACATAGGAATCTGGGAACTGAGTTTTCAACACTCGGACTTTTAGGGGACACATTCAAGTCATAGCAGAGACCTTTCACTCTTTCTTTTTCTTTTTCTTTTTTTTTTTTGATGTAAAATCAAGAGGATCTTAATTCTGTAATGATAGGGTCATTCAGCATTCAAGCCAAAGACCCCGAATAGCTGGTACAGGCTACTTAAAGCAAAAAGCCACAGAAACAAGGGGGGAGTCTGGGGGTTGTTTTTCATTCTAACCGTATCCAAGGAACTGAGTCAATATCCCCTGACCAAGGCCGAGGAACTGATTCAATATTTCCTTTCACTCTTTATTTTCATAGAAAATTACTTATTATCAGCAAAGTATGCTTCCTTATGTTTAAGATCTAACTACTATGTTGTTTTATTTTACTTTTTTTATTCTTTGTGGATTTTACATCATTATCCCAATTCCACTCATCTCGCTGTCCTCTCACCTCCGCTCTCTGCACTTTTGACTCCCCCAAAACAAGACAAAATTTAAAAGTAGAGCCTAAAAAACAAAAAGCGAAAGAAAAAAAGGGAGGAAGGAGAAAGAGAGAGACACAGAGAGAGAGGGAGGGAGGGAAGGGGAGGGAGGGAAGGAAGAAAGGAAGGAAGGAAGGAAGGGAGGGAGGGAGGGAGGGAGGGAGGGAGGGAGGAGGGAAGGAGGGAGGGAGGGAGGAAGGATATTTCAGTGTGGAACTGTAGTGTGTCCCAGTGAATGACACAGTACACCCCTTAGTCTATACATCTTTACTTGTAAGTGTTCTCTGCAATGGGTTTTTGGTCTGGCTGGAGGCCTCTGGTTTCTGCTACTCTACTGATGCTGGGCCCTCACTGGGACTCCTCCTGCATACCTGTTGTTGTCCTGTGTCATGGAGATCCTGAAGCTTTGGGTCTGCAGGACTGGCCCCTTCACACTCTCCCGCAGTTCACATATGAGGTGGATGTTGGGGTTCTGAGCCTGGGAGGTAGCTGGGTTGTTCAGCCCTCCAATTGTCCCTTGTCACCGTCAGGGCCAGCACTCCGTCACTGCCCCAGCTAGCTCACCAGTGCAGTAGGCAGCAAGGAGCAGGGCCAGTTCTCACACTTTCACATCTCCAGGCCCAGCTCCACTGTTTTGCCCAGGCAAGGGACATGGCCTGCTATCCCAATTGTGGCAGCTGGTGAGGGACAGGGCCAGCACTTCAGTTCTCTTGCCCCTGAAGCTGGAGCTCCCTCCTACTGCAGTTGGCAAGGGGTTGGGAGTGGAGGGCCTGTTTTCCCTATCCACGCCACCACTCCACAGGACTAGCTCACCTGTTCCCCAGCCAACAAGGTTGGATCTCCGGCCTGCCAGTGGCAAGAGGGCGCAGGGGAGGGCATCTTCACCTCACTCATGCCACTATTAGGCTGGTGAGAGAGGGTGGGGCCAACTCTATTGTGCTGCCCAGGCGAGGTGCAGGGCCCACTCTCCAGAATGCTGCATTTGGTGAGGGGCAAGGCCAGTTGTCTCTAGTGCTACAGCCAGTGAGGGGAGGGGCGACCAACTCTGTGCAGTCCCATCTTCACTGCTTCCAGTGATAACAGGAACCATGAACATCAACACAGACCATGTCTGCAGGAGGGCCATGGACCCAGACACAGTCTCTGACAACAACCCATGCCTGGGCGAGACACCATGACCCTGGGTGGCAGCTAGGCCATTCAGATCTGTAAGGCCCTGCAGAGGCTCAGCCCTTGGGCACTAAGATGGCCCTAGGTGGCAGCCCAGGCTTCTGACATCTGTGTGGGCTTAGTGGCAATACTGGCCATGAATATCTACACAGACCCCCAGCTGCAGTTGGACCATGGACTTAGACATGGTCCTTGGCAGCAGGTTGGACCTGGATGCCACCATAACCCCATTTAGCAGTGCAGGTAACTCAGGCAGGCATGGACCCAGCGACAGCATGACTTTTAAACACCCACCTGGCCCAAGGTGACAGCTCAGACCCCAGGGATCTACACAGCCTTTGGTGGCAGCAGGAACTTTAGACATCAATGTAGACCCTGGCTGGGGCAGGGCCAAAGACCGAGACATGACTCTGGCCACAGCTTGGGCCCATACAGCAGATGTCACTCAGGTCTGTATGTGCCCAGCAGCGGTGCAGCCCTCTGACACCAGCATGGCCACAGGTGGTGGCCCAGATCCTGGGCCTCCTCGTGGCTGTTGGTGGCAACACAGGCCACAGACATCAACGTAGATTCAAGCCAAAGCAGGACTACAAACCTAGATATCTAGATATGGTCCTCGGTACCAGCCAAGGCCAAGATGTCATTGTGGCCTTAGTTGGCATTATAGATTACCCAGACTAGCATGGTTCCAGTGTCAGTATGGCCCTCGAATGCCAACGTGATCCCAGGTGGCAACCCAGACCCCAGGCATCTGCTTAGCTGGGCTTTGATGATAACCTGAGCCACGGACAACACAGATCTCAGGCCACAGACCAGACATGACTCTTGGCCTTAGATCCAGAAGAGCCCATGGTCTCAGGTGGCAGCTCAGGCCTCCCTGGTCTGTATGGCCCCAGCAGCAGCTTGACCCTCAAGACCAACAGGGCCTCAGGTGCCAGCCCAGATCACGTGCCTCTGTCAGCCTTCTGTGGCAATAGGACCCATAGATGTCAGTTCAGAGCCTGGCCACTGCAAGGTCACAGAACAAGACATGGCTCCCAGAAGCAGTCCTGGGTGGTAGTGCAGGCTTCCTGGATCAGCATGGTCCCACGATCCCAGATGACAGCACAGGCCTCTTAAATCAACAAGGCCCCTGTTGGGGGGACATCCTTCGGACACCGACCTGTTCACAGGTGGTGGCCCAGACTCTGAGTGTCCATAGGGCACTGGGTGGTAACAGAAGCCACGGACATCAGCACAGACCTGCTATGGCTTTATCGGGGTCACAGACAAAGACATGGCCCTTGGCAGCAGTCTAGGCCAAGACAACACCGTGGACCCAGGAGGCAGGCAGGCCATCTACATCAGCCCAGCCCTCACTTCCCTTGCCTCTCCCCAGCACATGAATCTTTGTGCCTCACTCTCTCACTCCCTCAGTCTGTGCTCATTCACCATGATGGTGCTCAACTGCCCAGTTGTTGTAAGAGGTGCGGGCTGCGTTCCCAGCATCTGAGAGGAGCGTGGGCCACCCGGCCCCTTACCACTGGGCTAGCTTACATTCGAAATAACCACACGAAAACTGTATTCATTAAAACACTGCCTGACCCATTGGTTTTAACCTCTTATATATATTAGTTTAACCCATTACCTAGTAATCTGTGTATCATCATGAGTTGTGGCTTACCGGCATGAGCCTAACCTACGTCCATCTCGGGTAGAAGCATCATGGCATCTGCTCACTTTCCTTCTTCCCAGCCTTCTGTTCTGTCTACTCTGCCCACCTAAGGGCTGCCCTATCCTACAGGCCAAGGCAGTCTCTTTATTTAACCAAT
>JAQHUG010000052.1:7833327-7848025 GCA_028555095.1 Dicrostonyx torquatus
AGAGAGAGAGATTCATTCTCAAAGTTCTGTTACTGTGGAGAACACTGATTAACACAGGCATCTTGCAATTTTTGTATGTTGGACCCAGAACCCTGCCATTTCCCCAGGTGTCCCTGGCATTTTAGCTGAAGACAGTATTTAGGCACAGAGATTAAGGTCACTAGATGGACTGTTATCACTGATGTCTTGTCCATTCAGTAAATAGATCCAGCTAGGAAGGCTGTTGGGTAGATGGATGAGTGGGTATGCATCAAGCCATGAATTTACAGTGGTATTTCCAAATCAAATTCAGTGGAACAGGGTTTTTTAAAATGAGTTTGTATTCATCGGTTCTTTTCTCATAATAAAAATCCAGTTCTCAACACTATGACATTTATCCACTCACTTTATCACGCAACAGTCCTTGTTTCATGACCCATGAAATATGATCCGTATCCTATGAGTCCTTGCTACATGAATAAATAAGCTTATAGCCCCTCCAATGTCCTCAATCTTTCATCTCCTGACCGCAGCACAGACTTTAAAATTTCAAAGATTTATTATCATTTATAGTTACTCTGAAGCTATAATTGCATCCTGTATGGTTTATTTCTTTTGCTTTTAAAAATAAAAATCAATTAATGTAATTTGAGGTAATGTGATTATTATTCATTGAATTTATAAATTTCCTCATTCTAAACTTGACCCACAAAAATTATGGCAATTTCCTATGGTTCAGTAATGTATTTTTATTAAATAAACATTTACATAAAGTCAAAATATTCCTCTGGGTCAGTAGTAATGTTTTCTGTTCTGCTGAGAATATTCTGAAATTTAAAGTCAAATAGATTTCCCTGCTCAAGTGCCAGAAGTTTCATAAGTTTATGCCAGCTTTATGCTTGTCTCATATTTGTGCCATGACATTTTTAAAGATGTTTTTGTTTTGTCTACAGAATCTGATTGCTTTTAATTTCATCTGGTGGCAGAGGGATCATTTGACTTCTAAATTACATTCATAGGATATTTGAGCTTTGAC
Source organism: Dicrostonyx torquatus (assembly GCA_028555095.1). Lineage (NCBI taxonomy): Eukaryota > Metazoa > Chordata > Mammalia > Rodentia > Cricetidae > Dicrostonyx > Dicrostonyx torquatus. Next base: position 7,834,343 of record JAQHUG010000052.1, read on the forward strand.
TTGTATCTGTGTCAAGTGCATTTGATTTGGGGGTTGCGGCCCAACTGTCATTTAAGGATTCTTCTTAGTCTCTGGGTTTATTTCAGTCCTCTTTAGAATCTGTGTTTATGTTTGCGTTCTGGCTATTCATCCTAAAGTCTGATGTCCTTTTCACTGTGGAGTGCACAGCCTGAAGTGAGACTTTCCTAGCACACCCTCCATGCAAGACTCAAGGATCTCCTCAGAGGCTGTGGGTAGTATCAAGGGCACACTGTTTGCCAGACAGAACAAGACAAGCACACGAATAAACTCACAGTGATTGTGACAGCAGGTACAAGGCTTGTGTAAGCTCCAAGCAGACAAAATCCCGGCGTGGAGGTGGGAAGGTGGCTGTGAAATCCTTACCTCAGCTGAGGGGCGCTAGACATTTGTTAGCTGCTGGGAGAGGGACTCGTTTTCTTCAGAGATGTGACCGCTGGTAGGTTCTGCACACATCAGGGCAGGCCTAACTCCCACTAGCAAGACAACACAAAGTGGACGTGATGGAGAGAGAGGAGAAGGAAGAGGAGGAAGTAATTTCAAAGTTGAGTAGGAAGGAACAGGAAGGGGGAGAGGGTGGTAATTGAGGAGTTGGGGAAAGGGCAGTAAAAATGTTCAAAATATATGGTATGAAATTCTGAAAGAATTAATAAATACAAAAATACTGATATCCTTTTATCAGGTACGTTTTATGAGTGGCCAGTTTCCTGGGTATGAGTAAAACTGAAGTGACCTCTTTTCATTCCCACACCTAGCTCTCAGATTTAGAAGAAGCTTTCTCTTAGGATGCTTACCAGCATCCACCCAGTCCCTGCTAATGCCAGTCTGATTCCTCCTCCCTTCAACTAACCTACCCATTCTCTCAAGATGCCGTTGGGATTTCCCCTCCACTCTGCTCCCACCTTCCCCTCCACTCTTCAGTCTAAAGCATTGTATTCTATTCTCCATCGTTTCATTAATGTTTCTGCTTTTGCATGGTCCCCATTCTCATTTCTGAAATGTCTCTGATCCCTGCATTTCACTCTATATTACACATCCCTCTTCCTAGATGGCTCTTAATTATATCGGGTAGACCTTTTATTGCATTTTCTTCTAGATATTACATTGGGTTTTGAGATTTAGGAAGCCACTTTTAATTTTTCTTTATGTTTGCCTGTCTTCTGATGACACACAAAGAAGTGCTTATGGAAGATTTTTCTTTTTATGATTTGTGGATATTATGCAATCATATTTTTATGAGTGTTTCTGAGACTAGTAATAAAAACACTACATGACATACAACTAAAAGAAAAATCACATATAGAAATATTGCATTAGGGCTGCAGAGATGGCACACCAGCTAAGAGCTCTTATGTTTGTGTCCTAGCATCCACATGACAGCTTACAACTGCCTATAACTCCAGTTTCAAGAGATCCAACACCCTCATCTGACTTCTGCCTGCTCATACACACTTGTGTTGCACATACATACATCAGACACACATATATACATAAAATAAAATTAATAATTTTTTAAAAAATGCTTGCATGGGAATGCATACAAGTAGCAGAGAGGAGATTATGAGGACAATATGATGTGGGAATTGATGTCTCTAAGAACTATGAAATTGAAGCAGAAAAATGTGAACGATGAAAAAGTTCCTGAAATGGAAAAAATCACCCTCTTCATGTAAAAAGCACATTATCATATAAGAGAGAAAATACTTGCAAACTTCAAAAAACCACTCAGTTAAGAAGTTGAATATAAGTGATAAATACACTTTAGATCAAGAAACAAAGAATGCAAGCCATTTTCGTGTATTGCCACAGCTGCAGCAATCACTACACAGGGCTGGGGATGAGTGCATTACCCCACTTCACACACGGCTTAGGGGTTGTTGAAATATAATGGCAACAAGAAGCATTCTTCAATATATGAGAACTAAGGAAGTCAGAACACAAGATGTCTTAAGAAGTAAAATAAGTACTGGCAACAAGAATTATAATGACAGGCTTCAGAGATCCTAGAAAAAGAAACCCAACTCTGAAATCACAAACATACAGCTTAGCTGATTCAATTCAGGGTCTGCCTACACTGCCAATCACATTGAATAGACTAGGGAAGCAGGAACCTACTTCACAGTTGGAGAACTGGATTTATTGAACTTAAAGCCATCCAATAAAATCTGTTCTTCACTGTCACTTCCCCTAAATACAAAGCTGTTGACAGTGTAAAAGTGGCCATCTTAGGTAGTGAGTGTGTTTTCCCAATATGAGGCTCCTCTCCACTCTGAGTAGCCAGGAACAAAATACAAAAGTCAGTAAGGAGGCGAGGCAGTCCCCAAGATGGGCACTAGCCCTGTTGACTGCTGTGTGTGTGAGTTTGAGTGTGCGTGAGTGTGTGTGTGTGTGTGTGTGTGCGTGTGTGTGTATGTGTGTGCGCATGCATGTATGTTGTTAGAATTCTTACTAAGGCACTTCAAAGGCCACTGTTGGCATACACATCACTTCCCTTTCTTCTTTCTCCCCCACTCTTGTCCCTGCTGCCTTACGTCCATACCATTGCCATTATAAGCATTCTTCTTTCTACTGGCCATAACCCAAAGAGCTGTGAATAATGCAAGACCAATCTGTCTTTGATTTGCTAAGGTCAGTCCAGACCTCTTGAGTATGGCCAGCTTGGCTGATCCATTTCCTTTTGCTGCAAGCAGGTTCCAGCTTTCCCAATCCCATTCCAGCAGCCACCCTCATGGCTGTCTCTGTTCCCACTCTCTCATTGCTGACATTGCTAGAAATGAGGAACCAAAGATCTTGGGTGGGGGGATTGAAAATGGAGGGGGAAAAACATTGGTGAGGGTTCTTTAGCAGGCACTGAATTCTTCAAAGTACAAGATTAAGCCCCAAAGACTCAAACAGTGTAGGAAATGAAATGAATCCATTTTAGTGACATAAAATAACAATGAAATAAAAATTGGAAAACAGAGAAATAAATGACAATAAATGCATAAAAGTAATTCCCTTAAATGAAGTTAAGAACAAAATAATGTTGAAGGTGGAACTCTCGGGAAATGGCAAATTGCTTAAACCTGTAAAGTCAATAACTGGAGTAGACAAATGCACATACACAGTCATTCACAAATACTGCACAACATGCATTGCTAATGAAAATTGCTCTAAAAGAGTCACAGGAAACGTAAAAGTGATGCTATTTGAAGAAAAGAAAAGAGGCATGAGGGGGACAGACTCACTGCTGTGTATTTCTGACTGACTCTACACCAACTTACGGGCACTGTATATAGATAAAGGTAGATGTTCTCACAGCTGTGTGTGTGTACTCATGTGTGTAAACTATATTTGTGTATGGATATGTGCATGTGTATTCCTGGGTATATGTCTAAGTGTGTTAATGTTTCTAAGTGTATATGTGTATGTTTTTATCTGTGAGTGTTAATGTATGTGAACACTGTTCTGTCATCTAAAGAAATATAGTTCACATAATTTTAAATTTCTCCTTAGTAAAAGCAAAGGTAAAAACATTAAAATATTTTTTCAAATAGGAGACACAACATAACAGAAGTAGTTGTCCCTGATAGCAGAATTGTGAATCTTTTCTCTTATGCTTTGTCCTCCATTTTGTATAACAAGGAACAGTATAACCTTTCAGTTAAAATAAGGGATCCTGGATCCCAGTTGCATAATTTAGAATACTGGGACAAGTGTTTGGGCAGGTTCAGTGAGCCTGTTGCTCTTCTGTGCCTGCTTGCTTTTGCTTACAGTGGTATTCTCCTGCACAGGGCTACTGTGAGAGTTAGTGTACAAGTCTGTGTTGGTGTAACAGTACCTGATACACAGGAAGTGCTCAATAGCCACAAAATAAAGGACATGTTAGATGGGACTGTGTCCTTTTCTTGGACTGCATTTTCTTCCAGAGTATCTTTTATACCTGTTTTTTTGTAAGTTATAACCTGCCTGCCCCATCCTTCCTATCCAGCCATCTTTATCCCTTTGGGTAAGATATGCTGCACAGATGGCTTGTTGTTTTTGAACCCCACCTATTGCTTTAATTTAGACAGTTTTGTCTAGATCCTCTATGTGTTCTGATACAGTATTAAGCAATCTCCCTAAAAATTTTCCCTGCACAGTTTGAGGTCTATTTCCTCCCATCTCTGTCCTACGGTATAAAAAGCTGACTCTCGTGCTCCTTTGCAGAGTAAGATACTGCTGTCTCTGTGCATGCGTGCGTGCATCTGTGCATCCGTGTTTGTGCGTGCACGTGTGTGTGTGTGTGTGTGTGTGTGTGTTTTAAGGAAGAACCAGAGGGGCTCAGCATTCTTCTACAGTTTTGCAGAGGGTCTTGAACCGGGGTTCACTCCATCTTCTCAGGACATTTGCTTGAGAGCTACTGAAGTCCGGGAAGGCACTGGAAAGTCTGCCCTCTGCTCTGCAGCTCTCCTTAGTGGCCCTGAGTGCTCATCTTTGGGCTCTCATTTTGTTTCGGCTAAGCAGGTCTTTCCTGCTGGAATAGTGGTCCTCAAACTTCCTAAACCTACAACGCTGTAGTACAGTTCCTCATGTTTTCTCCGCACCAGCCCTCATATCTGTAGTTTTGCTACTGTTATGAATCATAATGATGGCCTTAGGTGACCTCTGTGCTAGAATTATTTGGACCCTCCAGAGGGTCTCGACCTACAAGCTGAGAACCATTGCACTAGAGGAAGGGAGCCGAGAACAGACATCTACTATGGCCTCGTTCCCTCTCTTCCTCCCAGTAAGAAGCCGAGGTGTAGCTGTGGCCAATTTTTATTTTATTCTTGTTCAGCCTGACTCCCTTGTTCCATGACTGTGTTCCTGACCCTGGAGGAGGCAGAGGGCAGATCTCTGTTTCTCAAACACCTGTTCCAGGGTGCCAAGCGGCAGAGCCCATTCAGGGTGGCATTTAGGCAACACCGACCCTGGGATCAAAGTTCTCTCCTTCCATGAAGGATGGAAGGGTGGGTGAAGGAGCTAGGTCAGGGGCTATGGTTCAGCATGCTTCCTCCCCTCTTCCCCACTAGCAAGCCCACTGCAGCGCCATGTAAGCTGCATGCTCCTGAGCTTCTGCTGGACTTGAGAAAAGCCCTGCTGACCAATGAAGCAGTTCTTGAAGGATTCCCTGTAAGAGGCCCCAATCCCTGCCTGAGAGAAAACCTAAGCAGGAAAGCCATCCCCAGATTGGCTCCACCAAATTCTGTTTCACATTAGAAATCCATCCTCCTCCTTCTGGGATACTAGCCCGTGTCTTCAGAAGGAAACTGGGAAGGTAGGGAGGGGGAGCAAAGAGGAAGGCAGATTCTGTCTCCTAACAGGGGGCAAAATGTGTTCAAGGCAGAGGGCAAGGCTCTTGTGTTAGCCTCAGAATTGGGGCATCCCCAGAGCTGGAGTGTTGTACCTGGCCCTTCAAGATCTTGATAGAGACTCTCCCCTCCATAAGGAAGCATTCCAAAGACAGAACCAGAGACAGCTGTCCCTGCCGGGGCCCACACCAGGGAGCAGAAGGTTCCACTTGCTTTCAAGCAGTCTCACTACAAACAAACTGGATCCAATTAGTTTTCTTTGATGGGGGGATGCTCAGATTATTTGAGAATAACACAACCACACCATGGATAAACTTTAAAATTAGATTTTCTGGGCTGTTACCTAATTAGTGAGCTAAGCAGAAGAAAACTAATTGGGAAAAGAATTTTCCAGTAAATACTACTTTACCATCCACACCCACCCATACACAGACACATGGAACATCCCACATGTACCCCCATAACCCACCCATACACAGACACATGGTACACCCTGCATGTACCCGCCATAACCCTCCCATACACAGACACATGTACACCCTGCATGTACCCCCCATAACCCTCCATACACAGACACATGGTACACCCCACATGTACCCTCCCATACACATAGAGTTATCACTGGGGACCAGGAGGCCCCTGGGATGGGATGGCGATGGGAAGCCATACCAAGTGTTCAAGCAAGCACTAGGGATCCAGACTTGTGGCCCTGCACTATAACTCCAACCCTTGCCCTTCTACTATTAGGCTTCCTGTTTTCATTACAATCCTTCCCACGGACATCATTTCTCTATGCTGCAATTTCAGGCCCCACTCAGGGTGGAAATCATGAAGTTCTTCTGTGCCAAGGTTTCCCTGCCCCCTTCTCTGATGGCATTTGCTTATGGAGCAAAAGTGGTCACAGTTATCATCTATCTGTGGTGTCCCAGGGACCCTGTGTGTTATCATTTATAATGCTGGGGACAGAGGCCAGTCTCATTTATAAATAGGTGGTGGGGGACCTGTCCCACAAGGGGCAGCAGTGTGTCTCCCTAGGCTTTGGCGGGGGTGGGGGAGCTGGAAGGCTGCCTGAGCCCTTGGTGGGAGACAGACATAGACATAGAAACACCATTCAGAGAGAGTTTGGGTATAGAGTTTATTTAGTGGGTTATGGAGGGGAAAGGGAGAAGGGAAGAAGGGGGAAAAAAGAGAGAGGCAGAAACTGCCTCTCTAGAAGAAGGCAGATACAGGGACAGGGGTCACTGGAGAGGAGGTGGAAGATCCACTTGTCTCAGCAGAAGCAGGAGGTTGAGAGTGGGAGTGGGCAAGGCTTGTCTCTTAAAGGGACAGGGTACCCAGGTGACAGACCAGGCCAGCAGATTACAACACTATGTTGTTCTGCTCACTCTCCTTGTCAAGTTTAAAAGACAGATTTTGTGCTCACTTGCTAGATGCAAACAGAGGAACATATCTAGTAACGCACATTAATCAGCTTTCTGCCCCCACACAAAATACCTAATTACCTAAGATAGACAGCTTGGAAGGAAAAGGGTCGTCTGGTTGACCATTTTAGGGACTTTGGAGTCATGTGGTCTGAACCCAGGCTCTGGGACCTATGCTGCCACTGACCTTATCCTGGGGTACATGGTAGAACAAAGTTCTCAACCTATGGAAATGGAAGCCAAGAAGCTAAGAGAAATATCAAGGACCTATACTCCAATACCTCAAAGCACTTCTCCAGCGAGGTTCTGGCTCCAAAAGGTCCCCAACTTCCCAAAGTCTCACAAGTTAGAAACCAAACCTTTAGTGATAGTGGTGGAGGTGGTGGGGGGAGTCTTTGAAAAAGCCAGGCTATAACGTAGGGCTAGAAGCAGATAACGAGCAAGGCTCAGAAATGGGTGGACACTGTTGCTCACAGGTCTCACCTACTGCTTCTTCACCTCTTACAGCTCTTTCCTCTCTGGGGCCCCATGACTGCAGCTGTGGACTTTCTGCAGGGGGCTTCTGGAAGCAGCTATTCGTCCTGGTAGGAGCAGTTAGAGTCCATTAGGGAAACATTATAGGACACAGAATGTGTTTCCTCCCTGACTTGTGACCTGTGACCTGTGAGAACACAGGGACCCTTCACTTTCCCCCTTCAGGTCCTTCCCGGCAGGTCAAAGTGACACATATAATACCCACCCACGGGAATTGCTTGGTCTCAGATGTCTATTTCCATGGTGCTAATGAAAATGCCACCTTTTCTATCACATAGGAAGGAAACGTTCAACTGAGCACCTCTCAGGGTGATAGTTTGAGGAATAACATTGTCTAGATCAGTGGTTCTCAACATACATCTCATGACTCCTTGGATGTCCGACCAACCCTTTCACAGGGGTCACATATCTGATATCCTACATATCAAATATTTACATTACAATTCATAACAGTAGCAAGATTATAGTTATGAAGTAGCAATGAAAATAATTTTATGATTGAGGATCAGCACAACACAAAGAACCATATTAAAGGGTCACAGCATGAGGAAGGTTGAGAACCACTGGTCTAGATCCTCTATTCAGGAGTAGACTTCTTCAAACACTGAAGTGCATTATGGAGGGATATGGATGCCTAAATACAGCATTGCCATGGAGATAGACAAGTCTCCACAGGAGCTCTGGACCACAGTGTGTCAACTAGAGATTTCTATATGATGTATACGGATGTGGATAAGGACAGAAGTTGCCGACATCTCCTAACAATAGCTCACATTTTCAAGTTGTTTTAATCTGCCCAAATTTTATATCAGAATCACTATCCTCACCTTAAAGGAAAACAAAAATCACTAATGTGGAAGGAGACACACAGACATACGCATTATTATAACCCAAACAGATGAGAGACTTACTAAGTAAACAGAAAATACAAACTATGTTTAAAAAATACAGGAAAATGTGTTTTCTTTAAAACATTGTATGTGTAATTAAAAACAATAAATTATAAAAAAAAAATCATATGTGCCAAGACCAGCGTGCACACGAGATGACCACTCTGCATAAATGAAGACTATCTTTCCATCTGGTTAATAGGTTCCAGTTGTCAGAATGGAATGAAGTTGACCAATGGTCCGTGGGATTCTGCAGACAGTTCATATCTTCCGGGAGCTCTGCTTCATGAGCAAGTCTGAAGATGGCCGCCAGCAGGATTCAGCCCAAATGCCTTTGGAGAGCCAAAGCCAAGCCTCCCCACACTCCAGCCCTTGTCTGAAAGCAATCGGAAGGGAGAATATTCCAGAAAAGGGAACAGTTTGTGCAAAGGGTAAAAAGTCATGAAAGGGCAGTGTGTTCCCAGAATGGGAGAAGTTGATGTAATGGGGCTGAGCTGTAAGCCCTAACCCCAGGTCAAAGGTAGGGTCTTTTTATTTATTTACTTAATATTATCAGTAAGCAGGAATGAAGCTAATGGCAGACAGGTGCCTCCTAAGGGAGACCCTGGTGGGAGGCACACTCTTGGAGAGGAGTAGCAGAAGCCATTGGAAAGCAGGGGACATTGGAAGCAGATAAGTGAAGAGAAACAGGGAAAGGCCAGGGAGAAAAGGTCCTCAAAGTAGGACTTGGGAGTCACTACCTGAGGCAAAGTCGACATCAATGTATGCTGTGGTGAATTCGGGAGCACCCACCCCCCAGATGCTATTACAGCATGTGCTATGGGGAGGAAGACTAGAGAAGTAGGGCTGGGTTTCGCTCCACTTCTAGGGGTCCACGAGCACTCTCCCACCACTCCACCCCAAAGACACAGGATCTAATAGGACTTTGCAAGCCCAGTGTAGTGGCACACACTTGTAATCACAGCAGGCAAGAAGACAGGAAGCAGGAAGATCTTTGTGAGTTCAAGGCTAGCCTGGGATAACTATCCAGACCTATCTTAAACAAATAAAAAAAAGGCAACAACAAAACCACCCTCCCAACACACACACACACACACACACAGAGAGAGAGAAACCAACAACAGCAACAACAAAACTACCCTCCCAACACAGACACACAAAGAACAGAACAACAAAACCACCTTTCTGACACACATGCACACACACACACACACACACACACACACACACACACACACACACACAAAACCACCACCAACAAAAATCGTAAAAACACCAAATGGGCTTCACCAATAGCTAAGGAGAAGAAAGGCTGTTCTACCAAGCTGTGGCATTTTGTCACCTGTACCTGCTTCTTACAGAGCCATTTCACCCTTTTGTCTCCTGTGGAGGCAAACTAGGGAGAGAGTCCCGGATGCTGGGCCTTCCAGAAAGGGAGAAGTTGATAATTATAAGTCCAACCAGCAGGAGCAGAGGGCCCAGACACTCCCTGGTCGGCTCCACCCCACACACGGTTGCCATGGCCGTCCCACTTATCTGACCCCTTCCCTCCATGCAACTGGCCCCTCCTCACCCCCTGATGATGTCAATAGAATTTCTGTTCTTCCTTCTGCATAGTGCTCCTGGAGTTCAAGGGAACATCAAGGCTGGGAGTGTTCTGTTCAGCAAGTGGATGGGAGCGGCAGCCTTTGAAAGCATCCAGGAACCTGCTGGGCCTTTCTTCCTAAACGCCAGTGGGCAAGGTGCTTGGCAGAGCCACAGCCTGCACTGGAACAGGAGCCAGGCGAGCCGCCAGCTGCTCAGCATGTCCTCACAACAGTGTCCAAAGAAACTTTCCAGGAAACAAACAGAGCCGTGGAGGTACTGCTTTCAGGTTCCTGAGAGGGCTAGAATATGGAAGGGCTCGTTCCAGTGTGTCTGGGACCGTGCATATGTGCATTGGGAACACAGCAAGCATGGCAAAGGTCCAGTCACAGGACACAGAAAACAGTCTGATCTATTTCTGTCACCCAACAAGGCCAGGGACATGCTTCACAGTCACACAGAGGTCAGTAATCATAGGTGCTGCAGTACCGCTGAGGGCTTCACACAGGGGGCCCAAGGTGAGAAGGCTGAAGGGCCATGTGAGGGATCAGGAGGTGAGGCCTCTAGGGCATAGGCAGGAGCCACTGGCTTCTCCAAAGCTTGCTCATCTGAATGAATCCCCAACAAGACCTGCCTCCCACACTTCTCTCTGTAGCCCACCCCTGTGCAAGCAGCGCGATCGCTGTGAGTGTCCCATAGCTGCCAGCGGGCACGGCTTCCCAGCCTCCAGTCCAGCACTCAGAACAGCCTCCTTGCTCCCCACACAGGATTCAGGGAGACTACTCAACACCTGATACCCACTTACTGCCCCGCCGATAACTCCAATCAGTCCCCCAGCCCATAGGCAAAGCTAAAGCTTCCTCTGGGTAGGGTAGCCGGCTCTCTCTACCATACTGTGTGCTACACCAGTTTTACTCCCACTTCAGCAAAGTCAGGCCAGTAGGAAAACCCATGAAATGTCCTTTGCCATCTAAACAGCGGTGTGAACTACAGCGCCATGGTCATCAACCGTGAGCATTCAGCCAAATGCGGGTTGATAACCCTTCCTTCCCACCAGGCTGGCACTGTCAGTGTGTAGTGGAGTAAGGAAGAGCAAACTTTCCTGATTCACAGTGTCTAGGGACAGACTTTACCTATGTCTGCAGCTCGGTGACAGAGGTGCTAATGCCTGCCACAGCTGAGAGGAGATAGGACATCATTGGGGAGCTTGGGAAGGACAGATTCAGTCTCGTAAGACACAGGAGTAGAAGACACCAGGGAAGAGTATGACCCAAGACAGATCTTAAGAAAGCATCAGATTCTGAGAGACAGATGCCCATGGGTTAGAACAGGGTGATCCCACAGAGGAGAAAAGAACAGAGGAGCTCGTGACCACAGGCTACAAATAGCTTGAAGGGTTGACGCTGAGCCAGAACTGTATCAGCTGAGGACAGAGGGACCTGCTTGTGGCACAGCAGAATGGACAGAGCACGGTAAAAGTCTACAAGAGCCCCGGGGAACAGCACCTGAGTGGGCTTCCAAGGCAGTAAGTGGCAGGTCAAGCCAGTCAGCTGTACAGCAGTCCACTTTGTACACAGTCAGGAAGGATAGAAGCCAGGGGTTGACAGGGTCAGGGACCTAGGGTCACCCTCCCTACAGAACCCTCCTTAACTACCACCACTGGTTTTGTTTCTGCCTCGTCCTAAATATTATAGCTAAGCTTAGTACTCTCATTAACATTTTTTCCAGACTTCCCTCCACTGACTTGAAAATGTTCAATCCCAGCAGCGAGGAGGAGGGATGATGCATTTCCCTGTGTGTTCTCTGAGCACACAGTGGCCCTGATGCCTGCCTAGCCTCTGCCTGCCCTGTGCAGCCTGGGCTGTTGGGCCAGCCCCTCTAGCTTGGGCAGGCCCAGCTGCCGTCCTGCCACAGGGAGCCCTCTGCTCTTCATGCTCGATTGAGATTTCTCAATGGATTGTAACTTTCTTTTCAGAAATCCTATTTGGCTTCAAAGTCAAGGCAGATTGTTCTCTTCAGGGACTGCAGAGATGTTCAAAGTCCACCTCCGAGAAATGACTGAAATATGTTGGGAGTGATAATACACACACACACACACACACACACGCACACGCACACGCACATGCACACACACACACATTATTGTCCTTGATCTTCAAAGGCAAATGTTAAAATCCACACACATAAGGCAACTATGAAAACTGTCACGTTTTCGCTAGAGTCACAGTCAAAACTTAATCTGTCCTTCCCAAGAGAGGATTGGTCAGCCTGACTTGAGTGACCTAGATAGCAGAGTCTGTGAGAGAGAATTGCCAGGGTTCTTGAACCACTCTAGGCCTCTCAAACCTAAATCAGGGCCTAAGAGAAGACCAGAAATCCATGAATAGCCCTGTCGTGCAATTTCAAGTGGAGGAGATTACCACAAGGAAGACAGGAAAAATGCCCCTGAGGAGGAGGCATCACTGAGAAAAGTAATAGGCAGTGTTGGGGATGAAAGGAGAAGGAAGGTGAGCAGTGGGGAAGAAGATGAGGTCCAAGGGAAAACTGGGCTCAAGTCATCTAGGCCAGAGTTAGTCAGCTGTCTCTATAAAGGGCCAGGTGGTCGATAAAGTTTGGAGATTTACAGTCATCTCTGTTGTATCTATTCAGTTCTGCCTTTGTACACTGAAAGCATGGTTGTAGTGATATTCCATTTGTATTTTAGTAAATAAAGTTTGCTTGAAGCTCAGAGAGTAAAACAGTCCCATTGATCAGCCTTCCAGACCAAACAGTAGTGACACACACCTTTAATTCCAGTAGCCACACTGGTTGCCATAGAAACTTCTTGTCTCTGCAGAAAAATAAAAAAAAAATCTCATCTTCGAAAAGTCAAGAGACCTTGGACACCTAGATGCCTAAAGAAGAAAAGATAACTATCCAAAAAGAATCATCAGTCAAAAAATTATCTAACTTATAATAACAATATACTCTGCAGGGTAAAATCTCACTATCTAAACATACATATCTCCTTACTTCTCAATATAGTGGTTGTCCTGTCTCACTTAAAAATTAAAAATCAAAGCTGGCTTTGGAGTTGGCCTGTGGCTCTCCTTCTCTACATCCAAACTTGTTGTTTAAAAACAAAAAACCTCAGAGTTTCTGTCTCTTATCAGGAGAGTCACCTGGTGTGGGAAGATAAAAATCAAGGGACTAAGGTTATCAAAACTCTGCTATTAAAAATTCTGCTTCTTCCCATACCTATTTTTGTCTCTATGATACATTTCTTTGAATACATATCTATCAAAATTCAAACTTCCCATTTTGATATGAATAATGTTTATGTTTTCCACAGTGAATAATAAATTCTCCTGCAGTAATCTCTGAAGTCTCCGGGAAGAAGATGGGGCCCCACAACAACCATATCTCTAGTTCATATGATGCCATTCAGCTGATAGCACCACTTAAGGATCGGCTTTGGATTACAAACTGCTCAGAACAATTTCTAAGTGGCTAGTTGAGATGACCCAGCCTCACAGACTACTCTAGCCAGGATTGAGACAAGACCTGCACTTTCCCATTAGGCACAGACTACACAAAAAAATGATACAGCTACCTCTCCAAGGACTTGACAATTAACCCAGAGTTTTCTTTTCAGGATCCCCTAAAGATACTGACAGCAGACTGCAGGAAATAAACTTAAAAATATGAAGCCCACATTCCCAGGAGGTGGGGTGGGTAGTGTTTGGTTGTTCAGTGGATTATGAATATTTGTCATTGTTGGGGGGAGCTAGTTGCAAATTATTGTTGGTAATGGTAATAAAAGCTAAACAAAAATTAAATTCAAGGTTTTGTTTTGAAAAAAATGATACAATAGGATAAAAGGGTAGATTATTAAATCTACTCTGCAAAGAAAAATGGGAGGATATAGATATGGTAAGATAAAAA
>JAQHUG010000052.1:7853720-7876863 GCA_028555095.1 Dicrostonyx torquatus
CATGTCATGTTTGGGAGCTGGTTCATGACCCCCCAAAAAAGCCTATTACAGACACATCTGCACCAGATGTGCTTGATCGCATGTGGGCAGGAAATACATCAGGGTGTATGTTTACATCTGATTGGACCTGATGGGAAATGCAATGAATTGTGGGTTTTGCCTTTTTAAGCCCCTGTCCACATCCTGGGAATTCAGGAGACCTGACCAGAGTACATTTTTCTGTACTTGTTTTTGAAAGTGTGCCTCAAATTTGTCTCAAAATTGTGGAACTTGTTTTTCGGGTGAATCTCTGGATTAACAAGAGCTCAGGCCTAACTTCACATGGTATCACAAACTAACTAGAAGGATGCTAACAAGGATGAGGTTGTACATAAACATCTCTTTCCATCCGTGTACTTCTCCTCAAACTTGCTGAGCGTGGCCCATTCCCAAGGAACCTAGAATCTACTGTAGTAGGAGATGTGGAACCTTTCATCCAAGGGCAGAGACACTCAAGACAGATCTACAACAGAGCTACCATGCACTAGAACAACTCTCTCAGACTTAAAAAGAAAATACACAAAAAAGCAAGGTGGTGGGTGAATGAAAATGTGGACATGACCACTCCAAGGTATGATTGAGGAGAAGGTTTTATTGTATATATGAGTGAGAGTATAGACAGAATCATCTGGGAAAGTCTGGAGCAGGGAGAGAAGGCAATAAACTAAACATGACCAACAGACTGGTCCAGGCCATGGGGTGGGACAGAGAATGAGAGAGGAAGGGAAGAGAGAGAGAACCCAGAGAGTATATGGTGGAAATGATTAAGTAATATAAGACTCAGAAGCTGGGGAAAGGAAGCAACACTCCTGAGTTGGAGAGGTTTGGGGTAAGTAGGCATGTGCTGAGAAGAGCTGAGAGGAGCCACCAGTGTAAGGGACAATTCGGGTATTTCCATGGGCACCACAGTTAGGCATTTGTCCTTTGGGACCTGACAGTGGGAAGGTGACAGGGAAGATGGCAAACGGAGACTACAGATCAAAAGAGACTGAAGTGAGAGAAGAAGGCAGCACAGTGTGGAACCTGGTTCACACATTGGATTAAAGGGTGCTCTAAAATCTCCCTTCCGGAGGAGCTAGGAGAATTTGTAAATGAGCTGTTGTATATGAGATGATAACGCAGTGCTATTCTTAGGTGTGATAACAAATGTGTCAATGACGCTGAGAAAGAAATTTAATACAAGCTGAATTGTAAGAGTACAGAGATTTGATGTGCACCACTTGCAAAAAGTTCAGCAAAAGTAAGCAAAGGAAGAGTTCAGAGGCCAAGTTGAAATGACTACGGGGTGGGTACAGAGCACTTTGGAGTCCACGCTGTGCTTTTAACTTGGGGGGCATTTGAGGTGTTTATGATAATGTTGGGAACAAAGCCTGTCACGAGTTGATGGGCAGCATGTCATGCTGCCAGCTGGGGATTACCCTATTGTCTCTCTTCCTGCATTGGAACAGGAAAAGGAGAATAGAAAAAAAAAGTCACAGCCATGATAGAGCCAGAGCATAGACAGTTGGAAAAGATAGATGAAAGAAAATTCCAAGTGAGAGTTGTGGGGGGGTGCACACGAATGTGTGCATAGCTGTAAGCGTGTGTGTGTGTGTATGTGTGTGTGCTCATGACAAAAGCTCATAAGAATGAAGTCTCCCTGTTACATTTTTGTCCCAAACTAAGGAGGCCTTTCATTGTGCTCCCTCACCTCTCTCTTCACCATATGCACTGGTCACACTAGGTGTATAGATATCTGCACATAGCTTTATCCACTGGGTGTTTGGCCCATGGGTTTAATGATGTAATTGATGAAAATCATAGCTGTGAAAGATTAGAGCCGGCCTACAGTCAGTCCTCCCATGAATTGGAATTCCACAAAGGCAGACTGGTTATGAAATATAATACCTGGGAAATACATATCAATTAAGACTTCTGTGTGCACAGGTGGTCAGTCAGTGCTTCATAAGGAAAAAGAGATGAAGAACAAAGACTGGGCTGAAGGTCGTGAGAACTCCTGGCTGCAAGAGCCAGTGGATAGGGTGCCCTAAGAGCAAGAGGGAGGTGTCAGTGCGCTGACTCCATCCAGCTGTAGTTTAGGATAACTGCGTAGTAGGAACATAGGTTTTCACAAGCATTCACCATTTATTCTATTATACCTCTGATTCACACACACACACACACACACACACACACACACACACACACACACCTGCTACCTAGAACTCTACCTACCTAGAAACCAGGGGTTTGTGTTACTTTGTGGTTCTGGACAGTTCCCTATGCTCCAGAGCTTCCTGGGTGGGCTAGCCTTCCTGGGTGAGCTAACCTTCTCCTCCAAGAACTCTTTCCCAAATTCAGGTCTCTGAGAGTGGCTCTGGAACCTGAGGAGGAACAGGCTCACTCTGAGCTGTCTCACAGGTCCTGGCTGTCTGACATTTTTCTTAAGCAATCAGGGTCACTGTTCCTTCCTCAGATCTCCATCTCCCCTGTCTCCAGGGCCTCTTTATCCAGCTGGCACCACCATACAAGTTGGGTGGCTACAGTCTCCTTTCATTTGAGGACATTCTGAACGTGCTTCTCTGAAGATGTAGCTATATTACATGCATACTCTCATACAGACAGGCACATGTGGAGAAGAGAAGACAGAATTCAGAGCCAAGTGTCATGGGGTGGGATCAGAGCCACTAAGGCTTAATTCTGCACATTTTAACTGCAGACCTTATGGCCTTCATTCATGTACTGCACCTTTCTGAGTCTTAGGGGTTCACACACACACACACACACACACACACACACACAATTCTGCCACATGATGCTATTATGGCAACTAGCTGTGCTGTATTGCCACCTGCCTGACCTACTGCCAGCACCCACACATTCCAGGGTGGCAGGCTGAGACACTGCAGCCACCCATACACCAGAGCTAGGGCAACAATGGAGAAGTGTACTATTTTGCATTAACTTGACTTGGAGAAGACCCCTTCAGTTCAATTCTTCTGTTGGTGAAAATCCAGAAATGCTTTCTCTTTTTTCCTTTTCCTTTCCCTTCTTTCATGTGTCTCAGAGCGAGGTAGCAGGATCAATCACTTCCTGTCCCTAGGAGAAGTTGCTCCTGGGGATACCTCCTTCCTGCTCCCTGAATGCTCCTTAACATGGGCAGTATGACATTTGTCCTGGTGAGGGTCTTGTCCACACCACTCCCAGGTGGGGAAGCTCTCTGGAGCATCTGGTAGAGATGTCCTTCTCCTTACCACTAGGGGTTGTTATGTGTGACTTACCCTACCAGGTGTCATTTATCTCTTGTTTTCCGACAAACTTCAGACTGGGCAACAAAGCACATGCTGAGCTGGGAGTTCGAACATACACATTATCCCATTCCTTTCCTACTGGCCTATTCTGTCCTGGGGATCGCTTTATGGCCATATGGAAAGTCAAGGCATAGATGTGGGGAAAGTCGGGGTCAAGTGTCGGACTCCATGTGATTGTTGTGGGGCACATTATTGACTATATATGGAAGCAGATATCTTTATCTGGAGACATGACTGCACCATGACATATTCAGACTCCTGTTGGCCCCAATCTATGTCCTGGTATCTTGACTTGAAGACAGCAATGCCCAGAGTGTCTTTTTCACTGTGCATTGGGCAGCCAGTCCTAAGAATGGAAATGTCAGACTTTATGTCCCCCATTTTGGTTTGGGTACCATATTTTGGTCTGGTGACTTGGGAGGGAATTCAGGTTCAAACTCTGTTCACCCCTGAGTCTCTCACTCATTGAATAAATGAAAAACACTAAGATGAGAAGAGAGAGCATATGATTGTCACACTTTGTTTCTTTAAAGGACCCCTTCTTCGGTTTTGAGCAAGAGGTCTTGCACTTTCAGGCTGTTATGTCCCTTTCTGGTCTCCACAGGTGCTTCTGGGAGAGAAAAAAAAAACTTCAGCCAAGGAAAGCTGCAGGCATGGAGTAGAGCCAGCCCAGATGAACTGCTGTATGTGCAGGTAGATGAACATGGGGACTGGATGACCAAGCACATTGGATCTCACTTCATGTCACCAATGTGTTCCAAAGAAGCATGCAAACAATAGGATTTAATTGTCTTGCTGTGATATGGCCTGTAGTATCGAAGCCCTTTCCAGGAAATCCTTGCCTATGCCCGTGAAGGATTTTCCCTTAATAGCTTCAAAGCTGTGATCTTACAGCAAGATATTTCATTCATTTCATTTTTTTTGGTGCAGGGTGAGAGATAGGGATTTAGTTTCACTCTACTACATAGGAATAATCAGTTCCAGGCACATTTGTTAGAGGCTGTCTTTTTTATCATGGTGTAGTTACGTCAGCTTGGTCAAGAATCAAATGGCTGACTCACAGAGAAGAGAACAGCACATAGAGCATCTCCGCTTTTTGGGGAGGGAGGAAATATATTCTTCTCTGTCCGTCACTCCTCCCATGAAAGCAACTACTTAGCTCTAAGCATTAGACACTTCCTGGCCTCTCATTATTTGGGGAAAGGGCCATCTTCAGAGCTACTGCTTGCTGATGATAAATTATTGTAGCAGTCTGAAATAACTTTTAAAATTGCATGGGCTTTATATTTTTCTTTTGAGAATGGGGGCTAGAACAGTAAAAGTAGAGATGAGCAAGCTAAGCCCATTCCCACTTCCTTTCTTTCCATCATGCTCATTTCACTGTCCTTCCTAAGAGACCCTTTAATCATGAAAGTCTATATTTCATACTTAAATGTTATATTTTCAATTCTTTCCACATCATATTCTTCATCTTTCCTTGGCAGGTCCTGATTCTGTGGGTAGAGTTGAGATAACTGTTTAGTATTTCTTGGAGATATGCTTCCTTCCTGCTGGTGACTGTCTGGGGATTTTGCATAATTAGACTCTTTTATATATTTCAGTTAGTGTAGACAAGCACTGATTGGAAGTCCTGGGGATAAATAAAAGTACTTTAATATACATCAACTATCCACAAAGAGCACATGAACTTTCCTTTGTACCTGTTTAGAGGAAAAGACATAAAATATATCACCAATCCAAGAAAGGCAATTCTAACCTTATGAAAGAACCATCTCTCCTCTGCCTGACATTCTCCCATGTTCCAAAATGCTCAAGGAAATAAAGAACTTGTGATGGATCAACTTTATTTCTCAAATTGTTTTTTTTTTCTTTTTGGTCTGTTGAAATGTACAGGCCCCTTCTGCTGTGATGAGAGAAACAGGTAGTGGTTGAAAAGTTATGTAAAATGAAATTATGAAAGCAAAATAGTTTGTCTTTTAATTAAGAAAGAATCAGATAGCTGGGGCAGTGTATTTACTTCTGGATCTCCTGTCCAACTCCGTGTCTATTTTCTGTCATGATAACTGTACTCTTTGTGTAATGATGCCTCTGGTATAATTTGGAATCAGATGTTGTGATCTCTTATGCATGGGCTCAATTGCTCAGGGTTCCTGTGCTTGTTGAAGGTTGCCTGAGATTTCCTATGGACTTAAGGATTGTTTCTCTAGTTTGTATAGAATTACATTGCTGGGATTGGGTATTATTCTACTGCCTGCATCACTGTAAGGGTGCAGTCATCTTCACAGCATTGAACATATTCTGCCAATACTGAACATGGGAGGCCTTTCCAGCTTCTGGCATCTTCTTCAATTTCCTTAACCAGTGTCTTAAGGTTTTCATGTGTTTCATCTCCTTGGTTACATATATTCCTGACCTTTTTAACTGCTGAAGTTATTGTGAATTTGCCTCTGGCTTCTCATCTTGTTTGTTGCTAGCATGTGGGCAAGTTCTTCTTGCTTTTGCTAGTGTGTAACCTGCATTCTGTGGATAATGCTGATTCGATGGAGCTTTCTGCTAGAGTCTGAAGGATCCTTTGTGTGCGGTGCCTATCATCTGTAGAAGGGTCATTTGATGCCTTCCTTTCCCACTTGAATCTTGTTTGCTTTCCCTCTTCTGCCCTACCACTAAGGCTGAGAATTTTAACACTGTATAGAATAAGAAAAGGGAAAATTAACATTTCTGACTTTAGAGAAGATGCTTAAGATTTTTTCCCTGTTCAGTATAACATTGGCCATACATTTGGTACATATAGCCTTTATTATATCAAAATACATTCCTTTTAATCCCCACACCTTGCATCAGTACACAGCAGGCAGATACATCATGCTTTCTATTACTGGTAAAGCAGCCCTCACCCTGGTGGTCCCCTTAGAAGAGCCCACAGACTGTCCGTGAGCTGACTTATGGTCCTGACCTTCCGGAGGGGTAGCAGCTGAAACTCATCTTTCATCTTAGCAACTAAGCATACTCTTCTGTCTCCTAGGAATGGTGGCAGTAGCTAGTTCAGTTCCTTGCCTTGGCCTGAGGTTATCATGTGGTTAAGCTACTGTTAGTCCAGTGAGGCAGGAACCCTAAGATACAAACTCTTATAGTAGTAACACATCGTCAAAGTGTTCTTTCCTTTGGCTGGAGCCAAACCCTTCTTGGGAAAAGTAATCAAGTGTTTCAAAAGCATTGCTGCATGCTTTCTATCCTTTCTGAACTATGACCTTAAACGGAGCATGCTCTGTAAGGTGCTTTTTAAATTGAGCATGCTCAGGATCAGAGTGCTTTGCTGTGTGACTGTGTCTTCCCTCCGCACCGAATAAAATCCCCACACTTCTTTTGTTTAAGGGGGCAGTTTTGCAAATGACTCCCACAACCTCCTCACCTGCTTCAGGTACTAAAGCTTTCTGCTCTCTAGCATCTCTGCCTTGCTTGCTTTGGCTTTGTACTCATCAGGATGAGAAGCCATGGCATTTGGTCAGAATAGGACCAGGAACTCGCATCCATTGAGACCATGGACAACTGGATGGATTTATAAAAATAAACACTTTCCCCAAATCCAATGTAAATGTCACACATCATTCTATCACAGGTCATCCCCAAGGTTATGAGATGGTGAAAAGGAGAAGGGAAATATCCATATTTTTCTTTTATATGGAAAAATCAAAACAAACCAAATCTAACCCACTTATTAACTCTTGGAGGGGGGAAGAAGCAATGATCCACAATCCCTCCCCTGGCTTTTCTATGCTCTGGTTCAAGACCTCTTCTCCCAAGCTTCTCCCTTCTTCACTGTTTGGACACACTGCTCTCCCTAGGAACAAGGCACAGTGCTGAACTAAACTATCTCTCCCTCTCTCCACACATTCATACATACACACTCACACATTTACATACACATACATACACACTCTGTCTCTCTCTCGCTCTCTACACACACACACACACACACACGCACACCATTATACTGAAGTTGGCAGACAGCTGTGACAATGTGTGACAACTGTGTAGTCTGACACTGTTGAAGAAGCTGTGTGAAGGCAACAGGCTATCTCTCTGTTTCCTTTTTACAGCCCCATTTTGCCTCAACTTGAAACCAGGTGAATTTTAACATTTCAAGATCACCCATAAAATCTACAATAAAGAAACAGAAATGCTTTGAGAGCATTTCCATATCATCTTACTACTGGGTAAAGTGAAATCAAATCATCTCTGTCTTCTGGAAGCAGAGCCAAATGTGACCAAAGAAAAGTGAACTAAAAAAAGATGGAAGCAACTTCCCCCAGGAAACTGACACAGAGCAAGGGGCCCTTTTTACTGTCTGATCACATGTTCTGTGTTGTCTTTTTTGGCATGTGAGGATATATTTTGTAATAAAAATAAAGATTTAGAAGAGCTAAGTGGAAAAATAAAATCATAAAAGCTTTAAAGAATGAAATTTATTATTTTTACAACTTTAGGGTGGGTATCCCTTCCCACGGAAGGAAGACCGAACACCCAGAAGCCGTAAAGGAAACAGATGACAGGCTAATCTCATGAAAATTAAACACTTCCGCGGATCAAAACACGCAATAAAGTTTAGAAAACAAATAACTTGTGAAATTTCCTAACGGACAAAGTATCCATAGCCAAACTAACTCTTACAAATCAAAGAAAAGAGACCATGTGATAGGGCAGTGGGAAGAGACAGGGCCATGCTGGACGTTGTGACTCATTTGCTTTTGCTTGGCCTGAGACCTCAAGATCAGAACAATAGATCTGGGCACTGGGCCTCACGTGGGCCCTGCCCACAGGACCCATTGGCCTTCCATGTCTCCCACCTCTGTCAGAGCAGGGGAATTCCAGGAATCCTCAGGAGGGCAGACTCTTGGCTGAGCACCTTCTGAGACACACGGCTATGTACCCATGCATGTGTGTGTACCTCTCAGCCCAGGAAATCATATGTGAGCCGAATGTCAAGACAGGCCCAGTAAGTAGAATGACTCCTGTCATGAAACCGAACATGACAGAATGTGGCTACATCTGGTCACGAGGGTGCAAGGTAAGGTGGTTGACAGCCCTGGGAAGACAACACAGGATGAGGTGTCCTCTCCACATCAGGAGAAAGTCACAAGTGGGAGCTCCTTAAGAACCACCAAAGTGTCACTCCAAAATGAGCATCAGTAACCCGACCGCCTCAAGTCCCACAACTATGTGGCGTCTATTCCTTGTTCCCTCTTCTTCTAGAAGCTTGGTCAATGACATTCACTCTGTGGGCAGAGGAGGGGAAAGGCAGGCAGCCACATGGACGGGTGGGGATCCTTTGCTAGGGTTAGGCTTTATGTTTATGCTGTGGGCGTGTGAGGTTAGACCAGCTGAAAACAAAAACGGGAACCCCAGTGGGAACCTGTGAATGGGTGTGAGTGGACAGCTGTGAGCAGCAGTGAGCTCACTTCCATTCGGTCCTGGAGAATCTCATCTGATGTGTGCAAAGGGCTCTCCCTATATGAACGATCATCAAAACACAAACGCAAAGGATATTTTCCTGCCTTCAGGGGCGCAAACAAGTCTATCAGAGATGTCAAGAATAGAGTAGGTGGCTGCTCAGCCTTTTCTGAGGCCAAGCATGGAAGCCTTCCTTCCGGAAAGCAAACTGCTTGAGTTTTTAAAATACACTATTCAAAATTCCACATCTAGAAATATGTTCTGAAAGCCTATCATATACATACATCGAGCTGAAGATATACACAACTTCATCGGAAAAGAGAAAGTTTAGAAGCCCAGTTCTCACTGCTATAAAAAACAAAAACAAAAGAACATGTTTTAGACAGAGTAAACATAGTGGGCTTCATTGAACAAAGAAATAATACAGTGTGTGCGTCCAGTCACGCTGAGAACTCCATGGTGGCAGTACCCAGGAGGGAGGCAAAGAAAACAGGCTTGGCGAGCTTGCAATGAAATGTCCCTCCCTCCTCAAAGGTTAGCTAGAAGCTTCTGACTAGTGAGCCTCCAGTTTGATTCTGCTCTTTACACTGGCCTCCACTTGTTTATGGAGTAAGCAGAAAAATAGGGCTATTTCGGTTTAGTGCTGCCCCGTAAGATTTTAACACTCAATGATACATCATTAGTACATCCATGTGTAGAATAGCACAAAGCTGGTTTTAAATAGTCCTTATCTGTGATAGTCCTTATCTGTGGATATGGAAAAAAGCTCCTAAGACACAGTTAAGTTTATAAAAAAAAAAAAAAAACAAAAACGCAAACCATAAAATTGTATCTAATGTAGAATATCATTTATGTTAAAGTCAATGGTGTATCTCTGTGTGTGTGTGTGTGTGTGTGTGCGCATTTGTACATACGTAATTAAATAAAAGAAAGTAAATCCCAGCATGATCAAATGTTACATCTGGAGGGGCCATAGGCACCTGGAAGAAGACTGAAGAAGGATTTTTGGGAGCTCTCAGCAAGTGTTGATGTTTTTTGCATCTCCCTTGATGACGATGTGTACCTTGGTGTAACAAAAGTTTGTAAGGGTCAGAGAATCTTCAAAGAGAGAAATGCTAGTGTGGAAAATGAGTTGGATGAGGGGGAAATCTGGGGAAGAAGCACTGGGGTGCTATATACTCTGGCTACCCAGTGTATAATGACCACACCCTGATCTTTCAGGGAGAGAGAAGAGCAGAGAGCAGGTGGGGATGAAAAGGACAATAAACCTGCAGAACTCTATTAATAAGAAACCAAGATCAGGGACACACACACAAGGGTCACAGATATAGGCCAGGACTCCAGGCTGAAAATGGATGGGATATGAAAATCACCCCACACAATGACAAAACGGGAAGCCCTTGTCCAGAGAAGCAGGGGCTATGCATTCAGTCCTTAAGGCTGGCAGTGGGTGTCTCTTCTCTGAGGACATTGACAGTTCAGTAAGATTCATGCATACAAAGGCTGTGGGAGGCCCCAGGAAAATGGCTCAGCCCAGCCATCCTCCAACAGAGTCCTAGCCAGACACACAGAGGGTGTGAATGTACAGCTTTTCAGAAAGCCAGAAGTGGAAACTATCAAAGGGAGAAAAAGGATTTGGAGGAGGCTGAGAAATCTCTACAAGCGAGGGGAAAACAGTGGAAAATAAATGACAAGCAAATCTCCAGGAAATATGAAGACACTGCCCCTGTGAAACAAGAACTGGTTGCTGTTAAAACAGCAATAAAATCAACGTTAAAAGGATCCTTCTGAATTTCAAAAGTGCTCAGGGAAATTAAAATGGCAACCATCCAAAACAATAGCATTAAAGCAAATTCAACACAAAGACCAAGGGAAATCTTCCAAAAGATAGAACACAAACAAAGAGATGGCGCCTAGGAGAGACGGGCTATAAAAATCAGATGATCAGCCCTGGGGGCCCAGAACTGAAAAGCAAAGTTTCACAAAAGAGAACAGGAAAAACTGTACAAGGGAGTCACTAATTAAATAAAATAATTAAAGGATATTTACCAGATTGTGAAGCTCATGACCTCATTTGCAAATACCCCACTGAGCCTGGTGTAATGCTGCATGCCTGTAGCACCAGCATTTGAAACACTAAAGTAGAAGGCTCACAAATTCAAGACAGCCTGGGCTACACTCCGGGTTCTGTCTGAACAAAAGGCAGAGCTGGAGATGGGCCTCTGTGGTGGAGAGCTTCCCAGAATGCACAAGGCTTAATCCTAGCAGTGAAAAAAATAAATAAATAAAGAGGAAGTCGAGGAGGAGGATGTAGTGGGGGAGGAGGAGGAAAGAAATACCTCAGAAAACACCTTATGCACTGTGAGCTCCAAGGATAAAGGGGGAAATCCGAGTGTTGTTTTCTTGCTATACAAGAGATGGGATCAAAATGGCTTCCAGGCCCCAGACAGCAGCCCCATCAGCCAGAAGATACTGAGAGCTGGCGGAAAGTATGGTCAAAAATCCATGCCCCCAACCTTCCGCCGTATGCACACACATGTGTTGTGTGTATTTACCCGTGATTGTGCATGTGGAGGTCAGACTTTGATATCACATGTCTTTACTGCTATCCACAGTATTTGGCAGGGGGAGGGGGAGAGAGAGTTCATCACTGAACCTGGAGCTTGCTGTTTTGGCTGAATTGGCTTACCGACAAGACCCTGAGATTCCACCCGAGTGCTCACTGCCCACTTGGCCCAACACTGGCCTTACAGACATGTGTGAAGGCACCTGGCTTTCTGTGTGAATCCTGGGGATTGAACTCAAGTCCTCCTGCTTGCCTAGCAAGGACATGGCCCCAGCCTGAGGCCAGAAACCTTGACCCACGCTTCTAATGCCCTGCAAGCCTGGACTAGTTCACATGTGCAAGCGCATGCTCTCAAAACATTTTCCTAGAATGGCACACTTCTCAGGAAACTGTGGGTCTCCAAAGCTAGGAGAAAACCACCAAATGGCCAGTGAGTCCTCAAATAGGTACTCAGCGCACAAAAGTTCACAGGGCCTCCCAGACCCTGAGACAGTCTAGCAGCCTGGTGGAGAACAGCAAGTTTGTCCTAGAGGAAAGTCACCAGGAGAGAAAGCCCAGCCAACAGCGATGGTATTTGCATAGGCTGCAAGGAGAGCCCCCTCCCAGTCCAAAGCCTAGGGCCAAATAGTGAGAACACCAAAGAAAGGGAATGCAAAGAGTTGTACAAAAAAGAAAACGTGCACCCCATGGCTTAGCTGTGAATAACGTGAACATAGCCATAACTATGTAAATAGCGAATATTGATGTAGCCAAACATTATTCCCTAACTACCAGGACGAGGTTGAAAAGAGAGGAGAGCGTGCATATGGGCCAGGAAAGCAGGCTTAAAGGGCTGAATCCTTCTCTTCCCTTCTAGGAATTCATTAAATAGCATAGAAACTGGAAAATCAAGAAATGACCATCTAAGCATGCTATCTTGAAGTGAGGAGGGAAGTTTCAGAAGGAACAGCATGCGTTCTTAGCAGCTGCCTCCCGGGAGGGGCTCTGTTGGACTTGGAGGGCTGGCTTACATTACAAACCTTACAGAACAATTGCCAATTTTCAACTATGTACAACTTTGATAAACAAAGTTTTGAACACTACCAAAGAAACAAGGAAAAAATTAAATTGCTGAAGTGAGCATGGTTCTGATTGTCAGAGCAATGTATTTCCAACAACTGTCCACAACAATGCGCTTTGAAATCTTGCTGATTTATCTTCAAATTCCTACTGTCAACCCTCTGTCACTGACTATCTGATTGTTCTGTAACACATGATACGTGCAGAGGGTTCTTTGTTATTGCTGATTTTCCTATCTTCTTTTTCTTCAGTCACACAGTAGGCCATGACGAGACAGACCAACATTCATTCTTTTAGTTCAGTAAAATCCAGTGGATGTCAGAGGGATTGAATTGAGGGGGATAAGGTGAAACACCTCACAGTTTCAGTTGCTCAGGGCAAGCCCTGCAAAAGCCCTTGGTCTCATCTGCTTACCTCAGAGTCCAGGCCTGACAGCTCACAGCTGCTTACTAGAAACCTAAAGGAATGAACCGCAGCATGAGGCCAAGATGGGAGTCTTCACCAGTAGAAGCTGGGGCCCCACCAGTGGAAAATGGGAGCTCTAGCCATAAAAGCTGGATCCCACCAGTAGAAGATGGGGTCCCACCAGTAGGAGATGGAGGGCCTATCAACACAAACCCAAGGCAGACAAGGCTGTGGGAGTCAGGGAAGGAGGATGGAGGAAACCTGCCTTAGAACTGGGAGAGTTAGGATCTCTTCCCAGCAGTGAAAAAAAAGCAGAAAAACAAAGACGGGTTCTGAAGAACTCAGAACTTCCCCACACCCCACCCATCTTCAGTCCAGGTGAGCCCTGGAGTCGGTGTCAATTTGTACTCCAAGCAGGCAGATCTTTCAGGAAGTTTCTCTAAACAAGAGGTTTCAACAGTATGCTGTGTTTTAAGCCAGGAAGTGTCTCATGCCTTAATTCTAGCACTCTAGAGACCAGGGCAGCAAAATTAGAAGCTCAAGAGCAACCTGGGCTTCGTAGTGAAAATCTGTCTGGAAACAAAACAAGAAAACATGCAAAAGATGCAGTGATTTTCTTTGCTGTTCATTATTGGACAGTAACTAATGTACAAAGTTTACCTAGAGGGCCAATGTCCAGTTTAAGATATGGGGATTGTGGCAGGAGAGATGGAGATTGTGTGGACCAGGTGCTCTTGCAGAGATTTCAGGTTTGATTCCTAGCACCCACATGGTGGCTCCCAGCTACCTGTAACTTCAGCTCCAGGGTTTGACCTCCTCTTCTGGCCTGCATGTGGTACATATACATACATTCAGCTAAAACATTCATGCACATAAAATCAAATTTAAAAATCTAACCAAAAGGTGGTGATAACTAAGGAAAAGTAATGGAGTCATATTTGGCAGAACCAAGCAAGACAGGCAGATCTTACCAATACGCCTCTGGTAGGTTCCCTCAATGTCCCATTCTGGTCTAGAGATGATATAAACCATTGCACTGTTCCCTCGCTCCTGATTGCAACAAGGCAGAAAGAAGTCGCCCAGATACACCCAATCGCCATTTTCTGTTATTCCTAAGGCTTCTATGGGGGAACAAATGGGCTCTTCCAATCTCACAGAGATACCCGTGACAGGCACACAGGAGCCCCAACCTTAGGAGGCTATATAGGCAGAGCTGTCTGCATCACATCCTTGATAGTGTGATGCAAGGCTTATCTGCTGCGCTAATATGACACAGGGGTTTTTCTAAGCAAGGATGCAAAGGGACTCTCCATGGTTTCAGAGACAGTACTCTGTCCAGCCAGATAGAAACAAAACCAACGGCTTCTGGAGAGCTTATTGATCTGCACCCAAGTTGCTCTTGTCTCTGCTTCTAGTGAGATGACTATTTGGCTTGGATGTCTTCCAGGCAGGTGAGGAATGTTTCAGTCCCAGGCTAAATTTAGGCCAGTGTGGAGAGTTCCAGCAGGGTGGTCCCCACAGAGTTCCCATGTCCGGACACCAACACCAATACAATGTCTCCTGTTTGTATCTCTTACTCCGGAGCCTGTGGTCCCAACTTGCACCGAGTGCAAATGTGCATTCCCAAAGGAATTGGCAAAGGCCAGGTTCCTCTGACAGAGGAGAGGGTGGAGAGGACAGAAGGGCATATGCATCATAGACCTCAGGAATTTCTGTGACAGAGACTGCCTGGACTTCATGGACTTCCATCCAGCTTCAGACAAACCAGTACGGGCTAACTACAGTCACAAAAATGTTCAAGCAGCATGTCCTAAGCATACATGTAGCCCTGACCGAGTGACCCAAATACCACAGAAAAGAGTGACAGTCTCTAGGGTTTTGACAGGTCTGAGCAATGAGGATTCTGACATCCTTGCTTAGAGCAGAGCAGAGAGAGGTGACTGGGAACTGAGATCCACAGTAGGGGGCAGAAAGATGAGCTTCCAGGATAAGAATGCTGAGCCAGGAGACAAATCATCCTCCACACTATCCCAGTTCACACAAGCCCTCAGGACCAGGACACAAGGGTAGAAAATGAGAGAAGAGGTGGTCATCAAACCAAGTTAGCCTCTGTTGACACTATGGGTGCCTAAGCCTGGCCTGGTTGTTAGAAGTCCTGTGTATAAACTCTCAGCTTACTTCCTGTCCACTGATTCCCTCCTCCTCCTCCCATTGCCACTCTATGCAGTAAGGGAAAGGGTGTTTACATTTATAATTGCCTGTTGTTGGGAGATGGTTGGTTGTAGGTGAATACCTCCCCTCCCCTGGCTTTTTGATGTCACTCCCTGTTGTCCCATCCCCCTACCCTCAGCAATGGTACGTGAAGTGTTCTGCTTTTAGTTCTGCTTTGAATGAGTCCTCATCTCTAAGATTGACTTCTTGTGGGTTTCTCTCATTTCTCTTGGTGAACTTGACCTGCCAGCCCCAACTTTTTCAAGAGGGCTGTCCTCAGTGCTGTGGAAGATGCAACAGGAGGAAGGCATGTTGTTAGGAATCAGGCATTATGTTGGCCTGCCCCATCACCTGGCGGGATGCACTCAGACAGTACACTGTCCAGCCCAGGGTCCTATGGCTGCTATGTCACTATGCTGTCTGTGTGCATGTGCTATCCCCCCTTGAAGAGACAAATGCAGCCCATATCCGCTCGGTTTAACAGTCTAACTGGGTTATATTAGACGTGTGGTTAGCCAGTAAGAAAAGAAAAGTGAGCAATAATAAAGGCATACATCACCCATCCAGAGAGGGCTGTGGACGAGCAGGTTCCTTGACCCACTGGGTGTTCCTCAGTGGCTGTCTACATGTCTCAGGTAGGGACTCATATGGGTGTTGTTGATCCCTGTGGGAAAACGTAAGTATATCCTCACCCCTGATTCAACATTGGGGCAGGCAATTGCCATTGGAGGGTGATAAGGTCCCTCCATCTTTCTAGAGGCAGGGATGTGCCACAGGGTAGGAAAGCCCAGTGTTTATAAGCAGGGTGGAGGCCCGATTCATCAAAGGTAAGAAAATTCAGGTAGAATAAGGCCTCAGTTAGGGCCAGATGGGGGTAAAGCAGATTGGCCAGGATATCCTTGAGTGTTCTGTGTGTTCTCTCCACAATGACCTGGTCTGGAGGATTATAGGCGATGCCAAAGGTATAGCTTATCCTCCAGAAACTGAGGAACTCGTTGATTGTTAGGAAACATAAGCAGAGCCTTTTTCAGTCTTTATGGCCCATGGCAACCCCATGACAAGCATGGCCAATTTGAGGGCCTTAATAACATGAGAGGCCTTTTCCCCTGAGAGGGCCACAGCATACATGAAGGAGAAACAGGTATCTGCCATGACATGAACATAGCAGAGACCACCAAATGAGGGAGTGGTAAGTGACATCCATCTTCCAGATTGCATAGGGCAAGAGCCTTTGGAGGTCCACACCCTCCTTAAAGAGGGCACCCAAGGGTGCCAGAGGAGCACAGGTGGCCCAGGATCTAACTAAGTGTTTACATTGAGAAATAGCAAGTTCTGGGAGGAGCTTGTGTAGGCTCCAGGGGGACAGATGGAATTCTTGATGAAGTGCTCTTGCTTATTGAAGAAAGTTAAGGTCTACCATCAAAACTATGGTGTCAACTTGATCATTGCCTCTGGCCAGGATGCCTGAGAGTCCAGTGTATGAGTGGATGTGAGAAATATACCAGGGGTGGGCTCTCTGGGCTAATGTGTCTTACATGGACAACATGGTCACATATAAAAGATTTTTTTCCTTTCTTTGACTCGGGAAAAGGACAGGGTACAAATGACCAGGATTGCGTACTGACTGTTGAAGAATATACTACAGGTTCAGACTGACATTCCACAAGGATCTTCAGGAGGGCAAACAGTTCTCCCAGTTGTACAGAGCCAGGGTTGGGAAATACGCAGGTGATGTGTTTTGCTCCTGGATGCTGAACTAAGACCCTGAACCTGTTTTTGTTGGAAATGATAATGCCAGGGTAACTTTAGTAATAGGAGGAGATAAAGGAGCACCGTGGGGCCTGACCTTCAAGGGGAGTAGGGACACTGAGGCAAATCTTTTATCTTGGGGTGAGTGGTTATCCAGCATCCCAGGAGTGCCTGAGATCATTTCTTGAAAGCTGATAGAGTCTGCCCATGGGGGCTGAGAATGTCACAGAGAAAAGGGGAGAATAATTTTGTCTGGCTCCCGAACAGAAATTCTTCGGGCTAGAATTCGTCCTTAAGTGTGAGGCGGAAGGTTAGTTCAAATTTTGAAGTGATTGTTCTGTAGATCTGAGAATGCTTGATGTTTCTACATTGATGGGCCTAATTGCTGAAAGACTGACAAAAAACCTACAGTAGTCCAAAGTAGGATTGCCAGGAGAGGCCTATGAAGGTGTGTCTATCTAAGGAGGTAAGCAGGGAGGTCACCCTACCAAGGAGGTCTTTGTCCTCTCCTGTGAGCCTGATCTTGGCTGAGGGGCAGGTAGGGCCCTCAAGTGGAGGAAACAATGAATACATCTCTGGCTCTGGAATGGGCAAAAATGGCTTAAGCCAATTAATTGAGCCACAGAATTGTTGGAGTTCTGCCAAGGTCTACTGGTCCTTAGATGACAGGGGCAGAATTGTCAGGCTATGGAGAATCCTATAAAGGCATGGGAGGGGAGGCTAGAACTTTTCAGGGGCCACCTGGAGGTTGAGGGCAACCATATCTTCTAGGGGGATCAAATATACCCTTTTTAAATATTGAGTGTCAGGGTGGAAGATTTTTTTTCTTAGCTATTAGATACTTTTTAGATATTGAGCATCCAGGAGGATGCCATCCATGGAATGGGCCAGAAAGACATCCTTGGGAACATTGTGAAATGCCTTGGAAACAAAGCTGGCAAATAGTAGAACTATTTTTCATTCCTTGGGGCAAGATTGTTCATTGGTATCTTTGGGCAAGTCACTGCATCATAGGATCCCAGACTGAAAGCAAAGTGGCATTTATCAGCCAGTGCCAATGGGATCTGGAAAAAACAGTCCTTGATGTCTAAAATAAAGATATGGTAAGAAGAAGGGATGGCACGGGAATGGGGCAGGCTGGGCTATGTGGTGTCCATTTTCTCCATTTGTTCATTAACAGCGTGCAGATCCTGGAGTAACCAGTAATGGCAGGACCTCTTGTAGATGACAAATATGGAGGTGTTGTATCTGCTGGTGGAAGGTTCTAGGTGCCCCATCTGAGTTGTTCATTGGCTAGTTCTTCTAATAAATCTTACCCTCAAAGATTGTGTGGAACATGGGCTCTGACTGGACAGAAGGAAACTTGGTTACAATCTAGGCCTTTCCAGTGTACCAGGTAGACAGTAGTACAGGTGTTTTTCTGTCCTCCCCCTCCACTGATGAAGGGGCCAGGTCTAAACTTCTAATGAGGAAATCTGAAGGCTTCTGTTTCTGTGATGATGGCCATGTCCCCCCTAGTGTCCACAAGTCCCTTCATTGCCATCCAATCAAGATGTGTGGTCATCATGGGAGAGTGTTGCAAACACAGGTAGCATCCAAAACATCCTCAGGGTGTCTCCTTTTAAGTGATGGGGCTGAGAAGTGCCCCATCTGGGGTTTAGAGCGGTTAAACTGGGTTGCTGTGCAGAGGCAGGTTGTGACCTACAGGGTCTGGCCTAGTGAAAGTCTCTGTTATATTCGGGGCAGTGCTTCTTGGGGCATGTATTAGGGCAGTCCTGGTGCAGGTGACCAGGCTTGCCACAACCTCACCACGAGCGATCAGGCAGGCCAGCAGGGATGGGAGATCATTAGACTATTGTCAATCCACAAACAAGGCAGCAAGGGATGCAATTAAGGGCAGGAAGGGGCCTGCTCCAGGGTCAAGGTCCCTTGTGGCTGGTACCCACTTGTGAATTTCATCATTTCGGACAGTGGCCACCATGTTGATGCCTTCCCAAGTCACTTGTTTAATAATCATGTTCTGAGTGGGACCCAGATCCACTCTCTGCTCTGCTGCAATAGTGACCTGGCTAGGAAGTCAGTGAACAACTACCCTAACTGTTGGACAAGGTTATGAAAACAGGCTGAAGGATCACAGGGGTACATTTCTTGAGATCCTTGAAGGCCAGGTCAGTGATTTGTTGGAAATAGGCCCACTGACCAATGGTACCTTGGGAGACAGGGTTAATGTATTGACTGTGCCCAGTAAACATGTCCTGGGAAATGGGGAGATTGCATTGCAAGTTGAGGCAGGTTCGGGTGGAGCACCAGCTGAGGAAGACTGGGCTCAAGAAGAGCCTTAAGAAGATGGTACTAGTCAAAATAGGTTAGGAGTTGCATGGCCCATTGGCGTAGGGCCTACTCGAAGTAGGGGGAGTCTGGGCGTGATCCAATGGCCTCCTTATGTATAAGAGACAAGTTGGCTAGGGGATGGGCATCCAGGGGTTGTTAGCCACTTGGGCCCCATGTTGACTAGATGCTCTTCAGCATAGGAACTGGGTAACAGTTGGGGGGGGCATAAATGGAGTCAGGCAGCCATGGTGGTGTGGTTGACAGAGATATGGTGAGACCATGGCATCAGCCTGGGAGAGCAGGAGCACAAGGCAGCTCCCGTCAGGATTGTTGAAGGGGGGGGGGCTAGGGACAGCAGCAGGCTTAGGCACAGGCACCCTGGGGGTAGAGGCTTTCATGGGGGCTCCATGGGGATTGTTGGGCAAGGAGTATCCTTCTCATCATCAAAGGATTTGGGTATTGTAGTAGCCCCCGTGGCGAATAGGGAGTGGGTTATGGAATGGCTAGCACTGGCTTGTTCTGGCAGTACTTGTGTGCACTGATCACCTCCTCAGGAGAGGATCTGAGACTAACAGAGATCGCTAGCAGGATGGGCACAAAAGAGGTGGGGAGGACAACCTCCGAGTTCACCTGGGCTTTCTAGCAAGGGAAAGAATCCTCACCCACAAGTTTGGTTCTCACATGTTCTCTGGGGGGATCCATGGTGTCAGGATTGCTCACTCCAGAAGTCCTCCAGTTTGGCAGGCCTGACTTCCAGGCCGCAAGTTACAAAGACTGATTTAAGGACTCCTTATAGTGGGATGGTAGGCGGCCCTTAGTTCTTAACAAAGAACCCAGATAGACACAGCAGACAAAGGTGTAACAGACCCAGGAACCTTCGGTCCGGGAGGGACAGTTGGGGGTCTCCCCCTTGGTTCCATTGCCTGGAGGGTCAGCCCGTATGTAGAGATGCCAGGCAAACTGAAATTCAGAGGTGTTCCTTCCTACCCACAGACAAGATAGACACAGAAAATGGGAGACAGGCCCCCTCGCTTACCTCTCGAGGGACAAAGAACATGGAACATAAAGGGACCAACTTACCGAGAAAACATGGAAGGGGGCGCCAAGTGGCATCCCGATGAGAGGTGGCAGCAGTGACTATTGGCTGGAAGGACCAAAGTGAAGCCGCCAGGACCATCCGGTACAATGGGCAAAAGGGCAAAAATCAAGGCTCAGAAAATGATGGAAGCGGTCCAAGCCCTTGCCAGCATAGGTCTGAGAGCCACACATTTGGATGCCAGGTATTGCTTGTCTCCTGCTACCACACCCTGGGGTGGGGGTAAGATGACAGAGTCAATGTTTCAGACCCCAGGAGTCAAGCAAGTGGCAGAGCCAACTCATTTGTTGCAGGCGTTGGCAGACCTTGTTTTATACCCCATCCCAGGACCCGGGGATGGCGTCATCTGGAACACTGTGTTGTCTCTCCTTCATTGGTTTTGGCCATCTGATGTCATGGTGTCATCAATCTCCAGGCTCTGCAACATCCTTTAGCTGGATGTTGATCTCCTTCTACATTTTATTATTTTATTTTATTTTATTATTTTATTTTGGGAGCAGCAGGCTCCCAACTGGCCCAAAGGGAAGTGACCAAAGTGCATGCTCCACTGGCCTTGAGAGCATTCCCTCCAAAGCAGTAATAGCTGGTTTTAGCTACCTGTTGGCCTCCTCCTACATTGAACCTCTAAAACTGTAAACCAGGCCCAACTAAATGTTTCCCTTTACAAGTTGCTGTGGTCATGTGTCTCTTCACACCAATAGAAACCCTAGCTAAGACACCTCCACATACAATTGCTGGGTTCCCCCCCACCAATCATTAATTAAGAAATTGCCTTACAGGTTTGCCTACAACCCCATCTTATGGAGTTGTTTTCTTAATAGAGGTCCCTTCCTTTTAGAAGAGTCTAACTCGTGTCAAGTTCACATAAAACTAGCCAGGACACACAGCACGGCTATGCCCCTCCCCCACCCCCCCCCCGCCCTCCAAACAGACTCCATTGATCTCCAGTGCCTGTTGCTCAGCTAGATGTGAGTGGAAGAGGTGAATAATGGGGTGTTATTTATGAGTCCCTTAAAGCCTCAGCAGCCATGTGTCAGGCGCCATGCCTGGTGCTTTGTAAATGTGCCGTGACATTTGATCACCGCAATTCCCTGAGGCTATGATAATCAGCCTGTGAGTCTAAGCCTGGCTCTCTGTGCTTCCCATGTCAATCTCTGTCCCTTAAATGCAAAGCCCCCCTGGGTAGGAGGAAGCTTGTTCTCAGGTCACTGGCTGGGATTGGGGAATCCCTAGGGTCTTGCCCAACTGGAGAGTAAAAGCAAACGTGGCCTCTAGACCACGCTCTGTCACAAGCTGAAGCAGCAGGAAGGGTCTTGGCTGTCTCCCCACGGCCACAGATGCGTGGTGGCCATGGCCCTGCTTCTTGCTCTCCTCAGCCCACACGTTCCCCTTATATGATCTCATTGCTGCATGGCTCCAATTACTGCGTCAGATTTATGTCCCTGACTCCAGATGTACACATCCAGCCCCCACTCACTCTCCTCCCCCTCTAAACTTCAGCAGGTCCATGCTAACCGGGGCCTCATCTGCTGTCTCTGACCTGCTGTTCCTCCCTGATCCTCTATCTCAGCAGAGAACACCTTCCTGTCTGTGGACTTGTGCCTCCTCTCTCGACTCCCTCGTCTAAGCCTGACCCAAGATTTGTAGGGATAGCCCATAAATGTCACCAGCTCCATCAGGGCCTCTGCTCAGACTGAGGTGATTTCTTGCAAGGGTTACTTTGATGACCCCACAG
Source organism: Dicrostonyx torquatus (assembly GCA_028555095.1). Taxonomy (NCBI): domain Eukaryota; kingdom Metazoa; phylum Chordata; class Mammalia; order Rodentia; family Cricetidae; genus Dicrostonyx; species Dicrostonyx torquatus. The sequence continues at coordinate 7,875,650 of JAQHUG010000052.1, forward strand.
CTAGTCATTTATTTCTGCTCACATTCCCATCAAGCCCACAATGTCTACTAGGAAGCACAATGTCTTCAAACACAAAGCTTATCAGTTCACTCCTATGCTTAGAGAGCTTTAAATCTCCCTGCTGCATGTGGAGAGAAGTCAGCTTACTGGGGTGGGCTCCAGGCTTGCAGAACTGATCCCTGCTGCCATAGACTTTTCCAGAAGTCCCTCAGAGTATCCCGCCCCATCTCATGATGGCCTTGCATGTGGTGGCTTAGACCCCTGCTGGTCTGGGTCCCTCTCAGGGCTACTTCACCCTTCACACCAGCCTGGGGCCTCTGCTCCTCACTCCTGTGGGACACTGGATGACTAAAAAGGTTCCTGCTGAGGAGAGGGAAGAGGGGTGGTAGGAGCTGGGGGGTCAGGGACATTGGAGGAAAACCCACAGAATTAGCTAGCCTGGCTCATGGAAACTCAGTCTGAACCAGCAACCAGGGAGCCTGCATGGGACCGACTGGGCCCTCTGCATATATGTGAGAGTTGTGAGGCTTGGTCTACTTGTGTGACTCCTGGCAATGGAAGCAGGGCTGTTCTGGTGTGTTGGCTGGCTCTTGGGAACCTATTCCTCATGCTGGATTGCCTTGCCCAGCCTGAACACAGGGACAGGTGCTTGTCTGATGGCAGCTTGATATGACATGCTTTGTTGATGCCCATCGATGCCTGCCCCTTTCTGAATGGATACAGAGGAAAAGTGGATTGAGGTGGGTAGAGGGAAGAAGGAAATGGGAGAAGAGGATGGAAGGGAAGCTGTGGTCAGGATATAAAATAAATTAATTCACTAATTAAAAGAAGATGATCTCTAGTTCTGCTGTTTTCCTCCAAATGAATTAATTTTGTTTTCCTTTATTGTTCAGACTCCACTGTTTCTTCATGAACTCATGGACATTGAAGATGACCCTTTATCTTGGATATTATGAAAAGTGAAACAGGAAACATGTCTGCACCCTGATGAAAGAGATCCCTCCAGATGTGTAGTGCCGTGATAGCCAGGCCTCCTGGTACTCCCAGATTTTAACTTTGAGGAGCACCATGTTGACTTCCATGGAGACTGAGTAGCTAGAGCTGCTAGCAGTGTCTAGACTAACAGTGTCTAGACTAGCAGTGTCTAGACTAGCCGTGTCTAGACTAACCATGTCCAGACTAGCAGTGTCTAGACTAGCAGTGTCTAGACTAGC
>JAQHUG010000052.1:7883575-7908058 GCA_028555095.1 Dicrostonyx torquatus
TGGCTACATAACATCTCGCGACTCTGCCTTCTTTCTCCCAGCATTCAGTTTAGTTTTCCCACCTAGCTCTATTCTGCTAAGCCCCTGGCCAAAACACTTATTCATTAACTGATAAAAGCAACATATAGACAGAAAGACCTCCTACATCACATATGCACAAACTCACACCCTTCTGAATGTCCTTGGTGTTCTCATCTATAAAATGCGGAAGAGCTCTCTGAGCAATTAGTCAGTGAGTCCTCTCTTGCTTATCCCCATCCGCAGCAAGTGAAGGAGAGTCATGTGACATGGTGAGTGGTGTGGATGATGATAAGGTGGGTTCACTCCATCTTCTGGGATTGCCATCGCTCCACCATAGCTGGGATGGACTGATCAAATCCTAAGGTCATGCTGTCTGCTCTGACCTTTCAAACCCTCATGAAATAAGGCTGGCATTATATGAAGATGTAAAGCTGAATGTTTTTCTTTGCAGATAATGTGTTTTAAGGAGACACAGTGTAAAAAGAAACAGGGAAAAACATTATGCACCTTCTGCACTCGTGGTTTACATCTGTGTTTGTGTCATCCAGCAGCCCGTGTATGGGCAGCACAAACCTGTGATCTTGGCCATTGCATCAGAGTTCCCTGAAATAGGAAAAGGGGACAGGCAGGTGCCACCACCTCCTATAGCACGGCGAGGGTTCCCATCCTAGCCTGTCTCTCTTCGGAGACCTCACCATCGGAGTTCATGTCACAAGAGAGCCTGCTTGAGTCCCAGTTGCAGGAAGTGAAGGACGGTATACTGGCTCAAGAGAGAAGGAGGGCCCAGAACAATCCAGCTAGACTTCACTCTGTGTACCATCTAGACAGTTTCCAGGGGTGCTAATAGCTGTGCACAGGGCACTTCAGAGGCAACTGGCAGGGAACAAGGGCCTCAAATTGGGTGCTTGAAGCAGTGGGGCTTACACTCTGTCTCTCCAGACCTCTGCACCTCATATTTTCTAACCTCTTCTAGCCTTAGGCATGTTCACCAAGGGTGCTTTTGTTATTATTATTGTTTTGTTTTCATACATTAATCAAAGGAGTTTAAATGTGTGTGCGTGTGTGTGTGTGTGTGTGCATGTGTGTGTGTGTGTGCGTGTGTGTGTGTGTGTGTGTGAGAGAGAGAGAGAGAGACAAAACTAGCCATAAAAATGGGGAAGATCAGATGTCCTCCAAAGCTCATATAAACTTTGTTTTTTTCATTTTCAAGGATAATTCAATATCTTCTATGTGTTGCCTTCATAATTGCTTCTGGCAAACTAGGAGATCACAGAAGAATGCCCGTGCTCAGGCCCATGCAGTGATGGTGGGGATTAACTCATGCAGAGTCCCATTTGGCAAAGGCAGATTTAGAAATAGCTAAAAAGGGCACACCGCAAATAAGCATGACTTGGCTCTGCCTCGCATGGCCTGTACGTGGGCTTCCAAACTATCTACTTGGAAGGGCTTCATCACGTCTAATGAAGTGACTCCATGGCCCGGCCAAGTCTCCACCTTCCCTGATTACTATAGCCCCAGGTCTAGGCCACATGCTTGGGGGCACACCACCCTGGCCACAAGAAACCAGTCAGCCAGAAGATGCTGGGAAATGGTTTGCAAGGCTCTGATATTTATTACTTTCCAAATGTATCGCAGCTCTGCTTTCCTCCAAGGAAAAATGTGGTTTTGATTTTAGCATCGGTGAGTCTCAAAGCCCCTAAAATGTCTTGCTGGAGGCTGCCTGGGGCCTGGAGGACTCTCTGTAGGACCAAGACTGAGGCCTAGGCTCAGAAAGGCCTGCTTCTTTGATTCTGAGGCCACTAGACTCCTCTCTGTGTGCTGGATTTTTTCAAACACACACTCCTTTGCCGCACTTCCTCACATGTCTCTGGCAAGCCAGCATCTTTCTTGGGAAACAGGGCAGAAGCCATTGTCACATCAAGCCCCTGAGCACCAGACATATACCAACATGTTCAGCCCAGAGCAGCCTAGCCCTATTTACTCAAGGGCAATAGGGCTCTGGATTGGAGAGATGAGAGAAAGAATAGCGAAGGCCCAGGTCAGGGTCAGATGAGGGCCACAGCCAGGAGCAACTGGCTCCTCACAGTCATCCAGTTTTTGCTGTCTTCTGTTTCTCTAGGCCCTTCTCTGAATTAGCTTGTCATTGCTGTCACCACAATATCCAGTGGAAGCAACTGTAGGGAAAGGTGTCATTTTAGTTCCTGGGTGCAGAGACATTCAGTCTACCACGATTGGGAAGCCCCGCTCATGGCATCAGGAGAGCATAAAAGCCCATCCATATCATCACGGGCCAGGAAGCTGAGGAAAAAGTGAGAACCAAGGTGGTCCGCTCCCCAGTGACCCATTTCATCCAGGTAGATATCCCTTTTAAAGGCTCCACAACCTCCCAAAGTAGAGTCACCTGTGGCAGCCAAAACAACACCTATGGGAAACATTCCAAATACAAATACACATCGGTGACATATGCCTACCTCTTCCTTTCTGTCCCTTTTCTTCCCTTGCCCCATGTTCACTTATGCTCTTCTCTCTCTCTCTCTCTCTCTCTCTCTCTCTCTCTCTCTCCCTCCCTCCCTCCCTCCCTCCCTCCCATGGTGTCCTAGTTGGGGTTTCTATTGCTGTGATGAAACCCTATGATCAAAAGCAACCCAGGGAGGCAAGGGTTTGTTTTGATTGTATTTTGATATCACCATTCGTCATCAAAGGAAGTGAGGGCAGGAATCCAAGCAGGGCAGGAACATAGAAGCAGGGACTAAAGCAGAGGCAATTCATGGACGTGTGCTGCTTCCTGATTTGCTCTTCATGGCTCCCAGGACCATGAGCCCAGATATGGCAGCTCCCACAGTAAGCTAGACCCCCACACATCAATCAAGAAAATGCCCCAAAGACTTGCCCACCAGGGCAGTGTGGTGGGAACATTTTCTCATCTGAAGTTTCTTCTTTCTAAGTGACTCTAGTTTATATCAAGTTAGCATTAAACTGGACAGCACACACAGTCAGCTTCCGCTGCCAGCTCTGCACAACCTAGTCACGTGGGAAGAGGGAACCTTAACTGAAGAATAGCCTCCATCAAACTGGTCTGTGAGCATATCTTTAGGGCATTTTCCTGATCACTAATTGATGGAGCAAGGTCCAGATAACTGGGCAGAACATGCCTAGACAGGCGGGCCTGGGCTCTATTACAAAAGCTAGCTGGGTAAGCCTTTCTCCACAATTTCTACTGGCGTTTCTGCTTGTGTTCATAACATGTTGGAAATATAAACTAAATAAACCCTTCCTCCCCAAGTTGATTTGGTCATGGTGTCTATCACAGCAACAGAAAGGCTTCCCTTCTGAACTTCTCAATCAGGGCCCCTTTCCTGGCAGCAGCTGTGCCCAAGGCCTTCTGGGATGCCTTCTGGGCATCTCAGCCATTCTTCCACCTTGTCCCACCGTGCCTGCCTCTAGCCTTGCGCTCATACTGCCCCACCTCCAGCTTCTGACACCACTGAGCCATACTGTGCCTGCTCCTTGCCTCTTGGAACTTTAGAGTGCTACCCACCCTCCTGCTCTTGGGTAGTTAATGTCACCCTAGAGTCAGTGTCTGTCTCAGGAGGCCTCAGGAATCCTATTTCTCTATCCCTTTGCTTCTCCATCCAGGTGGGAGGAGCCTTCCCGCATGTCAGGGGTATTGGTGGTCAAGTCTACTCGGGACTTCATACATGACAGAAGGGCCTATCTCCAAAGCACCCCTCCTCATAGCAGCTGCTCCCAAAGCTACTCGTCCAAACTCTGTGGGGGATGGGAAAAGTCTTTCTTCCTTGATTCATGAACTCAGTCCCACATTGTGAATACTAATGACATTGGGTGATTGTCATTGTGTCCCTCTTGGACAAGAGGCCAAAGTGGAGGCTGGCAGGTATGTTGCAGTCATGGAAAGGTACCAAGGACTAAACGAAGATACCTATATCATTTCAGAGACTTGGTCCCCCAGGAACTCAGAGAGACACAGGTAGGAAGCATTGCGGTAGAGAAGAGAGTTGCAGGGCACAGCAGGCCTGTGACACTCACAGGCTCTCTGTGGCAGCGTTCCCCTCTCCTAGTGTTGCCAGAACCTCCAAATTTCAAGACAAACTGCAGAGCTGAATCTTTTTTTCTATGAAAATGTCAAGACACAATCCAAACTTTTTGAGACACGCTCTGCAAGCCAAATAAAACACACCAACAGAACAAGTATGGCCTGCAGACCCTGGTTATAGCTTCTATGCAATATCCCCAACACCTATCCTGACCCAGGACCTCCTAGGAGCTGGCAAGAGGCGTCCCCCTTCCCACACACTGCTCTCCAGTCCTACCACAGGCTTGGGACTCAGCCGTCCCCAGAGCTGTCTCCACACTCAGATGACCCACACTATGTGTAGACTCCAGACCTGTCAGCCTGCTCTCAACCCACATATCCGTGGTCACTTGTCACTCTGAACAGATGGTGATAAACACATTAGAAGACTCCTGTCAGGCATTAGTGTCGGAGGCAGCCCCTGAAGAACCCCGCTGTTGGAAGAGTATTTTTTTGGGCTCTTGTCCCGGTCTTCTGTCATGGAAGAGCCCCCACACAGCTACTTTCTGCCTCGTCTCAGGCACCAAGGGGCATCATACCACAGACGAACTCTAAGGTCACCAGGAGAGGTTCCTAGGGGGAAGAGGGGTCCCTCAGTGACCAAGGGCAGAAATGTCTGGGAGAGTGACCAGTTTTGTTTCTCACCAGCTATACGAACTGGACAGGAGCTTAAGCTCTGAGGGTCTCAGTTCTTCACCTGTACAAGAGAAATGCTACATCCAAAAGTAGATGAAATGATAGAAACCCCTCATCTGCTAACCCTGAAACAGAAAGTAATAATGGTTGCCTTGCTGGTCCCTATGTGGAAGGCTGGCAGGCACTGTTCTGCATAGCCCTCTTGGTCACCCCTCGCCTTCCTTCCACCACACCATGTATATGTCACAGACAGATACAAAACTCCACGGACAATGACTATAGAGTCCCAATATGAAATTCTAGGCCAGGGCTTGGGGCCACCCTGGCTGAGGCTCCCCATCCAGTCTGAGACCTCTCTGACCCTTTTAATTCTCTTGTCCTGGGATTGGCTCCTTTCCCCACTGAGTCTTCTGTTGGCTCTGGGACCCAGTATGTGTGGACCCAGAGGCCTGAGCCATCAGAGGGAGCTGGCTCCTCTGCTACTTGTGGTTTTAATAGTGCCCTCTTCATACCTCAGGAGTCCACTACCATGGTGAGAGATGTCCCTGGACAGAGGTGAAGCAGCTATTGTGGGTTCCTGTGTCATCTTGGGGTTGCAGCAGACGTTCTGGGGGCTTGGTTGCTTGCTTTTGAGAGTATCAGAGTATCCTAAGGTTTAGTTTCAGGTTCCCAAATAATCCACAGACTTCTATGGGCTCTGAGGCTTCAGGGGCCATGCTGAAGTAGCCATCTTGTTATCGTGAATGCTGGTCCTAGGCTTGGCCTAGTAGGCACCCCTTTAATTTTACTTTATTTTTACATTTAGCTCCAGATCCCTTATTCCTGGGGACTCTGCATGACTTTCTCAGGACCAAGCAGAGTTGAGGGGTCCCAGAGTCTTGGCTGTTTCCTCACCCCCCACTGTGTGACATCCTGCAGTATTATTAGCACAGGAGGTGATGAGGTGAGGACGGTTTGTCAGCTAGAGCAGGGCCTACATTACCCTCTAAGTCATGCCAGAGATGGGCTCACACTCAAAAATGCACAAATGTGTATTCCAGCTGTGGCAGGGCATCCTGGCCCGCTCAGAGGCACACTGCCCTCTGCTGGTCTTGTTGAGAACATGGTGCCAGCCAATGGGGCCCTGCTGCAAGGATCTGTGTGGAGAGAGAGGAGCAGATGGAATAGGCATGCATGCACCACTTCCTCCGTCCTCCCTCCCCATTTCTCATGCCACAGTGGCCTGTCTCTTGAGACTCCACTCCCCACAGTGCTGGTATTTCTACCAGACCAGTGGCATAGTTAGTCCACATGTACCTACGCACCTGCTGCATGCCCACAAGGCTCCAAGCAATCTCACCTGGGGAACCTCTGACTCCCATTTCCTGTGTTCAGGTTAACAGAGTCCTCCTGTCCTTCCTCCAAGGTCCACCACCTCTTTGGAACTGGCATTTGCTGCTGTCTTCTGGACATGTGACCAGGGACCTTAGCAAGTACTGGTCTCTGTTCTCTCCTGTACCCATCTACCCTGCTGATCACTTTGCAACCAGTCCTCTTGTCCAAACAACTCCCACAGACCAAAGATGAAAGACCCATAGTTCCTCAAAGTAAGACCTTGGCTGTAACGGTGCAGATCTGTTCTGAGCTAGCTTTGGAAGGGCAGGAGCTGGTTAAGCCAAGACGACAGCAAACAGAGGAAGTTTTTTCCACCATCAGGCACCATCAGAGGTAAGGAATGACACCACCTCCCTGATATACTTATACCAGGCAAACCATGGTACCCACCCCAATAGCAGTGAGCCCTAGATAGTGAACCCAGACTCAGTGTCTGCCTCGCAGGTTGCCCCTTGACTCCACTGCCCAGCATAGGGGCCTCTACACAGCAGTCCCTAAAACCCTTGCACACTCACCTGGTTCTTGTTCCCTAACCTACCTAACAGGGTTCCCCTGAAAAGCTCCCTAGAGGACTCCCTATGTCAGGAAGTGTTCCACTCCCCACAATATCCAGGGCCCAATCGTGTACAGGCTCTTGGGGTTCTGTGTGGAAGGGAAGGATGCAAAGAGAATACATCCTTTGCCTGTTCTCCAGGGGGAGCCTTTCAAAAGAGTTGCATTCACATGGGTTGCTTTGGTTCTCTGGAGGGCAGTGACTGGCCACCAGGGCTATGCATCCTGTGGGGTGAGACTGGGCAGCCAGCAAGCCATTGTTCATGCTCCACAGTAAAGCCAGGGTGGCCCTTCCTCCATTGGAGGAGGCAGCAGCCAAACAAGGGCCTGGGATACAGAGTCCTAATGGTCCATTTAAGCAGCTCCCCTCAAGCAGAAGTTTCCCACATGACCTTCTAGCCAAGGCCCCAGGCATTCCTGCCTCCACGGCAACTGCAGCCTCCTCTGCTTGGTGTTCTGTCCAGCCAGGGCACAAGGGAGGCTCAAAGCAAGGGAGGAGGAGAGCAGCAGAGGTTGCTGGGCTTTACTGGGTGAGGCCTTTCCTGTGGGAACTATTAGCCCTCTGGGTCTGCCTCTGCCTCTTTGCAATACCCTGAGAAGCTCAGGAGCCACATCAAGCAAGAAGCCACTCAGGAAAGTCCACATCACAGCACCTCTTCCAAGACACTGCGTGATCTCAGATAAGTGACAGCAGCTTCGACTCCCTGAGATGTCCTTGCTAATGTAAGTTTGAACGACACGTATGTCCATCAAGAAAGGAAGTTCATGCAGGACCTCAAATGCAGTCCTGGCCACTGAGTGATGACTTCCTTCTAACCTACCTCAGTCGCACCCTCAGCCCAGGGACAGTTTATCCAGCCTTGAGCTTCCTGGGTCTGGCTGTGTGAAGCCCAACAAGTGTGTGCTCAAGAGCTTCCTGACCTTGTGCTACACCGTCCGTGTCTCCTATATAATGCAGGCTAGTTTTCTTCAGTCACCACAAGTTCCTCATCCACAGATTTAACCAAGCACAAATGGAGAAGATTTGGAAAATACAGTTATGTACTGAGCGAACACATGTTTTTGTTATTCTCCCATCAACCATAACCAAACAGCCTTTCCCATGGCATTTGCATTGTATTTAGTGAAAGGAGTCATCTAGATATAATCATACAGAAGGGGATGCAGGCTATAGCTAATACAATACCATATATAAGCCACTCAGCACCCATAGTCTGCTGTCTGTGGGGAGGGCTGGGCTCCAGTCAGGCCTCCACGCCCTCTGAGAGGTAGATGTGCTGAGCTGTGTTGGAGATGTGTCAACTCTTCTCCCAAAGAGTCCTGAGGACAGAGACCCTACATCAGTCTGGCTTCTAGTCTTCCATCCTTCCATTCTGGCTTCTGTCTAGTCCATCCTAGCCCTCCATCCTTGCCCTGTAACCTTCCTAAGTGTCTCCTACTCATGAGAGAACCAGGCCTTCTGTTACATGTTACTCAGAGGTCCCAAACCCTGAGTGCCTAGACGTTCTGCACTCCCAGATCATGTCTACCATGGTCTTTGGACCCTTTGAAGACATGACATCTTCCAAGACCTTTAAGGCTAAGTGCAGGTTCATGCAGCTCACACCTGCTCCCACATGAGCGAGGCCAAACAGCAAGCTCCTTGTTGTTCTGTGGTTCTCAGTCGTCACTATTCCTGCTTGTATTCCTCTTTCCATCACAGCTCCCTACTGTACTCAACCATAAGAGTTGGAATCGAGTTTGTGTTGACTTACAACTTAGTCCTTTACTGTGTTCTGCCCAGGGTCTGCTTAGGTGGCTGCCTAAAGCTAATCTGAGCCATCCAAAGCTAGGTCCTTAGGTGGCCAGGGCTCTGGAGGAGTAGGGAGGATGATATGATGGTGGCGTGACAGTGGCCAGTTGCACTTTCTTCCACAATGGAAACTTGGGTCTCTGAGGTAATGAGTTGGGAATGTTCAGGCTCATGTTTGAAGGTTTTCTCTCTAGCTTGGCCCTATCTTGAGAGGCTGAGGAGCCTTTGGTTACAACTGCACTCCATCACTGGGATTCTTGCCTTGAACTCTGCTTCCTCATCCCCTGTGTGTCTGCCACATGTTCCCAGAGTCATATGTGACTTGCAGTACTGTGTCTTCTCCACAACACACTGAAGCCCTCTGTACTAGGATCCAAAAGAAATCTTCCCACTTAGGACTCTGGCATCTTAGTTTCTGTTTTAGTGCAGTGACAAAATATCATGACCAAGGCAATTTAAGGAAGAAAGTGTTTAATGAGGCCATTGGGTCCATGACCATCATGACAATGAGTTTGACAGCAGGCAGGCAAGCAGGCATAGCATTAGAACAGAAGCTGGGAGCTTACACCCTGACCCACAAACCCAAGGCAAAGAGAGAACTAACTGGGAATGGTGTGGTCTTCTGAAACCTCAAAGTCTGCCTCATAATCCTTTTGAAAAAGTTCTACTAACTGGGGAATAAGTATTCAAATATATGAGTCTATGGGGGGCATATTCTCATTTAAGCCACTATATGTGGTCACAAGGACTTGCAAGTAATCAATACACCCACACTCTTATGGACAGAACAAACAACAAAAGGGAGGATAACCAGTGGATAGACAAAATGGGGACACCTGCTGGGACCTCCAGACCCTAATCCTTGTCCCACAGAAAGCACAGGAAGTCTCATGCACTGGATACAGGAGTGTAGTAGCTACTTCAATTTCCTCCTGAATATAAAAACTGCATATGATATCTCAATAATATATCTCAGTTAACAGTATAAAATGGGTTGTACTGGCCATTTCCCTAGTGTCAAACATTTAGGCCTCAAAGAGATAGTGCTTCCAAGTCATACATGGAGACACAGACTCTAAATGAGGATGAGCCAGTTCTTATGGGTGGTCATGCTTAGCAGCATCATTGCTACAGTGCACAGTAGTACTCGGAGAACAGGGAGCTCGGAGAAGGATGGGAGGATGCTTCTTACTGTCCTCTTGGCTCTGGGAATATGAGGGCCTCCCTGCCCTTCCTTGGGGCAGAAGTGTCCTTCGAGAACCTGGCATGCAGTAGGTGTCCAGCAAAGGCAAGTAAGTACTCACTCCCTCGAGGAGTGCTGATGTACACAGGTCACTGGCTCATGTGATTCCTGTCTGAGGCCACAGCTCTCTGGCTCATGTGTGTGTCTGCCTCACTGAGGGAGGGAATTGTGTTGGGACAACTGGGAGCCTCTTTTCATTCCTCTGCCAAACAGGCCCCATGCCAGAACTATGATCCAGGGCATCCTTGCCAAGTTTCCAGGCTCCTGTCATGTTACACTCCTACCCTGGGGGGACCCCTGCTCTGTCTCATTTCTTCTGAGACAAATCAAACTGAAGAAAGTTGGCTTGCATGGAGGATGAAGACTCTTCTCTGCACATACTTCTGGGGAGAGAATGAACTCTTGTGGATCTTTTCCATGAGATGCTAGTGGAGGGCCCTAGAGGGACCTCTCAGGCACCTACCACCAACTCCCAGGGTGGAACACAACACAGAGGATCACAATGCCAATTGCAGCAGGCTCTGAGCCCAAAAAGACATGTAAGGCCAGTAGTGAATGTGGCATGTGTGGAACGCTGTGGACTGCATAGTGCCCTGAGAGTCCCAGGCCACAATGGGAGCCACTGTTGGTGCGGCAGGGCTAATGAAACAGAAAAGGCAGATCCAGGCTCAATGCTTCTCCTGGGTCCTACCACCTTGAGCTTGGGGGCAAACAGGAACACCCATAAATAGTCACTGAGCCTCCCTAAGTCAGTGTGGAGCCTACTGCCCAAGTGCTAGGGTGGACAATAAAGTCAGGCTTGCGTGAGAGATTGCTCATAGTGTGGGACATCCGTATGGTAGGCTGGAGTGTGCTTCTTCTAGAGCAGGCCAGTGTCAGCTGAAGGGCAGGACCACAGATTAGGGACCTCTAGAGGAAAACCACAGTGGGCACAAAGATGGGGACCCTGGGAAGACCCTGAATGGTTGTCTATCTCATGATGATGTCCAAAGCATTATCCATCCCACCAGTGAAGGAAGGAATGAGAAGATCCAGTCAGAAGAGTCCCACAGGTAAAGCACTTCAGGAGAACTCCTGTTAACAGGGGCAAGAATGGTCCAAGCACAGGACATGGCTTCTATTTCCTTTTAATCTAAAAAAAATGGTTGAGTGATATGGAATGTCCTTCTGTGTATGTGTTGCTTTTATTGGTTAATGAATAAAGCTGTTTTGACCAATGGCTTAGCAGAGTAAAGCCAGGTGGGAAATCCGAACAGAGATATAGAGAGAATAGACAGAGTTAAGGAGATGCCAGGTAGCTGCTGAAAGAGACAGACACCAGAACCTTACTTGTAGGCCACAGTCTTGTGGCGATACACAGATTAATAGAAATGGGTTAATTTAAGATGTAAGAGCTAGCTAGGAATATGTCTGAGTCATTGGCCAAACAAGTTGTAATTTATACAGGTTTTGTGTGATTATTCAGATCTGGGTGGCCAGGAAATGAAAGAACAGTCTCTGCTTATAGTTGGGCTCTGCTCCCTTTACCTGCAGGTTGGCTAAGCTGCAGGAACCAGAGAGTGCTCTAGTTCTTTTCCTCCTGTAGCTCTCTGTGGGAGTTACCCTCTCACCTCTCCTCTCCTGGCAGTCTTACCCCAAGTTGCATACATCCCCAAGTCCCTTCCCTGCTTCTCCATTTCTTCCACAGGATTCTGCATCTATGACACCAGGTGTACCTTATCCTTCCAAGCGGCATTGCCCCCTGCTGGGGCAACAGGCTGTTTCCCTGGTCCCCACCACCACATTCCTTCTGTGAGCGGTTCCCTGAGCTCATGCAGCACCTCCTGGGAGGCATGTGCTCTTCGATTCTCATTTTATAGACAGAAAAACTATAGCCTGGAGGTGCCAAATGACCTTCTGAAAGCAACCAGCTGACCAGTGGCAAAGCAAGGACTCCACTCAGCCTGGTGTGGAGCCAGGATCTGTGCAGGAAATCTCCGAGTCAGTGTCTCTGGTAGATTAATATGATGACCTGTAGTGAGGGCTTTAGCAAATATCTTTCAAACAAATAAATCTAGACCACCACCTTGGATTTCATCACCCCTACCCCATACCTACACAGCACTGTGTGAAACTCTTGTGGAACACCAGAGCTTCATCCTCAAGGGCAAGAGATGCCTTGGAGCCCGTGAAGGCAGTGTGATCTCTGCCTGGTGTTAGTGTCTGTGTGTGCGGCCTTCAGGTTCAGCAGCAGGCAGAGAGCACTGAGCACTGGGCCAGGGCTTCTTTCCTGATGCAGTGTCCTCCCACAGTGTCCTTCCCCTTCCTAGCACATCTTAAAAAGCGTGAAGCCCTCCACAGAGACCTCATGAAAGAGATACCAACTTGTTAGTGGAGGGAATAAAGCAGGCTGAGTCCCTGTTCACATTCAGAAGCTGTGTGACCTTGGGAAGATGACCCACAGTCTCTGAACTGCTGCCATCTCCCTCTCCAGGGGAAAGCCCTGGACCCTGTTCAGCACACAGGTGGGCCCTGTGGGGGAGGACACAATGGTGGCGCAAGGCTTCCCATTCTCACCAGGGATTGCTTATGTTAATGTCACAGCTCTAAAGCCTTATCACCAGAGGCCAAGCGATACAAAAGGAAAAGTCTTTTTCCAGAGGATGGCGCTCTGTCTATAATGAGCACGTGTTTCTAGGAGCCTGGGGCTGGGTAGGAGGGTTTGCACTACCCCTGCTGGTTTGTTAGTGCAATGCATTCCTGGGACTTCGGCAGCCAGAGCTTCCTTTAGCCTCTGCCCTTCTCAGGCAGCTGTACCCCTCATTAAAGGATTAGCAACATTGGCCATGCAAGGCAGTGAGCTCCAGGCCTTCTGCATCCATCCCACCCCAACCCTGGGCCTTATCAGGGCTCCTGGGCAGTGTTTGTGCTGGAAAAGCCAAAGCCTGGATAGGGCGGAAATCATGGATCACTGGTGTCAGGAGCTAATTAAAGACCCCGGGAGGCAAGTCCAAGGGGAAGGACACAGATTTTTCCCACCCAGGACCTCTCTGGTAATGCATGGCTGGCTACAGGCTGAGAAAGTTGCTGCTGCCAATAGCCTATATGAGAGTGGTAAATGGGGATGGTGGTGGGATTTGTTTCGCCACTGAGAGAGGCAGGACTGGCCCACCTTGTCACAGGAGCTGAGCTGGTCACAAGTTGGGGAGCACATTTGACAGCACCCCCTTTCAACAGTCTCTGCTTTGAGACAGGGAGAAGGGGAATCCATGGGCTGTGAAACTCTCAGATTATGAAATCAAGTTTCCAAAAAAGGAGACACAACCAAGTAAAGATTCTCCTGGCAGATTGGTTAGAACTTCTGCGATTATAGTGAATTAGAATGTCGCAGGTCAGGAACCACACTCTCTTGGGTTATCTTTAGCTTTTTATTGTTTGTTTTAATAATATTTCCCTTTATTTCATTGCATTTCAATAAAGTGTATAGTGAATTAATTTTTTGAAAATTTTATAATATATTTTGATCGTATCTACCCCTCACAACCCTCCCCTTAGACTCCCTAAAAACATACCATCATGTCCCCCTCCTTACTTCATACATTCTTTTTATAATTATTTATTACTATTTAATTTTTTAAACTATCAAGTCTAATAGTGCAACTATATATGGGTTTTCCACTGGGACATGGGTAATCTGCCAATGGCCAAATTCCTAAAGTAACACTCCATCTGCTAGCAGCCAGCAACTGTGATGGCTACGCAGCTAGGGATGGAGGTGAGGAGTTGTGACAGAGACCTTAAAACATTCAGCATTCGTTATCTGATTCTACACAGAAAGTCTGTGTCTCATAAGGGGTTTACAAACTATTTTAGTTAATCTGCATAATGTTTTCACATGGTCAACCCTGATTTCCATTTAAGGGAATCTACTAAGACCTAACAGAGTCATGCATAGCTCCGGGCTCTTGGGAGAGAAGGTGCAATTCTTGCACCACTTATCTCTCTGAAGTCACTCCCAGCCTTTGCATGTCAGCACAAGCTGGGGCTGAATGTTGCCAAGGCCACTGGGACTTTACCCTCTCCTAAACCAGAAAGATGCCTAGTGACAAGACCCTGACTTTGTCCTTCAAAACCTTAGTTAAAATCAGAAGACAAAAAACAGTCACCTGGTTGTCTCCCCAAAGCCCTCACCTAGACAAATGGCATCTCCTTCTCAGGTCCAGGCATTAGGCACCAATGGACAAGCTGGGTGGCTAAGGCTCATCCTGATGACTCTGTGGTTCTTTCTAGAGAGTCAATGGGCAGTGAAATTATGAGGTTTCCACGCATGCTCCTCACCATGTTCCTCTTCTAACAATTCATCTTACCCATTGACCTGACTATATTTAAAGTACTCTAAAATGGGCCATCTGAATCAAGAGCCGCATCCTTGATGGCCTTAGTCAAAGTGAAGACTCATGGCCACAGTTACCCTCCCTGTGACTCACAAAAGTCACCTCTTTGCAGAGGTGCATGTGTGTCACTTTCAAAGCATCCGACAGGAGCTGCAGGTGGACAGCCAAACTGTGCTGTAACTTTAAGCACAAAGACACAGATTAGTCTTCAAAGCAAATGGCCATGAGCCTGTGTACATTTCCTTATCTATGACACGGAAGAAGACCCCGAGGATCCTGACCTTAGATTTGTGGAACATACAATGCACAAGAAGAATTAGGTCATATGATTGGCACAGGACCTGTCCACGGCAGGTGCTCCCAAAATGGCAGGACTCATTAGCATCAAGATCAACAGCTGCCGCCTCAGCTCACGGTCACTGTCACCAGCATCAGCGTCGTCATTCACCTCCCCGCTTCCTCCATTTTACAGCCGCCTGCGCTGTCAGTACCTGCTTGCCAGGGGTTCCTGAAGGCCTGGGACAATGATTAAGAAGAACAGTCATGAATACAAATAGTTCCCTGGGCACCACAGAGGCTGTCATGGGCAGTGTGGCCTCTCAGCACTAGCCATCCTTGCTCCCTCTGGATGGCTCTGTCACTCTGCTGAGCCTGGCTTGATGAAGACAGATGACGGCCCGCGCCTGGGGTGATGCCGTACTACAGCCGAGCAGAGCATTTAATCAGAATGCTGCTTTCTGCCAGAGTGGAGTAATTGGAGGCAGGTGCTAAGAGCAATTTAAATAAAATGTTGAGTTAATAAGGACAGCTGACAAGGATGTTACAAGTCCCCATCCAAGTTTTCAACAGGAATTTGTACGCAACTCGGAGGTCTGAGAAATGGTGACTTAATTTTCTACATGTCTCCTAAAAAAGAAGAAGAAGAAGAAGAAGAAGAAGAAGAAGAAGAAGAAGAAGAAGAAGAAGAAGAAGAAGAAGAAGAAGAAGAAAAACAACAACAACAAACTGCAATTTTAAAAAAAGCTTATTTATTTTCACTTCAGGGATTTAAAAAAAAAATGCAGCCAGCATAGCTTAGACCTAGGATGGAACTTATGGAACCTTCCAGTAGTTCCTGCTGCCCTGCGTCCCTGGCCGTCTACCCTTCCTCTTCCAATTCATGTCTCCGGCCTGGGGCTCACCTCGTCTCACCTCATGTAGATGACCTGTGCCACCAGAACAGTTCTTCTGGAGCACACATGACACCACCCTCCTGCAGAAAGATGTGGAAGAACTCTTGGCCCCTTCCAAGCAGAGCTGTGCCCCTTAGGATACCGTGCTAGGTCTCCCCAGTTCATGCTCGGCCCTGGGGCTTTCTCTCATCAGTCCTGGCTCTCCATAGCTGTTCCAAAATGGTATGACCTCCTAAAGCCTTCCTAAACCTATCCAAAGGGCCCACCATCTCCATGTCTTAGCACTCTCAATGTCCTCCTTCATCTGCTGGCGCCCGGTATCTGGAGCATCTCAGCGCCTGTAGTCACAGCAAGGGACCACCACAGTCTCTAAATGTTCTGCAGATGCGCGGCTGGCTCTCCTCACCAGAGAGCTGAGGTGACAGTGGACTCTGTCAGACACCGTGAAGCCTGTATAGCAGCATGCTAACAGTACCTCATGGGGTTCCGTAGACGTGGCTGCCTCTCTCTGTGCCACCACTCGTCAGCCAGAATAACCCCTCAGTGCTTTTTGGATGACCCCAACAGTGTCTGCAGCCATTCTTCTCAGCTCCAGTTCGTGATTACATATCAACGCTGCCTTCTGGAAGCATGCAGGTCATGGGGGAGGAAAGGAGGAGAGAGAAGAGGGAGCGTGCATCTTATCAAAATGACAGACAAGTGAAAGGAAAAAGCCCTCCTATGCGCTGTCCAGGGAAAGATGTCTCTGAGTACACTCTCAGGCTTTGTCTTCAGTCAAGTAAAGTCTTGGAGACAGGCTGTGAATTGTCCACTCCAGGGGCTACTCCCCAGAGTCCAGAAGAACTCCATCTCAGCACTGAGGGAACCGACAAAGATCCACCAGACCCAGATCCTTCCGTGAGAGGAATCTTCCGTGGTTTGAATGAGGCTTGATCACTTTAAAACTCGTATTTTTGGAGCTCTGGAGCTACTGAGTGGTTGCCAGGTTGTTAAAGGGATAGTACTTTCCTGAGGGATGGGGTTAAATCTCACAGTGCCAGGTGAGTGCTTGTCTTTCAAGACTGGATTAGTTACCATGGGAACATGTGGTTCTAGTATCATGTCGATTTTACAGACACCTACCCATCCACTTGTTGCTGTGGGGCTGTCATTAGGAGCCAGGCAGATACTGGCAATGTGCTCCTGGCGTCCTAGTCACCAGAACCATGGACTACCAGGACACATCGGTTCTCTTTTACAGGGAAACACTCCCAAATCACATAAGATCAAAAATGGGCATTTCTGCATTATCTATAAAGTTGTAACCTAACTTCACAAGACCTCTCAGAGGAGGGCTGCTGTGAAAATAGCAGCTCTGAGGTAAGAAAGGCCCTGTGGCATCGTCAAAGTCACCGTCCCCCAACTCTTTCCAGTGGAGAGGGAGCTACCCTCCCCCTGAACAGTGCGTGTGCTCCTTCATCAATCTCTTGAAGGAATAGCCCCTCACGGTCCCAGCCTGCTCTTTCCTGCTTAGGCATAATTCATTCCTCTCCAGGAGACCTTGTGGAATCCAAGTCACACAGAGGAGGCCTCACACCCCATCCAGACAGCTCTGTTCTCACTGGTGAAAGTGGCCCTGGGAACTTCTGGCAGCTGTGACCACACTGACTTACCCTGAGCCACATGAGAAGCTCTGCACATAATGTCCCGATTCCTTTCCATCTCTTCAAGCCAGAGTCACTCAGTGGAATGCAGTGATGCGAGGGCTGTCTCATGGGAGGCTGGACCGGAGCTGCACCCAGCTTATCCTCCATGTTCCCTGGGAGCCTTTCCACCTCCCGCTGTGCCTCCAGCCTGGCCTCCACAGTTCCATCTCTTCAGATCCTTCCAGAAGCTCTACAGAAGTTCGCAGTCAACATGTCCTAAACTGAACTCTACAGATTCCTCCGGACTCTATCTTGTGCTCTGAAGAATGACATGAACACCAGCCAGACCCCACAGCAGAAACCTGGAAATCAGAGCCAGCCAGATGGCTCAGCAGGTAAAGGTGCTAGCGGTAAAGTGTGATGACCTGGGTTCAATCCCCAGAAGAAGCATGTGGAAGGAGAGAACCAAATTCCTGGGATGTACGCCCATACAAACTTAAAAGCAAATACATGTAATTTAAAAATTAGAAGCTTGAAGATCATTTGACTATCCATCAACATTATCTATACCCAATGATTAGTTAGCACAGTGGGTTGCCTTTGATCAAATTCTATCTATCCCCCACCCCATCCTCTGTAATTTCCCCAAGCAAGGTCTTCAGTTTCATTTGTCTGGACTACTTAACTACAACAGCCTCTGAGTGTCATTTTGTTGTATTATTGAGGTAAGAGTTTGTGTAGCCGGAGAGGATGACTTTGAACTTCTGATCCTCTTGCCTCTGGCTCCTGAGTGCCAAGATCACAGAGTGAGTCACTGCGCCCAGATTATGTGGTCCTGAATACCTAGGGTCTTGAGTGTGCTAAGCAAACAATTACCAACCAAGCTTTATCTCTAGTCTTGACTGGCCTTTCTGTTTCTCAGCTGGACCATTTCCAGTCCACCTCCAACCCCAGCTTCAGGATGACCTTTCTGGAGGGCCCACTTTATTGCACCATGAACTTGAAGGAACACTCCACACTGGTGCTGTAGAGTTTGAAAACTTGACCCCTGGCTCAGGCCTGTGACCTCAGCCGATTGCCTTTCCCCTTTTCCTATTGCCCTCTGGCCACTCCTTTCATTTCTGTATTCTAATATCCCTCATATTCTAATGCATGCTTCTCCCTCCCGGGGCCTGGGCACACTCTAGAATAATGACTCTCAAGCTGGGATCCTTCGGCCGCTGATGAGGGAGTCAGCTGCGGCCAGGGAGCTTTTATTGACTCATCTTTTTAAATTTGTTTTTGTTTTTTGTTTGTTTTGTTTTTTTAAGAGACACGGTCTTACTACATAGCCCAGTCTGGCCTTGAATTCAAGCTCCTTCTGTCTCAGCATCTTGAATACTGGAATTGCAGGCATGCACCCCCCATGCCCAGCTCTAGGATCCATTTTCAAAGATGCTGATGCTACTGCTGCTGGTAGGGTTCTATCAAGAGTCTCCATTACAAATGCACTCAGAAATAACTCTGCAAATGCCAGGTGAATGACTGGTGCAGAGATAGCACACACTCTGCCCTGATGGAAGTCTGAAGCTAGCTAATCCTTAAGAGTCTGTTGATCAAATTTCATGCATGTGAGCAGTCTTGGGTGGAATTTCTGAGTAAGTCAAAAGAGACAAGTGACATCCTGCTTAGCAATGGTCCTATGGACCTGTCTCAGGCTGTGTCTATGGTTAGGGCTCAGCTGTATGTCTTGAGGGATCAGCATCTTTCCCAGGCACAGAGGTGAGAACTAGAAATCTTAGGCCTAGGCCCCTGTCTGGATTCCCATTACATCATTTGGATTTCTTTCTAGACTAGAGAGTTTACAACATCATCAAAACACATGTTTTTGTAATTTTTCCAATAGCCTTGATTCCTTCTATCATGTCCTGTTCCCAAGCCAGTGCCAAGCACCACCAACACATGCCAGCACACAGCTGAGCTCTCAAATGCATACAACATGTCCCGTCTCATATGGGTGGGGCTTGGAAAATGAAAATATTGAAAATGCCAATTTCACAAGGCTGCCTAGAAGTGGGCAGAACAGCCAGAGACTTCATGAGTTTACAGGGTCATGGTGTGTATAACAAAGATCCCAGTGTTAGCCAGGTACAGGAAGCAAATACTAGAAGATGGTCAAGAGTTCTAGACCAGCCAGAGTGAGATCCCATCTCCAAAGCAAAACAGAACTGGCCATCTGGAAGGAGAGAGATGTCAGGAGAAACCATCCCTGTTGGCATCTTCCTCTTGAACTTGGTCCCTTGGGGGCTGATCTCCAAGGAAGATGTGATGTATGAAGGTCACCTATGACTCTCTTCTTGCTTCTGCCATGGGGCTCTGGAATTCACCTGTCTTAAGGTAGCCACCAGGACCTCCTGCCAGTGAGCCTGGGGAGTACCCTGGAAGTGGAATGCAGGAGGGAAGTTCAGATAAAGATGCTGACCACACTTCTGTCTGCCTGAGTTGAAGGGGTGTGGTCTTGACCATTTCAACTTGTGACCATGCCCGCTATTAGCTAATTATGCCACCCCTCAATTAATTAATGGGGCTGGACCACCAGGTCCCAAGAGAGGTATAAAATGGGAGGCCCACGTGGAAAGCGCTCTCTCTGCATGGATCACCGACCTGCCTACTTCCTCGGAGGAGCTCTATCTGGTATTGTAATCTGTGTGTATTTTGGCCTTTAATAAACTTGTGTGTCTTAAATAGAATTGTCACACTAAGTACATGTCTGGGTATCCACATAGACCACCATCTTTGGGGTTCATGATTTGCTAAATTGACTCAAAATACTCAGCAAATGGATCTTCTCACTACCAGTCTGTTGTAAATCCAGGAAGGAAGGAGGCACAGTAGAAGCACTAAGCCAGAGGGAAAAGCTCTTACCCTGCGTGTGCAACCAGAAATCTGTCAAGCCACCTGGCTTCCAGAGTTTTATTTGGTTTTCATAATATAGCCATCGTTGAGTAGATGGCTCAACTGGTCACGTGATGGGATGCCCTTTTGGTCCCTGATCCCTGCCCTCCTCCCTGAAGGTCAGAGATAAGAAGGGGTGAAGTTCAGTTCCCTAAGAAAGAGCCGGGTTTTCCTAATGGCCACTTGCTCTAGTCCATTCAGGCTTGATCACGGTTGGGTGACTGATAAACAACGGGAGTTTCTCACAGCTTTGGTGGCTAAAAGGATGGCACCACAGTTTCTATGAGGATTTCTTTCTGGTTTATAGCAGACACCTTCTTGTATCTTTGTGTGGTAAAAAGAGGGCAAGAAATATCTCTGGGTACACTTCCTAAGGGCTCTGATCCCATTCACGAGAACTCTACCCCCAGGACCTAAATAATCTCTCAAAGACCTCACCTCATGATCTTATCACCTTAGGTAAGATTCAGTACATGCATTGGGGATAACACGGATGTGGCAAACAGTATGTTCTCTCTGTCAGGACAGTGGTAGGCACATATGCTCTGGCCTGCATCTTGATTCCTCTGCCCAGATAGTCGTGCCCCTGGGGTGCCTCCACAGATTGCTGCTAGAATGCCAGGGCAGAGCCTCAGAGGCACCAGGCCCACTGAAGGGTATGGTGGTGCCCTGCTCTGTCTTCCAAGACATGGAAAGCCATGGGAGAGGAGATAACCTGCTCTTCCCTTTCTGAGAACCCTTCATTCCACAGGTTTTCTTCTGGGCTCCAACATCCTAGCACCAGAAACTGGCCTTGTTGTAGCTCCAGAATGACTGTGGCCTTCCTCCCACAATATTTTGCAGCCTGTCCCAAGCCCAGCCCAGCAGAACTACTAATGTAAGCGTTAGGAGCACACAGTACCACTGCTCAGAAACCTGGCAGCTTCAGAATCCAGCTCTACAGGCTTAGACCGGCCCCAGCACCTCTGTAGTTCCTTTCTCAGTAAAGAAAGATGTCATTAATGCCCACCTTTATGTGGGAGTGATGAGCTGGGGAGATGGAGGTCTGTTGCGATTATTTGTTTAACTGTGCAAAGATGTGTTGCATTTGTTTAACTATGTAAAGATGTGTTGCTATTTTACCTTGCCTGCCTAAGCCACCCGATTGGTTTAATAAAAAGCTGAACAGTCAATAGTGAGGGAGAAGGTATGGTAGAACTTCTGGGCAGGAAGAACAAGGAGGAAGAGGAATTTAGGCTCAGAGAAGAAAGAGAAAAGATGCCAGGGAGACATGGAGGAAGCAGGAAAGTAGGACATACAGAATAAAAGGCAAAAAGCCTTTGGCAAAACATAAATTAATACAAAAGGTTAAATTAAAAGAGCTAGTTGAAAAGCCTAAACTAAGGTCAAGCATTCATAATTAATGTTAAGTCTATGCATCTTTATTTGGGAGCCATTTGGCAGCCCAAAGAAAATTCCAACTACAGAGCTCTAGCTTGGCACCAAGGAGCACTTTGTACTCCTCTCTGTCTCCCCTTTCCTAGCTGAGATGACCTCTTCACACAAGCAAAGAGGAGGAATAAGCCACCAACTGCAGCACACAGTCCCCAAGAACTGGCCCCTTGGAACTTTTGTGAGGCTTGATGTCCAGTGGGAGCATAGGGCCAGACTCTGACTTCTGGTAGTCTTGCCAAGAATGCTTGGGAAGTAGAGCCTAAGAAGGGTCAGCGGAGAATGAAGAGTGGGTGGCTCTTGCCCTCTTCACATACGTAGATAGCTCAGGGCATAGACAGCAGGACCCTCGTAGGGGGGATGTCTGAGGGGCTAGTTATGGGTGGTAGGAGACAGGAGGCATTGTAGAGGGCATGCTTGACAGATTCATTCACAATTGTTTTTCAAAGAACAAAAATTTTTAAATTAAAACTTAATTATTGATTTCCCCCTCTCCTGCCTCCTTCCCATCCCTCTCATGTACCCTCGTGTGTGTGTGTGTGTGTGTGTGTGTGTGTACTTGAAATTGGATATCTAAGGAAGACAAACTCTCCCCTCATCAGATTTTAATTTTCTGTAGGTTTTCACCTTGGCATGGGGCTCCTCATCTTTTTGTTCATCTCTGGTAGTGTTCTCCAGAGCCCATTTTACAGAAAAGGAAACTGAGGCCCCAAGGTAAGTCGTCTCAAATTCACATAACTGGTGGCAGAGTTGGAGTTAAACTAAGATTCATTGAAGCCAGAGATCACTGGAGGTCCACCTTGTTCAAGCTGCCCTGTGGAACACTGTGCAGATAGACATGGTGACCAGGCCGACCTTGGTGACTGGCAGACAGCTAGCAGGGAGCAATCTAGCTCTTATCACAGGGGATTCTCTGTGCTACCCTCTCCCACTGGGCTTTCCAGGATCTCCTCAGGCAGGATTCAAGCCTTGGTCTGTGAATCCTGGCTCTCTTTACCTCCTGGCTGTGAAACTCCAGTTACTCCTCTCTGACCCTCAGTTCCCATACTCGACAAGTGGTTGAAAAGACCCAAAGCAGTAACGTGAAAAATACACTGGCTGAAACAGTCAAGTTGACACAAACTAAAGCCATTTGAAAGGATAGGCTCTCTTGAGAAAATGCCTTCATAAGATCAGGCTGTGGGAAAACCTGTAGGAAATTTTCTTAACTGGTGATCGATGGGGGAGGGCCCAGCCCACTGTGGGTGGTGCCATCCCTGCGGCCTGTGGTCCAGGGTTCTATAAGCAATCAGGTTGAGCAAGCCATAATGGACAAGCTTCTGCATCAGCGCCTTTCTCCGGGTCCCTGCCCCGTTTGAGTTCCTGCCCTGACTTCCTCTGATGCCAGTGTGAAAGTGTAAGCCAAATGAACCTTTTCCTCCCCAATTCGCTCTTAGCCATGGTGTTTCACCACAGCAAGAGATGTGCCCTCTTCTTTCATGAAATTAACACAAAGTGCTGCTCCAGGAAGTCAAAGCCTGGCGTGACTTAAGTTCGTGTTCAAATATTACTCAGGCTTAATGGCCGTTGTTCTCAGCAAGGCTTATCTTCTAGACATGAACTCAGGCCCCAGAACAGAATGGAGAATTCACCAGGACCCATGAGTATTTAGAAGGAGATTCTGAAAGACCTGCTTTGCGAAAATTAGTCTGATTCTGCAGTGGCAGGCTCATGTGCAGACAGTGCCACCTAGTGGATATTCTTGCTACCATGCAAGCCAGGCTAGCCCAAATAAACACAGCCCACCCTGGCTCCCCCCCACACACACACACACTGGTCCCCACACCTGCCTGCACACCAGAGCCTAACCGGGCCCTACCATCCTTTGCACCTGCACACAACACAGCTGCCTCCCAGATCCCTGCTTTGTAACTCATCCAGGCCCTGGCATCAGAAACCCTAAAGCCGTGCTTCTTTCTCCTTCCAAGGGCTCATTTCGGTGACTGTGTGAGGACAGCCAGATGATCCGAAATGGAAAAGAGGTGAGCTCACACTGACTAAGGGTGCAGTAGTGTGCGCCAAGCTTCAGCCATGAGGTAGGTGTCACCATCACACAGCAAGGTAAAGGCACTTGCCCAAGCCCACCCAGTAGCAGGAGGCTCTGCCAACCTCAGCCTGCACAGCAGTGTGTCTTGGTCTCTACAAGTTTCACAAATGCCTATCTATGAGAACTATTTGTCTGGATTCTTAAACTCCTTTCTTGAGTGGAAATTCTATTTGAAATGGAGTTACACTGGTCTGTAATTCTAGCTGTGGCTCCAAGGACATTATGTGACACCTGAACCCCAACTCCCAATAGCCTTTATCAAACCCCTGGCCTCCTCCTTCTGGCAGTGCTGTGTGTGTGTGTATACATTTGTATATGTATGTATTGTGAGTGTCTTATGTTTATTTGTATGTATATAAATGCATGTTTGTAAGGATATGTGTTACCTGGTATGTATTCTCTCTGTGTGGTGTATATTATGGGGTGTGTTTATAGAGTGTGCCGTGTACGGCTATCTACATTGTGTGATATGCATTTGTGGTGTGGACAATGTAGCGTGTTGTGGTTGCTGTGTAGATACCTATCTGGCTGGGGTGTTGAGAGTGTGTGGTGTGGAATGGTGTGGAATGTACATTGTGTGTGGTGTGTGTTTGCTGCATTCAATGAGAGATGAGGTCAAATCCTAGTTCCTCCTCTGGCCTCAGGGTGTACCATACCCTGGTATCTCACTTTGAATCTGGGCCACTCCTAATGATGAGTTCTAACCAACAGAATAGAGCAAAAGTTAGAGGATGCCACTTCCAACGAGCTCATGGTAGAATCTTGGCTTCTATCTGGTGTCCATCCTGCTTTCTTCCTCCCTGGCTCCAATGCAGCCTGGCTGTTTCCCTATGGCCTTAAAAAAACCTTAGGTGAGCCCTAGGTGAGAAAGAACCAAACTATGCATTGTTGGGAGCCAGACCAACCAAAGACTTCCTCAGAGGTCCTGATGAAAGGACAAAGGGAATTTTATTTCCATATCCTTGTCTAGGTGTAGACTTGGCAAGACCTAACTAACATTGGAACCAGTGTCTTGAAGGAGTCAGGGTTGCTGCAGGTTTGGGGGACCCAACTCTTTCCCCTGGGCTGTGCTCATCAGTCCTTAGTCAGCTGTCTGAGGAATCCTGCATCCCTGTGAGAAGTCTATATGATGCTCTACTGCTTTATACATT
>JAQHUG010000052.1:7912732-7951691 GCA_028555095.1 Dicrostonyx torquatus
CTCTCTTTCCCTCTCCCTCTTTCCTCTCAAATTTAAGCAGCCCTTGTTTCTTCTCTGCTTTTGAAATCATCTATTTTTTTTCCTCTTCTGGTAATTGGTACCTAACTTTCAATCCACACAGTGAACTTTCCCTTTTCTCTCAGGAAACTTCAGTGATTTGTTATTTCCTCTCTTTTTCAAAGTGCAGCATGGACTTCGCCAAACTTTAACCACTTCTTCATCCCTTTGCAGTGTGCTCTTTCTGTGTGGTTAGTCTCTCTCTCTCTTTCTCTCTCTCTCTCTCTCTCACACACACACACACACACACAGCTTTTAATTTTTATAATCAAAAGCGAATTATACACATGGTCTACATTAAGATTAGATGTACACCTTAGCTTCCTGTCCCTTTGGGAAAGCAGGCAGCCTGCATGCACAGCTCTGACAGGTCCCATTTCTGTTACTGACCCCATCAACCATTGCCAGTCTCCCAACAGCACCAGTCTGCCTGCAGGTACCAGGACACAGTTTCTGGAAGTGATTACAGAAAGTACAAGTTGTGACTGGGGACCTACCACCTCTTCCCTTCAGGAATTGGCCACTGAGTACGTCATTTGTGTCACACATAGACACACGGCACAGGTGCACAGCTGTGCTGTCTCCTTGACTCATGCTGACATTTTACAGGACTGTTTTAAAGAAGAGGCGTAAAGAAATGGAAAGTGTTTAGTCAGGCAAGCTCAAGCTACTCTTTCCAAGTCTCTTAAATGAGGCTTACGTTTTCAGCATTTACATTACAGTATAATACATTTACTAAGTTTTACTCAGCTGGTTATTTTCCTCCACACTGGTTAAAACCAACCGCGGAAGACTTTGATGTCTTGAAACAGGTTTGAGAGAGTTTTATTAAACAGCTGCAACCTCATAGATTAAGATTGCTTTCTGTGATATGTCCTGCATGGTTCTCTATGATGCCTGCTCTGTGCCAACCAAGGACTTCTCAAGCACGTATGCTGGTCTCACTCCTTCACCGCAGGTTGGAAGGAGACAGCTTTCACAGACTCTGTTTGTGCTTTCCTCTATTCTTATTGTTACCTTTCCTTTCTGTCCGATGCGAAAGTCAAGCAACCACTGTTTTTGAAGAGTATTCTGTTGTTGCCAGTTCATATTCTCCTGGAGTATCTGGGCAATGAAAAGAATCTGCTGTTACACTGACCTAAATGTTGTATGCATGGTATGTATGCATGTATGCATGTATTGTGTAAAAATTATTTATTCATTCATTTACTTAGCAAACTTGGTCATATCTAATTTAGGAATTCTGCATATAAAGCTACTAGGAACATGTATTTTATGTATGGGCAAGAATCACTATTCACTTAGAATAGATACCCAGGAACGTTATCTGGGTCACATGGCTACAGTGTGTTCAGTTATATAAGAAGCCACCAAACTATTCTCCAAGTGGTTGAACAATTTAAGTTTGTCCCATCAGGGCTTGAGATGTACAACACCTCCATCCTTGCCAGTGTTCCTCACAGATTTTTATCATAACCATCATTTGCATTCTCCCCAGGGCTGGGGTTAGGGTGACCACTTTAGGAAAATGTCTCTTTTAAGGTTTTAACAATTTTCTATTAGTTTTTTTATAAATTAAATTATTTTGACAACACCATACATGTGCATAATGAATTCTCCAACGCACATTTTTGTTTTTTATAAAGGATTTTCAAAGTATTTGTGTATTCCAGGTATGAGTACTGGGACAACGCATGGAGCGTGGGCTTTCCCTTTACATCTGAAAATATGTTTTGACCGTATCTATAATTTGAAGCTGATAACTCATCTTTCAGCACCTAAAACACGTTAAGCTAATTCCCTATAACTCAATATTTTCAGATGATGAGACCACAGGCATCTGTACAGGCAATGTGCCATTACTCTCTGTCTGCTTTCAAGATGTCTTTAGTTTTCAGGGGTTGGCTATCATGCACCTTCTTGGGAATTTGTTTGCACTGTGTTTGTATTTTGGAGATCATCTAACTTAGGAGTCTGTATGTTTATGTCTTTTTCTATATTTTGGAAGTTTTCAATCATTGTTCTTTGGAATACTTTGTAAGCCCTATCTCCACCCCCACTCCCACTGCCCCATCCTAGAACTCTGTTGACGCTAACATTAGACCTTTCCCAAGACTTCCCATTTTCTATTTCCAGTGTCCATTCCTCTTTCCTCCAAACATATTGGGCACTACTGTTCACTCCCCCTCTCCCTGGACATCCCTCTGACACCACCTCTTGGGGTTCTTGTTGCTTTGTGGGCATCTCTGCTCAGCTGCATCCTCTGGGACTTTCTTATAATCTCCCACTGCTAAGTTCTAAATTCTTGACTTTTTTTTTTTTTTGAGACAGGGTCTCACTGTGTAGCCCTGGCTGACATGGAACTCACTAACTAGACTCACAGTTATATGCCTTAACTCAGAGATCTGCCTGCCTCTGCCTCCCAAGTGGTGAGATTAAAGGTGTGTGCCACCATGCCTGGCATTAGTCATACACTGTCCCTGTAAATTTTTGTTAGTCTCATAGCTCTTTTAATTTCTTTCTTTCTTTCTTTCTTTCTTTCTTTCTTTCTTTCGAGACAGGGTTTCTCTGTAGCTTTGAAGCCTGTCCTGGAACTAGCTCTTGTAGCCCAGGCTGGTCTCAAACTCACAGAGATCCACCTGCCTCTGCCTCCCCAGTGCTGGGATTAAAGGCGTGCACCACCACTGCCCAGCAGTCTCATGACTTTGTGACATCTTTGAGATTGGTTAACTCTCAGCACTCAGCACTTCTAACTCTAAACTTGCTCAAAGGTTCACTCTCATAGATTACTTTTCAACATCTCTACCAAGGTTACAACTGCCTGGTCCTCTGTTTCATCCTTCCCTGGTCCTTCCTTTAATTGTCTTCCTAAGTCTCCACCCTTCTTCCCATCTTTACTCACCTGGTGACTAACATTCACTGCTGGGGAGATCTCAGTGGTGTCATCTTGGAGTCTCATCGTACTTTCCCATCATGTTGATGTTAGCATTCTCAAACCACACCTTCCCATCTCCCCACACTGGGGATTCCGACCACTTTGCTAACAATTGACCTGACGTCTCATATGTACCAGATCCCATCCCATGCCAGTCCATGACATGGCTCTAACACTGGGAACATTGGTAGGGAAGAGAGCTCACCTCCCTTTTTGAGACTCCTTCCATTGCCGCAGCCATCCCATGATTCACCACACCCCTGAGGCTCCCTCATCTCAGAGGATACTGCCAGCATCCCTGGCTCTTGTTTCCACTCTGTCACTTAGCTCCCAGGGCAGGGTATGGACAGGACAGCAGCCTCTAGGCTGGCCAATCATTTAGAATTCTGTTCCCCTTGCCTCTGGTGACCATGGGTCCTACTCTTTCCAGCCACACAGTGATGCATTTCCAACTCATGTTTCTCTGTACCCCAAGAGACACTTCAGCTGCAAAGTCATGTCCTCTGCTGTCACTCTACTAGTCCCCATCTGCCCTTCCATCTTTCTGCAGGTCTCATTCACCCTCTCTTCAGTCCCATTCAGACCAGCGTTTCTTTCTGTGACTTCCTCCAAAACCATTTTTATCCCCGTCCTCACACTCAGCCCCAACTCCTGACCCTTCTTTCCTGACATCTTTCTAGTCCCACCTTGTCACCCATTAACCCTGGACCAGCTACCACCTGCCTGTCTTTCTCTCCTGGATGTGCTGCCATGCAACTGCATGGCTTGGCCCCCTGACAAAACAGTGCTCGCTGGCCTCCATGGCTCCAACCCTGCAGGTCCCCCAGCAGCTGTTCCCAATCTTCCTCCTCTTCCGGAGGCCTCAAGCCAGACCCCGCTTCCTGGACTCTTAGCAGATGAATGCGCATTATAATTTTTCAAGAACTTCATTCAATAATGACGTTCTCACTTTCGCTCCCCTTCTCTGAATGTCTCTATCTCCCCCCAGTGTGTCTTTATCGGAGAAATATCCTTCCTCTTTTCAAGACAAACTTTCCCCACTGGACTCTGAATCCTTCTCCTTCCTGATTCCTTCCTGACCTCCTTCCATTTCTCTGTCTCCTAGCTTCTTCCTGCTAAGTTTAATATTTAGTTTTATTAATAAATACTTATGAAGTACAAAATATTGCACACATCTGATGTAGATATCCTCATGAATTTGGATATATGAGTACACCTGTGATCTGTCACCATAGCCAAGTGAACATATTCATCAAGAATATGTTCTTTTGTGGCTCTCTGTTTTTACAGGAACACTGTGAAATCTATCCTCATAACATTTCGGAGTGCGCACTAGTACATCGTTCACGTGGGTCTCTAGAACTTAACTAATCTTGTATAATAGAAACTTTATACCAGTAAAAAGAAATCATTTCTATTTTCCATCTTTGAGCCCATGGCAACCCCCATTTCATTCTCTGCTTTCATATGGTGGATTGTTGTAGATACGTCACATAAATGAAATAATAATTCATGACTTATTTAACTTTAAATCATAATTCTGTACCATTATCCATGTCATAGCTACAGCATATCTCCTTTGTCATTGATTTATCAGTGGATAAAGCCATGGAATAGTGTATGTTGTGGGATCGGGCAAATGTGAGTGATGAAGTCAGTTACTGACGATGGATGTTCCCAAGATACAGAGGAAGTCTGTGTCAGAGTTTCTTGTCTTACTATCATGATATCCTGAGCATATGGATGCAGATACCTCATCAAGAATCTGCCTTCAATTCTTTTGGAGAAATATCTAGAAATAGGATCATACAGCGGCTCCGTTTGCATTTCACAGCACAGGCTGTTCCACTCTACAGTCCTGACCACAACAGTTCTGTGTCCTCCATACCATTAACAGCACTTTCTAATCTTTCGTCCTTTCTGTAGTGGTCATCTCAACCAGTGTCAGGTGGTATCTCACTGTGGATTTGACCTGCATTTTACTTATGACCCTGACAGTGAGCACTTGCTGGTCATCACTGGAGAAACACCTGTTCAAGTCTCTTGTTCATTTGTAACTAGGCCATTTGGGTTTTTGCTGTTGACTTGTAGATTCAAATATATTTTAGATATTAACTTCTTATCAGATAGATAGGTTTTAAATATTTTCTCCTGTTCCACAGACTGCCCCTTCACTCTGTTGGAGTTTTCCATTTTCTGTGAAGAAATGGTGCCATTTGGTGTAGTACCACCTAACTATTAGAGTCTTGTTACCAGTGATTTTTTTTAAATCTCAAACCTAAAAAGT
This sequence comes from Dicrostonyx torquatus, assembly GCA_028555095.1. Lineage (NCBI taxonomy): Eukaryota > Metazoa > Chordata > Mammalia > Rodentia > Cricetidae > Dicrostonyx > Dicrostonyx torquatus. Next base: position 7,918,012 of record JAQHUG010000052.1, read on the forward strand.
CATCCAGAACCAATGTCGTGAGTATATTTCATCACATCTTCTTTGAGGCGCTTCAGATCTAACCCTTCAGTGTATTTAGAGTTGGGTTTTGCTTATGGTGAGAGAGAAGGGCAGATGTCATTATTCTTCTGTGTGTATCCAGGTGTTCTTATGGTGAGAGAGAAGGGCCGATGTCATTCTTTTTCTGTGCATATCCAGGTGTTCCAGCACCATTTGTTGGACAGAACTCTTTCACAAAATTCATGGAAACAAAGTTTATCCATGAGATTAAATGATAAATTCAGCACTTGCTTCTTGAGGGTCTTCTGTTTGCCCTCGGATCCGGTGGTTGGGCCCTCAGATCTCCTGAAAGTCATATGTATGGTTCCCTTCCTTGTTCTCATCCACCACAGCCTGATATGCAACTGTTCATCAGTCTTCTAGCAGTAGTGGCTCACGGTCCCAGTTCCACTCTGCCTTCCCTCAGCCCTACCCACCCATCTCCAATCTTTACTGTCAGCGAGCCCCTTAACCAGGGTAGCAGGGACACAGAGATGCTTCCAGACTGCAGGTATCACCCACCCCAAGTAGCCTGTATGTTACTACCCATGTCCATCACTCTGTAGCAACATATTTGAGCATGAACAGAGAAGGATGCTGTCTTAGCCTGCTGTTGCCATACGTGTTACAGGGAGGGTCCCCTCTTCCTAGGCAGTAGGAAGCAACATGCAGAATAAGCAAGTTAGACTCTGAGTTAAAGGATATGGTGGTTTGCTGCTCTGCAAACCTTTTTGCTGGTTTACATTTGAAGGACTCTCAGTAAGGATATCCTCCCCAGGGAGGAAAACGAGGTACACAAGTTTTGGGGGAGATCGTTATTGCTAGTAATTTTGTTTTTGCTTATCTGTTTTTGTGATTTACTTAATTTTTTTTCCTTCAGGCTCATGGGATTAGTGGTTTTGAAACACAGAAGTGCTTTGGGGGAGCTAAAGTTCTCCTTATGCAGATGGGACTCAGCATCCGGTGGGACCATAACCTATTTCACTGATGTGCAACTACCTCAGTCTCAAAATCTAACAGCCATTGCTCTTCGATGCTAATGTGTTCCACCTGTTCCTTCTTGTGGGTCACCCCAGAGACATAAGCTAAGTGACCCCTCCTTCTCACTCCATCCCTACCAGTTTCAACTGAACCAATCAGTTTGACCTTCTCTGAGTAAAGGCAATTTCTCACACTTCTGTGAATTTGCTTCCCAGTACTGGGACTGCAGACAGGTGGTTTTTGAAACATGTGTATTTGAATCTTCCCGATGAGCTTGAGAATAACACATACATAGAAGACACCATATTGACTTCTGCCTATAAGACTGCTCCAGAAAAGAAGGGAAACCCTAAAGAGAGAATATAGGAGTGGGCAGATGTTTGAATGGATGGATAGATGGGTGGGTGCATGGATGGATGGATGGAGGGATGGATGGATGAATAACTTTGAATATCCATATTGGAAATTCTTATCTAATGAGAAGTAAAATATATGGCATGATAAAGATCCCTTTCTTGACTGACTCCTTAGTCTCTGTGAAACCTGCTCTTCCAATGAGACCTTGCTGAATTTTCCAGGAGAGTATGAATAATTCCCTCAACCCTTGATATCAACCAAGTTCCTCTGAACAATTCCCTGTGCACTGATCCCTCCTAATGCCCTTTGGCTCTAACTCTCAAATGTCTTTGCTCTATGTGGAGTTGGGCTCCATCTAGATTGTTCTCAAGCAGTAGCTTAAATAGAAAGAACCCTTTTGCCACTTGATTTCTCCTTGATAGGTAATAAGTGTGTCTACAAAGACTTCAGCCTGGGTGTCCTTGGCTACCCCAGGTGAGCCTTAAGTTACATGGTGTTTCTCTTTCCACTTACTTTCTGATGAAGGGCTTCTGACAGGATTAGAAGATTCTCACAATCTGGGTCGTGCCCCACAAGCAGCCTAGATTTAAAGTGTGGCACCCAATCTTCTGCCTGAAGAAATGCTGTGTTCTGGGGCCACAGTCTTCAGAAGCAAAGTCTCATTGATCCAAGTTTGTTATCTCGGGTTAGAGATGCTAGAATAAGAATGGGCTTGAGACGGGCAAGTCACTGGGCATAGGAGTTGAACACTGGTTCAGTTGTCACAGCACACCCGGATTTGTGCTAAGCCTCCTGACCAGTGAGCTCATCTGGTCTTGATCACCTCCTACTTTAACAACAGACACCCATCCCTGTGGCCAGTTAGCAGGAGTTGATATAGTCTGAGCTCTGTATAGCATGACAATGGCTTCCCTGAGAAAGCATAAATTGCCAGTCCTGGGCGAGGCCTAGTGTCACCACCTTGTCCACAGCTTGTCTGTAAAGACTCATCAAAAGTCTAGTCCATATCTCCCAAGGAGGAAAAATTGTACCTCTCAGAATGATAGCAGTGTTCATGTATTAAGGAGGAAGTACTTGATGGTGGCCCTTTCCCAAGACCATTTACAGCTCACACCAAATATGGAGTTTCCTCCTCGGCAAATGAGCTTCTGGAAAAGGCTGTGCTCACTGAGATGAGAAAGTAGTTGTTGGGTACCTTTGGGGTCACAGACAAGAAGTGTGTCGCACATACACCTGGGCCAGGAATAGGTGCTTATAGATTTAGAAGGGGACATTGAGTTCTGTAACAAACACTTGTTTGTGAAAGCTCAGACACCACAAACCCAATCTGATCTGGAGAGGGAACTGTGACTTTCTGTCCCGTGTCATGGAGAGTACTAGGCTGTATCAACTGGTCAACCTGCCCAGGAGACACCTCAGCAACAAGGGTCATGCCTGGTACTTGCTAGTGAGGCTGAGTGGGGGTATATGGCTATAGCAGAGTTGAAACCTCACCTTCCAAGCTTTCCCAAGCAAAGCTCTGGAGGCAAAAACACCTCCTGGTTGTTCTCATTCCCCAAATGGCTATGTTTTATGATGTGTTAAGTTTGGGGGAAAGAGAGAGTTCCTCCAGCTGTGGCGTCCTCCCAGCTGAAGGCATTCCAGAGTTGGAGATTTATGGCCTGCTGAGTGCCAACAGCCCACTGGCTCCACCAGAGGACCTGGGAGTACAGTGGATTGCCAGAACTCTGTACGCAGCCCTGCAGGGACTATAGCTAGTTCCCAAGCCAAGGCGTATCCTCTGTGGGCTCCTGATTTATACATGCGTGTAGCCTGTTTTGTCCTGTCACTGGTAATCTGTAGGATGTTGTGGTGGCTTGAAAGAAAATGGCTCCCAAAGAGAGTGGCACTATGTGGCCTTATTGGAGTTGGTGTGGTTTTGTTGGAAGAAGGTATGTCATTCTGGGGGCAGGATTTGAGGTCTCTTTTTTAAGGTTCACTCAGTCTGACAGCTGACCTCCTGTTGCCTGCAAGTTGTGGGACACCAAGCCTGCCTCCCAGCCATCATGCTCCTCCTCATGATGATAATGGAGCAAACCTCTGAACTGTAAGCAAGCCACCACAATTAAATGTTTCCCTATAAGAGTTACCATGGTCTCGGTGTCTCTTTAGAGTGACAGTAACCCTAATTAAGACAGATATGTCTTAGAAGAAGGCCTGAATTCCTTGATCCCAAGACACTGATGTTATAAGTTGCCTTGCCCTTCCTCAGGGCCATGGGGAGGTGGCAGCCTCCGATGAGCCTTTGATTGTCAGTATCCCACTCCTAATCTACTCATAAAATTCATTCCCCACCCAAGATTCCTTTCACAGAAGTCAGAATGCCATACTAAGAAATTAGGCTTTGCAGTGGATCTCCAGGTGGAAAGAAAAAGAGCATCAGCATCCAGTTCTGGCCAGCTAAGGTAATTGAGCCTGCCAGGCCTCAAGTCCTCCAAAGGCCAGCAAATCTCCCTTGAGGTTTGCCATGTGATCCCTGGGAGACGCTGGCTAGGAAGGGCTTCTGGGATCCTACAAAACAGTTCTTTGCAGGAAACACACCCTTAAAGCCCATGAGGACAGCACTGCTCTCCCCCAACAGGTCATGCATGGAACAGGCTAATATTTAGCTAATCTGAGCTCACCCTGCTGCCTGTTTTCATTAACATTTATTTATTTAGTTATATAACAAATGTATCAGATCCAGAAAATACACTAGGCAGCAAAATTACAGAATCAATGTGCCAGAGTTGGAAATTTTCTTGACCCAAGAATTAAGCTTATTATTAATTCAATGATCAACTTGTAAAATTGTGGTCTGTTGTTCTGAGGGCTGGTCATAAGAGGAATTTCTACCTGAGTACTTAGACAATAAAGGTTCTGGTGGTTGGCTTGCCTGGTCTGAGCCCTAGTGAGTGTTGGTCTCTGTTTAAAAGAAATTATTATAGATGTCCTTTGACTTGTGGTAGAGTCATTTCCCCATGTAAGTTATACCATCAGTCTCAAATGCATTGAATAACTCAACCTCTGAACATCCCAGCTTGGCCTAACCCACCTTAAATATCGTGCATAAGCCTGTTGTTGTTAGACAAGATCATCTCAGGCAATCTTATTGGAGAATGACACTCTCATATAATTTATTGAGTGTTGTAAAAAACATGACAAACAGTTGGAAATTGTGACGTACAATCATTATAACTAGGGGATCATCTATGCATGACCAAGAGGAAGACACATGTAAGTGACATGGCGAGCCAGCTTCCTTGGCTCCGCACCCTTCCTTCCTAATAGCCAGAAAGAGGCCAAGGCTTTCTCCTAACAAGAGTGGGTTCTAGCTGGGGCAGAACAACAGTGGTCAGAGGAAATCATGTCACTGAGCTTGTCATTGTTGTTACTAACGTCTGTAAGAAAACAGACAGGCGATTAAACTTGATGAAATCACAGTCCTACATGGAGGAGCTCCCTTATGAACCACACCTGCTAAGAAAAGAAGGGATCTATACAGGGTCAAGGCAAGACCACAATGAGAGCAAGCCAGGCAAGAGTCAAGGTTTCCTCACCGTAGCAGTGCTATTAGGCAGATGGCCACACTGTGACCTTTCTGTTAACGGATGGTCCCAAAAAATTTAAGAGGAGTTAGAAAGCTAGTTCTTAGCATTTTTGCTGTATGGTTTCCATACTTAGATATTGCCATCGGGCTACAGTGGCCTGTGGTACTCATACAGTACCATGCTGCACAGGTGGGCCACCTAGGAGCCGTGTGTGATATCATCCAGCCTGAGTGCACAGCAGGCTGTACCATCTAACTGTGTGTATGACTCCGAGATGCTGGTGCAGCAGTGCAGTTCTAAGAGGGAGTCCTGGTTCTTAGGTGACACAGGGTTGGACTGAGGAAGGACCACACACACTGCATAGCCACTGTCTTGATTAAGGAGTCGCCTCTTCTCCCCCTCCTCTTTTTGATTTCCTGCTTCTAATGTTCTTGGTGAGTGGGCTGTCCCTGGTACTGTCCAGAGTGAACAGTTCCTTTTCTACAGTTCCGTGTGGTACCACCTTTTCCAGCTTTCTGAGATGGACCAGGCAGGGAGATGTGATGGCTAATTTTCATTGTCAACACGTCGAGAAAGAGGAAGCTTCCCGTCAACACGTCGAGAAAGAGGAAGCTTCAACTGAGGAATTTCTTCCATCAGATTGATCCATGGGCATGTTTTCTTGATTGCTAATTAATGTAGGAGAGCTCGGCCCACTGTGGGTGGTGCCATTCCTAAACAAACAGGTGTGGGCTGTATAAGAAATGCAGCTGACCATGAGCCTGGCAATAAACAGTAAAAAGCATCCCTCCCTCCTTCCTGTCTAACTCCCCTCAAAGATGGACTGTGGCCTGGGAGCATGTGACGAAATAAAACCTTTTCTCCCCAGTTGCTTTTAGTCATGGCATTGAGCAGAGCAATGGAAAGTCAACCAGGAGTGGGGCTTTGTGATATTTAAGCCATCACACACAAAGGGCATCATCCCCTGGAAGACGATTTATTTTAACCAGCAAATCTTTCGTCTCTTATCTATCAGCAGAAGGGGCTAAGCAAAACAAGAATTCTAAAATTTGAAGGATTAAATTAACATATTTCCCCAGTGCCTGTATGAACGCCAAGGTGAGTAAAATACGATCCTGTTACAGGTTCATTATGGAGAGCTTTCCTCTATTAAAAGATGTCTTGGGAAGGCCTGGGTCCCAGGTGCTGGCCCATCTGTCAACTGTCTATTTAACCATCCTGGCTGGCACTGCATAATGAAAATTCAAATGTGTCTCTTGCCATTCCACATAAAAGGAAAGCCCCTATGGCCTCTTGTGACAACATTGCTATATTTATTCTTTACTCTGGAGAGGTGCTTGGCTTTTTTAGAGGCAAAGGAGAAATGGTGGTGTCTGTAAGAAATTACATGATGAAAATAAGGTCTCTCAGTATTTGTTCTGTGAACTGAAGATCCGGATGGTGGGGGGGGGAGGGGTAGGTAGCCATAATGTCGAAGGGCTCATTAGAATTTTTTGACTGTGCTGAGCTGAATGTCGTCACAGGTCCAGAGCCAAATAATCTCACACAATCTTTAGTCTCCTAACAACCACTCATTGCCCAGCTGTGTGCTCAACCTGACATCCTTTCAACTATCAGATTATCTCTTTGGGGTATATTAACAGACCATTAGAGTCTACCAGCCCCAATACTAATAACATCGCCAGAAAGCAGTACACCCTACAGCTCCCCTTTGCTGTGACCCACTTCACTAATGTCCCCATTTACATATTGGGAATGCCTCAACTTCAGACTTTTGTTTGTGTAACCACTTGCATGTTGGAACACATTATTTGGGGCACCCTGAATCCATGCTTCTGGGCCACAATATGTGGATCCAGAATAATCTTTCTTCTGTTCCCTTTAAAGTGAGAGCTACGTTTTGCATCGACAGTTTTACTCATTTACAATATGAACTACTCGGAACAGGACAGGGACATGCAGAGGCCCTTGTTGCTGAGGATATTTAGAGATAACAGCAAAATCCAAGCTGCCCCTGATGACTGGGGATGTGACTCATGCAGGGAGAGCATGTGTCTAGAAAAGTAAAAGAGAAACAAAACAACCCTAAATCAGAGCTGCAGGTGAGCAAACTATCCCTGTGCCCAGCCAGCACTAGCTGGTAGAGAGAAGGGCTGCTGTCCCCTGGAAGAAAGAATAACAGGAAAGCTGCTCCGGAATCCTAACAGAAAGGAAATCAACAGCACATGGCTGAGCATCCGCACCAGATAGGAACAACACTGAGGCTTCCACAAGACTGAGCAGAGACAGGCCTGCAATGAGGGTAACGGAGTAACAAAAGGAGTTGCAGCAAGATGACAGCGCACGGGGGCAGGGCTAGAAATAGTCTTGTTTATTATCCAACCTTCCTGCTGGCTCACTAAGAAGGAATCAATGAACTGTGCTATGTGCATGAAATGTGTATTCAATACTTAACATTCAATGTTAAGAGAAAAGGAAATGACATTTCAAAACCTCCAACAGAGGAAAGATTGGCACATGAATTTGACAGAGATCTAAAGCACCACCCACACAAAGACAGTCCACATATGCAATCAAGGAAGACACAGAGATTAGCATCCCACTTTGAGAAAGTGACTGAAGGATGAGCTCCAAACAAACAAGCCACACATCATGCTGACCTCAGAAACAAAATCAAATATGGTGCATTTGTCAGCTGCTTAACCTGCTCATCCCTATTCCTACAGCCATAATTCCATACTGTTGACCAAGAGACCTGGCCCTCTTTCTAAGCCCTGTTCTTCCAGGTGTGAAGACACTAAAACTGGACTGCCAAGATGTAGTGTCTCCAAACCCTTGCAATCATGAGGCCATTCTCTATTAGAAAGTTCTGGAGGACTGGGTCTGTTGTGGAGTATTAGTTGAAGATGTGTTACGTTTGTTTGTGCTGTGGGACATTTGTTTAATGATGTGAAGATGTGTTGCATTCTTTTATGTTGCATCCATTCCTGAAGATCTACCCGCGTTTATTATACAAAACGCCTTTTATCTCCCCCGGTAAACCAAGGTGGATACTCATTAATAAGTCAGGGGGATAAAAGGTGTTTTGTGTAATAAACGCGGGTAGATCTTCAGAAAAGGATAAAGCCTGAGACGCCCTTCCGAGATGACTGTGTGAACTGTGTCTCATTATATTTCTAGCACCTCTGTACAGGTCGAGTTAGGAAAAAATAGTTTCTACGTTGGGGCCATGGACCCTAACAATTAGTCCTTTCCATGTTGATTACACATCCAGTTTCGGTCACCACCTTCAGATAAAACTCCATTTTTCTAGTGAATATCTGCAAGTTGCCAGTGTCTAATTAAGAGAGGTCCTTTGGCATAGAGCTTGGGAGGTACAAAGAATAAGATGGGGACAGACACCATTGTGTAGCAATTTCCTCTAAACTGAGGCATTCTACAGGAGGGATACTCCTTACCACTCAGGAAGTGAACAACACACAAGTCTCAGGAGGTCCCTCTGTACACAAGGTTATAAAAGAAGTAAGGACTACTGAGGAGCAAAGACTCTCTGACCTGTCAAGGAGCCTGCAAGTTATGCAAAGCACCAGCTTTAATGTGTTTCACCCAGGCTAGGGTGGGCCTTGGATAATACTATGCTCCTAAAAAGAATCCCATACTCATACTACTGAAAGAAACCCCCAATAAACTCATTGGTTCGCCAGGTTAGATTTCAGCAGTATCATTATTTTGATTGTCATTGTGGTGGTTTGGAATATAAATTGGCCCCCAAAAGCTCACTATTAGGAGGTGTGGCTTCACTGGAGTATGACTGGCCTTGTTGGTAGAGGTGTGTCACTGTGGAGGTGGGCTTGGGTCTCAACTATGCTCAAGCCAGGCCCAATGTCTCAGATCACTGCCTGTTGCCTGCTGGTCTAGATTAAAAACTCTCAGCTCCTTCTCCAGCACCATGTATGCCTATATGTTCCCTTGCTTCCCACCATGATGATAATGGACTGAGCTTCTGAACTGTTAAGTGAGTCACCCCAATTGTTTTCCTTTACAAGAGTTGCTGTGGTCATCATAGCAACAAAATCCCTAGTGAAGACGGTCATCAATTGCCCACCTGGGGGAAGTAAATGTCAGTACATGTTACCCAAGGAATCGTGTCACATAGTACATTTTGAGTGAAGAAGTGGCTCCGCAGTCAGGCGACCAGGTAGTAAGAACACTAGAGCTCCCCAGGGCTCAATGCTTGGTTTCCATCTTATATTCTATGGGCAGTTCATTCCATGCCTCGGCATCACGTTCAAGGCAAATGTCCCCTCAGATTTGAGTCTTTAGCTTGGGAATAGTTTTAAAGCAGCTAACATGGAGGTCTCACAAGTATAAAATACAGCAGCACTCAAACCGTATACACTGCTCTCCCTCCTAAGGACATGACCACATCTCACAAGTTGCATTTGCATTTAGTCCAAAATACTCGTTAGCTTCCCTAATAATAAGTTTCCTATTCAACTCCTGGATTATTTAAAAAGATACAAATATATATTGGGCAGGTGAGATGGCTCTAGAGGCCTCTGCTGCCAAGCCTGACAACCTAAGCGTGATCTCTGGGACACACGTGGTGGGAGGAGAGAACCCACTTCCTTTACAAGTTGTCCTCTGACCTCCACATTCATACTGTGAAACATGTGCCACTCCTCACAAAACAAAAAAAATAAATACATAAATATTCTGAATATTTTGAAGCTGACTTTAGTTAATCTATAAACATATTTAATATATTATTATGATTCTTTTCAATTTTACTGAGACAAAAATTTATTCTTAGAGAATATCCAGTATGCTTCAAAAGAATGTGTCTTCTGCTACAATCTGGTGCAGTGTTCATTTTTTTATCATGTGGATCTGGTTGACAAGTCAGATCTCAGTAGAATTTCTCATCATTTTTCCACTTGTCCTAACAATTACTATACAAATGTTGAACTCTCCAAACATTATTGTATCTTTGTCTATCTTTTTAGTATCATCAGATCTGTCAAAATTTGCTTTAACTGTTAAACTCTGGACTTTAAATACTAACTTTGTAACAAATTAAAAAAAAATATAAGTGGACATGGGTTGGTGAGGTTGCTCAGAGGTTAACAGGCACTGGTTACCAAGGCTGATGACCTCAGTTCAATGCCTGGGCCCCATAGTGGATTCCTGAGAGCTGTCCTCTGACCTCTGCATGCACTGTGGCACGCATCCACCCAAACACATGTGCACAGCTCCACGTGCACTGTGGCAGGCATCCACCCAAGCACATACACACACTGATACACACAAAATAAATAATAGCTTAAAGATTTTAATGTATGATTCTGTAATTGACAACTCTATTGTGTCCCACTGATTCATATCTCTGCACACTAACTGCTTGCTTTCTGTGTGTGTGCTGTGGCTCAAACTCAGGGCCTCACACACGCTAGGAAATGCTCTACCACTGAGCTACACTCCTGCCCAGAATCATAGCGTTCAAATCCCTTTGACTTCTCCACCATATTTGATTACTCTTCTTCCATCCCAGTTAATTTTCATTTTCAAAATAATCTTCTCTTTAATGAATTTATTGTCATCTAGAACATGATCATTAACTGCTCAAATCTTATTAAGTTTAATCTTAAGTTGTTTTGGTTTTTGAAAGAGGGTCTCACTGTGTAGCCCTGGCTAGCCTAGAACTCACTAACATCTACCTGCCTCTGCCTCTTGAGTTTATGAGATTAAAGCATATGCCACCATGCCTACATCTGATTAAAACATTTTATCCAACTTTTTAAAATGTTTTCATCTCTCTATTGATGATATAGAAGGAGCTGGCAAAACTACTCTTTAAATGGGCCAGGCAGTAAATACCTTAGAACCACACCATCCCTGATAATACGAATTAACCCAGTCATTTCTATTACAGCACAAAGCAGCTATGCATTATAATTTACAAGTGAAAGAGGCTACAGTATTACAAATTAAAGGAGGCTATGGTGTGCTACCTAAACGTAGCTGAAGAGTCATAGAGAATTAAATTTTACAAAGGTACCTCAAACTCTGACTTTGCAATATCTTTTCTAGTATTATTTCCAGTAAACTATTCTAATTCTATGGAGGCAAACAAGTAATTTTGTCTTAACTGTCCAATATTACTAGCAATGATTGTACTTTGTATTCTTACACCATCACCAGCTAACTCCTCAGTGATGTGTTGATGGCTTTGTTAATGGGCTCTCCTCTTCCACCCTCAAATAAAATGTGATTTTTCTAAAAACTGTTCCTTATCATGTTCAGCCTTCAGTGATGACAGTTGCATGGATAGCATTTACAATACTTGTCAAATTCAGGCTGTTTCATAATGACGCCATTATTCCTACTTTTGGATCACAGCTAGAGACTGAGTGGTCTGAGCCATCCATCTTCCCTCCCCAGACCGCTGACCTGTTTTTGCCGAGTGGACACATTCCAACTCTTCTCTTTCAGTTTTTCAAATCTCAAGACAACACAGAGGAAAATTAAGTCTTTCCAGGACTTAGAAAAAAAACTAATAGGAAATTGAAATTTTATTTTAGATTTTTCAAGGTGTTTTCCTTTGAGAATTTTCAATAAAATAAATCATTGAAATGGCTTGAGTCATAAATGTGAACTTCATTGGAAGTTGAATGATATAAAAAGAATAAGAGTGAAAAGACTGAAGGAAAAATAAATTAGGAGCAGTGTGAGGATAAAACATGTAGTACTTATTTCTGAAAAGCCTTGGTCTAACACTTAAGCGTCATTAAAATATTTATTTAAAGTTGAAAGTTAGCAAATATCTATGCTTATTTATAAATATTTTTAAACTTTCTTTAAATCAGCTTTCACACCCTCACAAAGGTGCCAATGGGAGTTGCATATTCCCAACCCTAGGTGGAAAGTGACTCACTACTAGCAGTGTCTCAGTGAACTCCAAGTTTCTACCTTGAAGTAAACCTTCAAAAACAAAATCAAAACAAATCCAATTATTACTCTCATGTTTATTATTTATATCCCCGGGAAACTCAAAATAGTCCAGCTGTAAAGATAATGAAACACATTTTTTTAAAAAAAAAAGGTAGGCTCATCAAGACATGAATCACAATATCCTGATAAATAAAAAATACTTCAGGCAATATATAGAAAATATTTTTAATTTAATAACATACAGTTCACCTTGGGAACATTGTTCTATATTATATTTATTATCTTATAGTAACAGAATGAAAATACAGTTACAGATGCAAATATTAAAAACCAATAATCAAAATGATATTTTTGTTCAGCATAGATTATTATGCATATAAACAGTATAAATAGCTATAATCATCAACTTGAGTTAATGTCGAATATATGGCATATAATTGTTTTTAAAATGAGACTTACCAATTCTAATTTAACCAATTCAAGTATTCATTTAACCAAAGCACTCTGGGACTATGCAAGTATAGGACGCAAAAACCATTTATATTGAAAGTCAACCCATCCTAGTTAGAGTCCTTTTGAGCTATTCAGTTGCCAGCTGAGAGTATGGACTCTAGCTTCTCTAAAGGGCATGGACAATATCTGCAAAATGCCCGTGAGAGGGCAACATATGAACCTGCCATTTATTGGCCCATGTTCTCCCAGAGTAAGGCTTGTAAGGCTGGAAATCTTCTGAGGTTGTTGGCCACCTTTCCAAATAAAAGCTTAATGAATAAATATTTAAGTCTTTTATTGAACTCTAAAATCCCTTAAACCAAACAACTAAGCTGAGGTTATTTCATGTAACTTTTGTTCCACTGGAAAACATGGCTGGGTATTTTGCTATTGTCCAGAAAGATCAAGTGAAAACAGTTCACTCTGTGCCCAAAGATGCTGCCTTCAGTGAGATTTCAGGGGAAAGTGCACAGCCAGCAGCACCTTCAGCACAAGCTTCTTGGTAATCTCAGCTGAGAGGTGCAGTCTTTCTTAATTCAAAGCCAGAAGATTCTGAAGAACTTCAAGCACAATTCCATAACAGAAGTGATACTGCTCCTGCGCACACACAAATGACACAGTTGAGTGACCAGACACCAAGATCTCCTGCGCACACACAAATGACACAGTTGAGTGACCAGACACCAAGATCTCCTGCGCACACACAAATGACACAGTTGAGTGACCAGACACCAAGATCTCCTGCGCACACACAAATGACACAGTTGAGTGACCAGACACCAAGATCTCCTTCGGGGTACACAGCTGTGACATGAGAAAATTCCCAAAGATCAAATGTTGTCTACAAACCCTTGAGAACTACTTTAAGCAAGTATGTATTTAAATATGAAGAACAAAAATAATCAAAATATATTTCTTGGTCTAGGACTATTTAGCAGACAAGTATCTAAACAGAAGGAAATGAAACATCCCTTTCCTTATGTCTTCTCTAGCAAATCTAAGGCTCTCATGTAAGTTTAACATCTCAAATATATACAACTGTTATATAAATATATAGGCAAACATATCCCTAATTATATATACATATTATATATAGTATACCTATCAGTTCAGAGGCAACTGTTTTTATTATAAATATTCTCTTTATTTCTCCTGGTGGTTACAAACTAGTCTGTGATATTAAAAAATAGCTTTTTACAATGTGCCAATAACCAACAGACAGACAGACAGATAGATAGATATAAGCAAGTACACATTTCAAATTACTGTCTAGAAACTTAGAAATAACAATTGATATACTGCTTATGCAGAATGGCTTTGTGGCCAAGGCCTGTGATTTTAGTCTCAGTGCCAAGTCCTCCCCTTGCTCTCTGAGTAACCCATGGAACAGACTCCATTGCTGGAAATCTAATGTACTTCACTCTGTTTCTTGTGATAACTTCACAAGGTTATCAGAGCAAAACAACTCCGCCAAGTTAAGGATTAAAAAGAGCACTGTCAACTGTAAAGTGCTGCAGTACGCTAATCTGCATCTTGGCTGTCCTTAGTAAGGTTTATGAGGAGCACCTACCTTTGTTTGGATCATGCCACTACGCTGTTTCCTCATCTGGGTCACTATGTTCATAATGTTGAACTGAAATGAGATGGCGGTAACTGAATTATCCAGACAGAGGAAAAACACCAACTCACATGTAGAGTACTCAAGTGAGCACTCTATACCTTCTAGTGAAAAGAGACGTCAAGATGTAACTGAAAGGTCTCCTTCCCAGTCACAATATATGTTTGAAAGCACAGCCTGATGACTAAGAAGGACTTGTTTCAGTCGACTTCTCACAGGGAAGAAGGAAGCCACCGTTTACGAGACGAGAAAAAGTGTTCCCAAAAGATGACCCCCTTCGTGCTAACAGGGAGAACTGAAAGCAGCAGTATAATTCTGGGCAAACACAGAAGACCTTCCTTGGCCACATAAGCATGGCTGTTTCTTATATAAAGAGCTTTGTCAATTCAGTCAGAGACCTTTGGCAACAGTCACTAAACACAGTAGTGTGCACCTGCACAATGGATGGCCAGTGACCGCAAGTCATAAAGGTCTGTTGCTAGCCCACAGTGACATGAGCCCAGACACTTGAAGAAGTTATTAGAGCACGGGACACTGGTGGAGGATCACTGCTCAGAGCGACCAGCTAACTAGCCTATTGACAACTCGTGTGGAAAGTCAGTACGGTGAAAGCACAGGACAGGCGTGCTAACACAGGCCAGGCTGGCATTATACTTTTCAACCCTAATCCCCTATAGTTTTTATCTTGTGTGTGTGTGTGTGTGTGTGTGTGTGTGTGTGTGGTGTTGTGCAGGTGCACACACACTTAGAACTTTAGGTCTCATCCCTTGAGAGTTGTCCACCTTATTTTTTGAGACAGTTTCCTTTTGGGACCTGGGGTTCATCAATTAGGCTAGGTTGCCTCATCAATGATCTCTAGGATTCCACCTGTGTCTGCCTACCAAATGCTAGGATTGCAAATGAGTGACATCATGATCAGCTTCTTATGTGGGTCCTGAAGATTGACCTCAGATTCTCATGATTGCATAACAAGCACCTTTAGTGACTGTAGCTTTTGTTTATCAGGGTTCTTTCTGCGTTCCAGATGCAGAGCATTTCCTGATTACATAGTTTGCAAGTATTTTCTCCCAATCTCTAGCCTGCCTTTCATCCCTAGGGTCTTCTACAGAACAAATTATAAAGGAATTAGTTCAGCAAATGAAAAGGCATGCATATTGAAAAGAAAGGGAAAAAAACTATTTGCAGATGCCACAAATCATCTATGTAGAAAATGTAAGTAACGAACCTATAAATAAGGCTCTAAGAGTAAATGAGCTCAACCTGCTAATGTAATGAAGAGAACTGATGCAATGAGGAGAATGAGCCAAAACTTCACACTCTTTCCTTTATAGAATGCAACTGTTGGGAAACAGTGCTGACCACTGTCTCATCTGGAAGGTACTGGCTTTACTTTTTGCTTTGTTAGCAGAGTAGGACTGCGGATGAAGCAGTCAGTGTGTTGACTCACCTTCTGACTTAAAACCTTTAATCTTTTTATCATTGCAATTTAAATGCCTGAATTTCATCCTACAAAACGTAAGCTGCAAGTCACATTTGTGCTGCAGTGCTTTGATTTTTATAGTTTAGAACTGGGTGCATTTGTCAGCAATGCAAACACAGCTGGGTAAGAGCAAAACTCGTCACACTCCTATCAAACATCCACTGACCGAATCCCTGTTGGTGTTTATAGACACAATCACTGGCATTAATTCCCTGCTAATTTCCCTGTCAATGTTTCCAAATTTATCAACACAGCGCATCATTAGAAATAACTGTCTTTTGTCATGTTTGCCAAAATTTCAAAGAAAGAAATCATTAGAGCACTTTTAACCATTTTTGATGATTATATATGATTTGTACTATTAGCGATTCAAACACCATTTTGTAAGAAGTCTGCCGAGCAGTGATGTGTGAAATGCTGAAAATCTACTTTTGTTGGCTTTCTAACTTAATGCCCTATAAAATAATCCTTTTTATTTCATATAAATGCATTATTATTATAAATGGCAATTAAGTTAATGGCTCCTTTGTTGTTAGCCAGCACATCTTTGTAAATAAGCAAGTGTGGTTTTAGCACACACAAACAACAATCGTTATAAAGTTCAGTTGTATGAGGAGCCTCGACTCCTGTACAGTTTGTATGAACTCCTTTGGCTTTTATTTCTTCTCAGTCACTTCCACATTTTGTTAACCAGTGCAACCACACTTGGAAGTGGTGTCCTTTCTTAACATAATAATTCAGCAAATCTTCTTTTGCCAGCAATAGATTAAGGTTGAGGACTGTTGTGATTAGGGGAGAGAGGAGGTGCGGTTGTAGGTTCCCAGCCGCCCAGCTTCCAAGCCCCCAGCCGCAGATTAATTACCATAATGTTACCTAACACTAAGTCATAATTTTAAAGCTTCCAAATAGATAGAAGTTTTAAGTTCAATGATTTCTCCTTAGTATTTTTTTTCTGTGCATCATGTTTCAAATATCAACTCTAGGAACCTGGCTCCTGAGGTAACTTTTCATTGTTTTCCAATAATTCAAGTTTTTATATACCTAACTGTACACTCTATGTTGAGCATATAAAGTATAAGGTTTTAATTAAGTAAAATATAATTTAAATTATAATATATAAATTATATATTATATATTATTTATATTGCCGGTTGTGGTGGCGCACGCCGGTAGGATTTGCTGAAGGAGGCAGAGGCAGGAGGATCACGAGTTCGAGGCAAGCCTGGGCTACACATGCCGGGCGGTGGTGGCGCACGCCTTTAATCCCAGCACTCGGGAGGCAGAGGCAGGCGGATCTCTGTGAGTTCGAGGTCAGCCTGGTCTACAAGAGCTAGTTCCAGGACAGGCTCCAAAGCCACAGAGAAACCCTGTCTCGGAAAAAAAAATTATAATATAAATTAATGAAGTATAAAGTATAAGGTTTTAATTAAGGTTTATTTTACATATTTATTTATTTATTGGGATTGAATAACCATTTGTTCCAAGACCATTGTTAAAAAGGTTATTCTTCCTGCACAGAGTTGCTGGGACACCTTTATTTAAAATCATCTGGAGCATTCTGGCTCTGCAGTTTGTTCCATTGATCTGTGTGTCTTATTTTGTTGCCAGTATCAACCTTTGTATCTCTTTAACTATGTAAAATATTTACTATTAGACAGAGCGATTCTTTATACTTTATCCTTACATTTCAAAATTGTCTTAGCACAATTCTGAACAACACAGTTCAGAATCTGTGTTTTCCAACATATATATTTTATTATTAGTTTGTGCCTTAGTTAGGATTTCTATTGCTGTGATAAAAAGCAAGCATCTTGAGGAGAAAAGGGTTTGTTTCAGCTTACTGTGCCATGTCATACACAGTAAATCACTGACAGAAATCAGAGCAGGAACTCAAGGCTGGAACTAGTGTTTCCTAGTTTTGTTCCCACCACTAACCTGCCCAGAGATGGCACAACAGACAATGGGCTAGGCCTTCCTATGTCCATCACCAATCAAGGAAGATTATTTTCAAGAAAGGCCAATATTATGGAGGCATTTGCTCAGTTAAGATTTCTTCTTCCAAGATATGTCTCTAACATCTGTCAAGGTGACATAAAACTAGTCAGCACAGCTTGCTGATGGAATTGTGGTTAAAAAATTATCTGCAGTCTATATATGAATTTTTGGGAGAACTGACAATTTTCATTATTTTCATGAATTGAACAAATCCATGAACATATTATATATTTCTTCATTTATTAATGTTTTACATTCTTTTCTAAGTATTCCACAATTTTCTGAATTGTTGTTTTGTTAAATTTATTCTATTTCATTTTCTTTGAGTAAATTGTAAATTTACTATTTTTACTTTCATTTTTCACATACTTATTGTAATAAAATGAAATATAGAAATGCAAGTGACTCATATTGATATTGTATCCTGTGATCTTGTCAAGCTTAACAAGTTACTTAACAAGTTAACAAATTAACAAGGTTAGCAGTTACTACAAAATCAAAACAAAAAAAAAAGAACAAAGTTTGCTGAGAATATCTGAAAACTCTTATTGTTTCAAGATAAGAACTACTTTACTTTCAATGTTTTAAGGAGTTTTATCCTAACTCTAAATAACAATAAAAAGATATAAATGATTACATAGTTTCCTATTTTTGTTTTGTTTTTCAAGAAAGGGTTTCTCTGTGTAGCCTTGGCTGTTCTGGAACTCTGTAGACCAGGCTGGCCTCGAACCCAGAGATCTGCCTCTGCCTCCTGAGGTGCTGGGATTAGAAGCGTGTGCCACCACCACCCAGCTTTTTTCTTTTCTATTCTTCTATGTGTAGGGAGCAGAAGCAGCAGCCCTGGATGAGTGGAGTCCTGAGGAAATGTGTGCTGCTGACACAGATATGGTCATGTCAAGGACCCTGCGTCCTCCTGCAGATTTGATTTTCCATGACAGCGAACACACTGAGTGTGATTTCCCAGATGAGTAGGACATGGCATCAGGAAGAACACGAGTTCCTGCTAGTATGGGGTTTCTATGGAAAGTCAAGAAACTATTGTGGTTCTGTTTCTTATTTTTTAGCCACAGTATGTCATCAAACAGAAGTACCATTTCTTCAGTGCTGGATATTACACCTTGACATGACAGGCAAACATCTACAACTTCAATTCAGATAACACATCACTAAGAAAGAAAAACTACCAAATAAATCATATAAGGTCAGCAATAGGACACATTTGAAATGTGAAGAAACTATTATATGGGGGGAACAGTGTTGCTTAGATTTGACAAAAGATACTCCAAAGCTCTTACAGCTGCTATGGGGATGTGAAACAAGGATAAACATGCACACATCACTTCAGAAAGTAGGACGCATGTGCTGGAGACATCACCACAGCATGTGCACTGCTAATGGGTAGAACAGCATTAGTTACTAGTTCAGGTTTCAGCATTTTAGGACATTTGTCATTTTGTTTCTGAATAGACAGTTTACATTCATCCTTCATAATGATCTTTGAATTTCTTTCAGAAAACTGTATCATTCTCATTATCACTTCCACAGCCCGCAGGAGTAGGCCAGGTCCATCTTCCAGTGTTCAGACACTAACACACAGTCAGAAGAGTGACATGCTAGGAAATAGGAGCCCATGATTTTGAAAAGGAGAAGACACATCTTTCTCCTAAGGACTGCTTTCCTGGCTCCTCCTTGATGTCATCTGAGGGTAAACACTGCCTCTGTTGGGAGTATGACTGTGCAAAGCCAACAGCTTCTGTAATGTACCATGTCCCACAGGAAGATAACTGCAGAATACACCTGCCAGGGCAAGTGCTCTTACCCTGTAAACTGGTGACTGAGCTAAGGACTGTCATTACGTGTGTGCAGTGACTGCACACTGAGCAGACATGTTCCCCTCCTCTGCTGCACAGAGCAGTTCAGCAGGTAAGCTCTTGTGCTACCCATCAAAATCCGCACGCTCAGGTAACAGTAAAGACTAGAACAGTCACCAGACACACACACTCTCTCTCTCTCTCTCCCTCCCTCTCCTCCCTCCCCCCCTCCACCAGGTTGGCCTCAAACTCACAGAGATCTGCCTGCCTCTGCCTCCTGAATGCTAGGATTAAAGGTGTGCGCTACCACCGCCCAGCTCAAACTATCTCTTGCACCCCAGTTCAGGAGAAAAGAAAGGGATTGCTAATATTTGGCTCACACCTGTGTATAATTCTCTCCTCATTTTAGCCTCAAAATCAGTTTTGAGGGCTAAAGAAACAGCTCCATGCTCAATACAGCAAACTGCTCTTGCAGAGGACTTGAGTTCAATTCTCAGTACCCATGTTGAACAACTCACAACTTCCTGTAACTCCAGCTTCAGGAAAATCTGATCCCTCTATTCTCTCCTGGCATGTGCACATAAACACATACACATAATATACACATAGTTAGAAATGTTAAATCACAAAACATAAAATAATACAGCTGATATTTGAGAGAGGATGAGCGAACTATATAAAGTCACCCAAATCTAAAGCATATAGTAAAATTGTCAGTTAAGCCTAGGGACCTCTCATTAACTCTGAGCTCAACATGTTCTCAGCATACATGCATGCCAGATTTGTTCATGGAAAGCAATCATACTTCATTCAAATTACCTAGAAAAATGGTAACGCTGTAAGTGGCACACAGAGGAAGGAAATAAATGCGCACTTACAGAGTATCCATTCCTCTCCACGCTATCCTAGCCATTTACTTGTATAATATACTTTAAGCCTTCCCACTATTCCCAGGAGCCTGCAGCAAGCGCAGTGAGAATGAGGTCTCCTAAGCTACTGCGCAGCTGATGTGCTCCACTAGTCCAGGTCAGTCTTCCAGTAGCACCAGGCTGTTACCAACTGTGTTTACAGACAGCATCAGTCCCTCTGGTTCATCACACACTTACTGAGAAGTTCTTCTCGATGGCACAGAACACGACATCCACACATATGAACACCCCGGTTCGGCCTACGCCAGCACTGCAATGAACAACCAGGGGTCCTGTGATGTGGCTCTTCCTCACATAACGGACGTATTTGATGAAAAAGTCTGCTGAGGCAGGAGTGCCATGGTCTGGCCATTTTGTGAACTGCAAGTGCTTTACACAGTGACTCATTCCTGTCTGTTAAAGAGACACAGAGAGGTTTATTGATTTCTTATATTAGAGGTTTCATTTCAACTTCTAGTACACCAACAACACCGACAACGATGATGATGGAGATAATGCAAACTGGTATATAGAGCATTCAGAGTACTAAAACCTAATTCCCATGTTTACAGAAAATCTGGAAGTTGCCAGAGTTAGCCTTTCTCCATCTAAAAAAGGAGAACACAATAATGAAAACAATAAAAATAAAAATGCTCTCAGGAGGCAGGAATTCAACACTTGACCCCCACCAGGTAATGTGGCAGGAGTTTCACATCGGTTATCTAATTAAATCCTTATATCATCATTGTTAGAGACCAGGGCTGGGAAGTAAACACGAGGTCACAAGGCTTCCATAGTTAGAGCTTGGATTTGGATGTATGCCTTCCAAATCCTAAGCTACCTTCTTTCTTCACTATCATGAGGCTTCAAAAAACCAAGATTTCAAAGTACTTAAACATAAAAAATAAGCTGACACATTCAGAAGGGTCTGCACATTCTGATACAATAGCCAAACTTAGGCGTGGTTGACATGGTTTCAAAACCCTCTTTGTGTCATAAGTCACAAATCCTAAGCACCTTATTAAGTGTGACAATTTTATTTAAAAAACAAAACAAAACAAACAACAATCCCACCTGTGTTTCATCCCAGTTACCACTTATTAAATTTATGTTCTTTTGAAGAGATAGGGTATTTTATGTTCTAGTTGGTCCCTGCTTTATGTTTATTCCTCATTGTTCCTTGATAATGAACGAATTTACATTCCAGAGCATTTAACTTATATGTGTATGGGACGTGTGTGCATGTGGGGGGGGGGGCATGTGTGCATGTGTGTGCACATGTGCACGCCTAAGGCAATTTCCTTTTAAACTGTCTGCTTCCTTTCCTTCTCACCTAGGTCCTGCATGTTCCCAGTGTGATACTGACTCCAGTCGTCCTTTCTTCACCTCCAGGTAACACTAGGTTTCCCATCTTAGCCCCCAAAGCACCCCATGCAAATCCAGTCACTGTGGCTGAGCACAACAGCTCAAGAACAGGAGAATACAGATATGTCATGGCTCACTGTGTGCGGTGGAATCCAGCAGTAGTAAGCATGCTTGTCTTGGCAGAAGCCACCAAAGCACATCACAGGGCCATCTAGTGTCCAGTCCCTGACCTATTTTCCTTTCTCTCCAGTTTGACTAAGCAGAAGTGAAAATTTATAGCTTCATTTTTAGACAAAAGAGGCTAAGTTACTTTTATTTTTCTGTTAGAGACAGGGCCTCTCTAAATAGCACTAGTTGTCCTGGAATGCTCTCTGTAAACCAGGCTGGACTCGAACTCAAAGAGACCGTCCTACCTCTGCCTCTGGAGTGCTGGGATTCAATGCATGTGGCACCACCCCTGACCATGGTTACATTTTTCCCCTTTTATTTATTTATTTATTCTTCATTCTGACCGCAGCCTCCTCTCTCTCTCCACTCCTCCCAACATCCCCCTTACCCTATCTCAGATCCGCAGCTCCTCCATTTCCTTTCAGAAAAGAGCAGGCCTCCCAGTGTTATCAAGCAAACTCAGCATACCCTTAGTGCATATTCCACCCTAGTGGAATATGGCAGCTTCTATCATAAAGCATGCATCTACTAGCGGCATTTTAAGACTTACGGACTTCTTCACAATTTGAAATATTCGAATGATGAAATATTGAGTTATCTGGCAGTTCTCAAGAAGGATGCGAAAGTGTTTCAATTCCAAAGGTTCCTTTGGAGAAATGGGCCAGTACTTCTGACACTTGATAACTCCACCTTCTATCTCTCTGGTTATCATAGCAATAACATTACAGTTATTTTCCATAACCATTTGCCAAAAGTCTTCTACAGTCTCTAGCAGTGGTCCTTGAGTAGCAATATAAAAATACTCTTCTTCATGATTTTCTATTCTAATATAACTAGCATTGATGTAGTTCTTGTTTTTTCCAAGAGGAACACGTGTTGAATCATCTATTATAGAAACAGAAACATGTGGTGAAAATATGGAAGAGTGGGTAGACAATCCATTCAGACTTCATAAAGCATCCCACATAGGTAAATCCATGACCCTCCCCTCAAAAACTAGCACACGAGATTCTTTTCAAAAGGGCTAAGTTTAAATTCACTCCTTCATAAAACCTATTTGCAAGACATAAGAAATATGCAGCTAGCAGGCTACTGAGAGCAAGAGCCATCACCAGCGCCCAGCACCTGTGACATACGGCAGTATTAGACCCAAGGGTGTCTGGTGACAACTACTCTGCAACGAGTACAGCAGCTGTCAGGGACAATACTGAGTGGCATCTCCTGAAAATCAGGGAAATATGTACGTATATGGCAGCAGAGACCATAGTTTTTACAGAATGGCATGATAATGGTTTAGCAACAAATTCTAGTATTAATGGAATTTCACCAATGCCCTTATTGCAGCCAGGCAGCCATATTTTCCAATCCTTCTTCAGCTTCCACTGGGTGAGATAATGTGCCAATCAAAACAAGGTGTGGTGGTTTGAATGTAACTGGCCCCTATAAGCTCACAAGGAGTGGTACTATTAGGAGGTATGGCTTTGTTGGAAAAGGTATGGCCTTGTTGGAGGAAATGTGTCACTGCGGGGGTGGACTTTGAGGTCTCATATAGGCTCAAGCCATGCCTACTGTCTCAGATCACTGCCTGTTGCCTGTGGGTCAAGATGTAAGACTCTTAGCTCCTCTCCAGCACCATGTCTGCCTGCATGCCACCATGTCACACCATGATGATAATGGACTAAGCCTTTGAAAATGTAAGCCACCCCAGTTAAATGCTTTTCCTTTATCAGACTTGCTGTGGTCATGGTCTCTTCACAGTAATAGAAAAACCCTACCTGAGATAGACACAAGGGAAGTAGCAAAAAGGTGGTACTGAAAGTACTGGCTCCAAATAGCATGGGACTTGTCTCACACTGTTAGAAAGTATGACAGGGAAATGGCATTTGGCCCATAATAAACTTCACTGACCAGGAGCTCTTGTTTTACTGCATGCAGACACCTGGAGCTCTGTTCCACCACTGCTCCCATGTAAAAAGCATCAGCCTGCTCAGCTCAGTGCCTTCCCTGCCACAGTGTTCTCACCAGTTGCTTCTCCTACTACTCAGGATGTCATGAGCAGTCATTTAGCAACTATGCTATGCTTAATGGTCACCAAACAAGGTCTGTGGCTTCTGACAGAGTTTGTCTTGAATTCCAACATAGTATACAGAATTCTCTTATGAAGATGAACAGGAAATCTATTGCTAAATATAGAAAAACACCAAATATTTTCAAATGGAAGCAAGATCAGATCAGTACATGATGTTAACTGACAGGCCATCTCTTCATCCAAAATGTACTTTATATAAGCATTTTAAGTGTTGAAAAGGGAGATTAGAAGTGTTAAATAATTCAACAAAGTCTAGCTTAGAGATACAAACCAGAAGTATTCAATTCAGACTCCTGCCCTACTTGTCCCATTCTATGCTTCTTGTAGGCTTCACAAATCCAAGCAATTACATGCTTTGTGATTTTCAAGAAAGAGTCGGCTTTGCGGAAAGCCATCACTTGACTTGGAATAGCATTAAAGAAGAGAGTTGTTAACAGCTTAAGGCCAATGTCATGGAAGTAAACAACTACTCTCTGATTGGATTAAAGGTACACTCCATAAGACGGAACCCATACTGGACACCATTATCGGCCAAGAATCAATGGCAATTACAGACCCCAGGGTAAAACCTACTACGATGGCTGCTAAAAGGCCAGAGTATTAAATCAACTCCTAATGTGGTGCAGGAGAACAATTCTATATATGTCAATTATGTTTTAAATAAATGCTGATTGGTCAGTAGCCAGACAGGAAGTAGAGGCAGGGCAATAAGAACAGGAGAATTCTAGGAAGGAGGAAGCCCATCCCTCCCCAGTCCTGCCTAGACCATGGAAGATGCAGGATGTGACCTGCCCTGCTGAAAAGGGTACTGAGCCATGTGTTTAACATAGATAAGAATAATGGGTTAATATAAGTTATAAGAGCTAATAAGAAGTCTGAGCTAATGGGCCAATCAGTTTTATAACTTATGTAGACCTTCTGTGTGATTCTTTGGGACCTAATGTCTGTGGGAACTGGGCAGGACATAAACCCCAACTAGCAGGCCCTAATGATACACTAACTAGCAGGCCCTAATGATACACTAATGACCTATCATTATACCCATGTACTAAAGTATCTCTCAATCCTCATCACAGGCACTTACATTTATAGTAGACAGTGATCAATGCAGAGACCCACAATTGGGCAAAATTCCTAATTGAGAATAACAAACTGTAGAATGAATGTTCAGCCCTAAATGAAACATATACACCCCACTCTTCCCTCCAAAGGCTCGGGCTCCACTGTAGAAGAGGGTACATAAGAATGTAAGAGCCAGAGAGGTGGAGGGCAACAGGAATGTGCTTTGTGGACACAGCAGGCAGTTGCATTTATGAACTCACAACGGTTGTGGCAGCAGCTATAAGACCTCTGAGAGCCCAAGTCAGACCAAACGCCAACATGGAGGATGCAAAGTTCCACCCCTAGCTAAGGCGCTGCTGGGAGAAGTTTTCTCCAAGAGTGTGCTGAGAAGTAGATCATGCTCCAACAAAAGGCCCACACATTCCAGAACATTTGACAGACCAGGTTGGTCTTAATGGGGAAGGGGAGGACATAAGTCTGAGTGGGAAGGAACAGGGTGGGTCTGGGAAGAGCTTGGGAAGAGTGAATGAGATCAAAGCATAAACAAAATCCTCAATGACCTAATGAAAATATCTCACCACCATCACAACAGAGACAATGAGAAGTCACATATCCAGGAAGCAAAAATTGTGCTGATGGCTTATTAGAGTGATATTGCTCCTGTGTGTACCCCTTAATCCCTGAATCCTGGCTACAGCAGGTACTATGTATATACACAGTCTCCTAGAGAATCTGTCCCAGGAAGAGAATGTCATCTATTTAGCATGGTAATTGTCTTCAACAGGGTATCCAACCACTATATCAAGTAAGTCTCCCCAGAATGGTGAGTTCCTTTGTGTGGCACGCCATGATGGTGTGCAAGGCATTCTGTAGGTCTACAGGAGGTATATTTGGAAAAAGCACTGTGTCTAAGTAAGAAAAATCTATATTCAGAGCAAGTTTATCTTTTATTTAAAAAATTCACTATCTCTCCATGATAGAAGTGGCTCAATTATAACCTGCCATCTCAAAGAAGGGTTTCATGTCAGGGACTTGGTGCCAGTCCAATGCTTCTGGAAGCCCAGATACTCATCAATGGTTGCTCTTGGTAAGTGGCAGGAAATCTACAAAACTGAATCCACACATAACCTCCAACAGTGCAGAGAAGACTGCTTTTTCATGAGCTATTGAAAACTGGCAGGGCAATCAGGGAAAATGACTGTTGTCCATAGAACAATATCCTATCTGCATGGCTACTGCCACTCACATGAGACATCAGGATCTATGTGGGCTGTGCTCATTTAGAAAGCTCTACCTACATACATTTTCCTAGACCTCCTCTTACTAATTTTTCAGTCATATTTTTTCCAAGGCCTTGATCATCCACCCAGTTAAGGTACTGGCTTTCACCTAAGCTTACCCTCTAACCATTTCTCCAAAGAAAAAAAATGAAAAAACAAGTACAACAAGCAAAGTTATTCCCTCACCATTACACTTCAGAAATGTCTCAAAAAATACCTATCAATGGTGGTGCAATTGTCAGGTGACACAATAGATCTATGAAAACAATACAGACCACATGGAACCCTCCCTTGGCTTCCCTTTGGGAACTCCTCATAAGAACATAGGTACAGGCGAGGGAGAGGAAGCACTGTACCAGGAATGAGGATCATAGATACTTGCACTTATTTGTGCCTTTAAGGTTGTGTGAGGATGACCCCCATAGGCTCAGAAGTTTGTGTGTCTGTTCTCCAAGCGGTGGGACTGTTTCCAGGGGGTTAGGAGGTCCTGTTTTCCTGGAGGTGGTGTGTTGCTGGGTAGGCTTTGAGAACTCAAAAGCCCATGCCACTTCCCAGGTCTCTTTCTTTGCCTTGCACTTGTAGATCAGGTGTGAACTCTCAGCTACTGTTCAAGTGCCATGCTGATCTGACTCTTAACATGATGTTCATGGACTCTAACCCTCTGAAATCATGAACTCCCAAATTAAATGCTCTCTTTTATAAGTTGTCTTGGTCATAATGCTTTATCACAGCAATAAAAAAGTAACTAAGACAAGGGTCTACTAGAGAAGAATCTCATGCCTACCATTTCTCTCTGATAATCAAGTGCTGTTGTGTAAACCCAGCTTAATAGCTTGCTTATTCACATAGAAACAATCTCTACTTAGTTCTCTCTATGCAGTCTCTGCTAAGGTGTAATAGTAAGCTAAAACCTGCCTCTCCAAAGGAAGGCAGTTCACAGAGGGATTGCAGGGCATTCCTTCAAAATCCTAAGGGGCTTTGGAGCACTGCAACAGATTCTGAACAGCACAACTGCCACCAACCATTACATCTTCTGAATTCAAGGGGCACAATCTTCCACTGTAGTCTACATTTGTGACAGAGCCTTCCACTATGGTCTACATTTGTGGCAGAGCCTTATACAGTGTCTACATTTGTGGCAGAGCCTTATACAGTGTCTACATTTGTGGCAGAGCCTTATACAGTGTCTACATTTGTGGCAGGGCCTTTTTTAGAATTCCCACCTAAAAGAGGAATATGTTGCCACCCAGAGGCTAGAGAGGCTCACAAGGTATTGTGACATCATTTTTGGCTTGAGAAGCCTTATATAGTAATTTATCCTTCTTCATAGAAGAGAATATTTCAAATTGTCCCACAATTTGGACCCCTTGGAATTTCAACCACAGAAGTTCCTTTTAAGTGTATTTTCCATTCTCTGATATGAAATATGTTATGAAAAAGTCTAGACTACTTGCTACTGTTTGCTCACCATAATGGCCTATAGAAGGAAAAGACGTTGAAAACCCTTTGAACTAAATTATGACAGAACGGAAAAGCTAAACTATCCTGAGTTCAGACAGTGAAGTGAAAGTGAACTATTTCTAGTCCATACACCTCCTCAAAAAGTCTTCTTAAATCTCTGGCTCATTTGTTGTAGAACTGTTGTTCTTTGAGTCATAGAAGTTCTCACTATATTATAAATGCATATCCTTTATTAAGTAGATTTTTGTACTTATTTTTGTTTCTAGCCCGCTTTTTGCCATTTTGTTTTTAAGATGGCATAATTGGAAGCACATTTTTTTTTAAGTTTGATAAAGTCTAATTATTTTTCCTTTGGCAGTTTCAGAGTTTTGTGTCCTGCTGAGAAATTTTTTATTAAATCTAATAATGCTAAAAATTTTTCTTTGGTTTTACTCCAAGAAGTTGTATGCTTTTATGTTTTTATTTTAAAATTGTAACATGAAGGTCCTGCTCGTTGGGGTTTCTGTCCCGCCCAGTACCCCACAGCCGGCAAGCCCCAAAGAAAATCACACAGAGAGTCTACATTAGGTTATTAACTGATTGGCCCATTATCTCAGGCTTCCTACCAGCTCCCATAACTTATATTAACCCATTGTTCCCATCCATGCCAGGCACATGGCCGGTACCTTTTCTCAGCCGGGCAGCTTACATCCTGCTTCTGAGATGGACTGCACAGGAATTCCAGGGAAGCTTTCTGCTTCCCAAATTCTCCTGTTCTCCCCTCTACTTCCTGTCTGGTTTTCCCACCTATACCTCCTGCCTGGCCAATCAGCGTTTATTTAAAATATGATTGACAGAATACAGACAATTCTCCCGCAGCATAAAATATTTTATATGTATTTGTGTATGTCTCTGTGTGTCTATGCCATATGTAATGTGTGTGTGCACATGTGTGTATGCATACACATGTGCGGAGAACAAAGGAAGACATCAGACTGCCTGAAACTGGAGTTACAGACAGCTGTGAGCCATCTGACATGGGTGCTGAGAACTGAACTTGGGTCCTATGAAAGGACAACAAGAATTCTTAACTACTGAGCCATCTCTCCAGTCCCAAATATGACTTTTATTATATTTAGTTTTGTGACCTATTTTGAGTCCATTTTTATATAAAAGTATGAAGTAAAGATTAGAGGATTTTTGTTATATAAATATGCAGCTAACCAGAGTGTTAGTTGAAATAATATTTTTTCCTTATTGTTTTGCATCCTGAAATTCACATATTATTATCTCCCCTGCCTTCCTTGCATTTTTATAAAGAATACCCAGAAATCTGAGACACTATCTTCACCCAGAGACAAGTAACAGAAAAGATATTCAGCTTGGAGTTGAATACTTGACATACAATGTGTTTTCACTTCCTGTATAGGCCATTAAAATGCTTTGCCAGTTACAAAGTGTTAAATAAATACACTATATTGTGTTTCCACCTGGAAACCCTTGTAATAAAGGCCTTCCTTGCTTTGCATGATGGTACAAGGTCAAAATATGACTATGCAAAAATCTTAATAACCAATAGAAAAATATGATTGTTTCATGGCCCTTACAATTTTTGTCAAAGCTTTAAAAACTTTCCTGTTGAGTATAAATGCACAGAAAACAATTAAAGCAAGATTCATATTTATTTTGACTACTAATTTAAAACATTAGAAACTGGGAATAAAAGCCCTTCATTTTTAGTCTGAACAGGATTTGCACTTCCTTTCAGCCTCTTATGTGTCTTGACTGCCATGCTCCCTCCTACATTTGCATTTGTTCCTATCATTTTTCCCTCTGTATTTCCACTGGTGAGGAACTAGAGTTCCTGCAATGCAAAGCTTCTAGCCAGCACACCTCTAGGTGCTCTGCATCCTGGTCATCCCAAACTTCCTGCTTTTGTTTTGGTAAGCCACCCTTCAGCAAGTCCCTGGATGCGGCAAGAGAGACTCTTGTTTCGATATCAAATGCTCCCAGCCAACTATTTATTCTATAAGGTTGGGTGTGTTAAATTCTAACTCTATCCTCAGAATTATAATTTTTCTTTTCTTTGCTACCAATGACTGATATCTTTGTTGGTCAGTTCTATCTTGATTATCCCATTTGTAGAATGCCATGTGGGTTTCTCACTGGGAGATACAGGGCACAGCATACAACTGCATGCTTTGCCGTTTGTTCACACAACACGAACAGATTTTGAAAGAAGTCAGGTTAGTCCTTGGTATGCTGTTTATCTTTTACTGACAGTAATCTGCATACTTAGGAGTGAACAGCCATATTTGCTATGTTTGCAACTATTCACAGTTAATACAATGACAACTAAAATCTGATTCATGTTTCAATATTTTAAACAATATATTATATAAATAATATGTGTGCATGTTAGGCTTAGGAAGGTGAAGACTAACTGAAGTGGGAGGAAATAAATGAATTTTGGCCTTCTTGACATGTCATTAGAACTTCCTCTGTATATGTGATAAAGAAACCAAAGATGCTTTCCCACCTACACAGGCTGACACTCATATAGATTAGATTGTATAATGGTTGCCACCTACACAGGCTGACACTCGGATCACACTAGCTTGTGTAATGGTTGCCACCTACACAGGCTGACACTAAGATCACACTAGATTGTGTAATGGTTGCCACCTACATAGGCTGACACTCGGATCACACTAGATTGTACAATGGTTCTCACCTACATAGGCTGACATTCAGATCACACTAGACTGTGTCATGGTTCCACCTATAGAGGCTGACATTCAGATCACACTAGACCATATCATGGTTCTCACCAACACAGACTGGCATTCAGATCACACTAGATTGTGTCATGGCTGTTACCTACACAGGCCGACATTCAAATTACACTAGACTGTCATGTTTCTACCTATTCAGGCTGATAATCAGATCACGCTAGACTGTGTCACAGCTCTCACCTACACAGGATGACATTCAGATTAGACTAGACTGTGTCACAGCTCTCACCTACACAGGATGACATTCAGATCATGCTGGACTAGACTATGTCATGGTTCTCACCTACGCAGGCTGACAATCATCTTAGACTTGATTGTTTTATGAAGTAAGCAAATCTTAAATCAGAACTTAGTTGAATATAGTTTAAATAAAGCAGAAACTTTAGGATGATTTTCCTATTTTTACTCATTTAAGTGAACTTCTTTGCATCTCTATACCTCCTTGTCAACCTTTGTGCCCAGGATAGAACTCAACCAGTACACATACACTTTACTCTTAAAATGCACTTATTCCTTCTTATAATCCTGAAAGGATCATTTTAAAACCTTTTTGACTTTCAGTTTCCTTGAAGAATAATTGCACATATCAGGATAAAAGTCAACATATGAGACCTTTGACTTTTCAGAGTAGCACCAAATGGTTTGCAACACTAAAATGTTGCACAGTGAATAGTTATGGATCTGATTTTCAGAAGTACTAATGAATTTCATATTGTCTCACAGAAGATAACAAAGTACATCATTTTAACCATCTTGAGAATGTACTCATTGATTTATAATCAAGTTATTTAAGCTTCAATGAGCTAACAAAACACAAGGTGTCTATTTTATCTTGGCAGACACAGTCCTGCTTTGATTCTATCTAGAGAAACAACAAAAATCATTAAAGCATAATTTGGAAAGTGGGAAGAGTACTCATTAACAAGACACTAGGACACTTGAGAAATCAGCACATCTAGCTTTGTGGAAAACAAAGAGGCTGAACTGACAAGCTCTAGATGACAGGGATAACTACAGCAGAGAAAGGAGGCCATTCTTGCATGGGTTGAAGATTTAATCATTTAGAGGGAAGAAAAAGAATGACTTTTAGAAACCTAAAGAAGGTACAGAGACAACCAAACACCACAGAGAAATTCAGCATGACTGTAACATAGGGCCACAGAAGAGGACAGCTGGGTGTCCTCACTATGAAAATCCCTCAGCAGCTCTTATGAATGAGTAGGAAAGGGGCAGAAGGAATATGGAAACAAGCTGAGAGGTGAGAGACACTCAGTCCAGGTTGGCAGCACTGTCAACAGAGAAGGGTGGGGCATTCCAGAGGCATTAGAGAGGTCAGAGGGAAAGAACTTGCAAGCATATTTTGCATATAACAAATGACCTAGCTTTCTGGCTTGAACAGTAAATGACTATGGTAAGACAGCGGTTAATAATGGAAGCTGGTCAAGTTAGTAAAAAAATGGTAAGTTTGACTTAGAAACAACAAATTTGGATTTTGAAAGAGATGATCATAAAATAAAATTTCCATTAAGTCTGTAGTATCTGTTCTTTGGATGGTTGAGATTGACAAATATGGTGAGCAAATACACAGAAAAGAGGGCACCGTTCTACTTTCTACGGGTAGAACCCTGCTGATATAACAAAGCTGCTGCCTGTTGTGCAGTAGATTGATGAGTTAGCATGAATGTCTAGGGCAGAGGACATAAATAGCCCCACTGTATTTTAATGTTTAAACAAACTCCAGGAAGATAGCTAGGCTTCGGATACCAAGTGACAGATGGCAGCTTAAAAAACAGACTTTGTTTTAGATGGCAGTCAGGCTAACGGGCTGTATAAAGAATTCATTGACAGTACTCATCAGAAGAGATGCCACAGATCCTAGAATGTGCCCAGGTAATCCAGTGTTTGCTACTAGAGTTCTCCATGATAAAGTTGAAAATGTGTCAGGCAGAAAGTCGGTTTTTACCTTTTCCCAATTGTTAACAGGAAAATAACTTAAAATGCTCTCAGCTTACATGGAAGAATATCTCGGTATCTGTTTTTGTCTTTGTTGAGTAGTTCATTCCCAGAGTTGAAGTCATTGGGCACGGTCATTTGTTCTAACTCCTTCAGAAAGTAAAACAAACCACATATTTACCATTTAAAAAGAAGGAAACCCTCCATTTGATTAGCACTGATTATCCTTAAATTCTCTGTGGTATGACCTGCTATTCAATGTTACATAGCAAACCAGAGAAATTGGAATCTCATCTAATAAGTCGGCTGCATAGAATATCCTAAAAGAATGAATCAATGAGTTGCTTGATTTAAAAAAAAAAGGTAATTCTCAAGATAGTTCTCTCCCTGAACACTATTGTTTACTCTTTCATAAAAATGAAATAAAGTATTTAATTATTAGAATCTAATCATAATACTATCATTTTATAAAAAAAACTATAACAGAAACATTTTAAAACCCTTTAAGAAGCCTTAAAATTTACTGTTTGAAGAAATTATAGCTGGGATACTGACTAAAGAAAGCTCTTCCTCTCAAAAGAATTTTTTCTTTTTATAAGATTTATTTATTTTGTATATATGAATGTTGGATCTGATGTGTGACTTTATGCCAGAAGAGGGCATCAGACCCCACTATAAATAGTTGTGGGCCACCATGTGGTTGCTGGGAATTGAACTCAGGACCTCTGGAAGAGTGGCCAGGGCTTTTAATGGCTGGGCTGTCTCTCCAGCCCTTCAAAAGAAATTCTTAAACAAGTGTGAATTCACTAAAATTTATCAAGCATTTAGTTCTAGATATTGGGATAAAAAGACAAACTAGAACAATTTCTCATCCTTAAGCAGTGAATAAAGAATATTTATCAAATATGTGACTTACAGAAACAATAGTATTAATGTTAGTGTCTAAAGATACATAAGGAAACACCAAGACACCAAGAGAGTAAGCAGCATTTAGCCTGGGTCTTAGGGAGCTACCAAAATGACTGTGAAAAGTAACATGCGTGGAAGGACCCAGGAAGGGTGGATGTAACATAGTAACAAGAATCCAGAGCATCTCATCTAGCTCAGAGATAGGATAAAACTAGGAAGACCCTATTTCCCCAACACCTCGTTCCCTAATGATCTGTGGAAACCAATACTTGGTGGACATAAGAGGTGAGGCAACAGTGGCCCTGGGACCCCGGACTCCCCACTACCTAAAACCTCCACGTGAAAGAAAGGCCAGGGGCTCCCCTCCCCAGGTGCCTTTGGCATTCCTAGCACCAGCAAGGAGCTAGTCTGCTAGACA